>BSBK01000648.1:0-210000 GCA_027943335.1 Chamaecyparis obtusa | reverse complement strand
GCCAGAAACATCTGCAAGAAGAAGAATCAGGAACACCAACAGTGCAACAGAAGTGCACGCACAGGATAAAGGGCGGTGTCGAAGAAGAAGAATAGATCTTCTGGACACACAGCATGGGATAATGTCATGGAAGGTACACTCACTTGACAAAGGTGGATGAGCACAAAAGGCAAAACATCATAACCCCCCATGGCACTTTATAACTGAGTGCGAGTACAAACAAACACAAGGTGTACAAGATCCTAGATATGCAAAAGCAGGCACTTTATCTCAGTGCATTTACAAAACACAGATGCAATAGTGGAGATATATACAATACTCAAAAGAAGAAGGAAAGAAGAACAGTGAGAACAGAAGCAGAAGTCATCCCAAGAATGGAGATCCGTGGACCTGTAAAAGCCAAGTAGTCCATCTGAGTGTAGAAAAGCAAAACTCAATGGAGGAAGAACCTGGTATAGAATCTGGAAATAAGACCTCTGAAACTGAAAAGTACACTGAACAAGCTTTCCAAAAATACCAAGTTTGCTGAAAACTGAGCCCAAATATGAGAGATATAGTGTCCGGAATGCAAAAAGTACCCATGAATTTGAATGGCAGAAAACCCCTGCAAATGGCAAAATCAAACAACCAAACTGAAAAAAACAGAATGGTCTCGGAACCAGCTTTCTGTTGATATCTCGTTTGGCAAAAAATGCCATCGTATGCTCAAGTTACGGCAAAAACAGTGACAGGTGCTCTGGTAGGCACCTGAAAAAGAAAACCTCTGAATTCAACAGCCTGGTGTGAAAAATGGAAGAAGAATCTAGAAAAAAGCTCTGCATGTAAAATGACCGTCTCGGAATCATCTTTCCGATGATGTCTCGTTCGCCCACTAACTCCTCCGTATGAGCAAGTTATGCCAAAAAAAGCATCAAGTGCCCCAGGAAGGCAAAAAAGCAGTCCTGCCTTCGAAAGCATGGTACAAAAAATGAGGCAAAAAACTCAAAAAGAAACCTCCATAATTGCGTTCGTCTTGGAAAGAGCTTTCCGATGATATAAAAAACTCCCAAATATGCCTCCAGATGAAGAAGATATGGCAAAAAAGGCCCAATTACCCCTAAAAATAGCTTCAAAATTTTTTTTTAAAGCCCCTGGAGTTGGAAATGCAAAGCCCCTGGGCGCATGGCGCGCGCAGGGGGCTGGAGCTAGAGCTCCTGGTCACCCATGTGACCGCTGCTAGGGCCCGCAGGGCTTAAAACCCCGCCGGGCGGCCGACGGAGCGGTGGGTGGAGCTGAGCGGGGGCCGTCGGACAGCGGGCCGCGGGCGAGCGGAGCTGGGCCGGCGGGCAGCGGGCGGCGGAGGGCGGTGGAGCTGGGCTGCGGCTCTGTGGTGGCCGCTTGGTGGTGCGCTGGTGGCCACTGGGCGGCCGCCCAAAACTTTATTATTTTTTTTTAAATTTTTGACAACCGCCGTCTCGGAGTGCGTGCCAGGGCCGTACGGCCCTGGTATGCAAAATTTTTTTGCCTCAGATGCCACTGTATCCAAAATGGACAAGTTTTATATGGATTTAGGGGTTCTTGGGCCTTCCGGACACAATGGTGGTGTCCGTTTTTGCCCAAGGTGAGCCAAATTTTGGCTCCCCCCAGATCCACAAAAAAAACTTCTGAAACCCTTGAAAACCTCCTGCTTCTAAAACACTTCAACAAAACACGAACAGCGAGCAGCAAGTTGGCTCTGATACCATGTTAGATTAGGTGAAATACTAATCTCCCAAGAACACCTGCATGCATAACCCTGTCACATGGAAGAAGCAAAGAACAGAAGCAAGAAAAATCTATGGAGGGCAAAAAGCCAGAGACATCTTATGGACATGCAAAGAGAAATTGTATTCCAAGATTATCTAAAAAGAATATACAAAGGGTTCAACCATATAGGTGAACAATAAAACCCTAAAGCTATAAAGAAAAAAATAAAGCTAGGTTGCACATTATAATTAATAAATATATTAATTATAATGCACCTAAAAGAAAGCTTAAGTAAATAGAGTAATAAATAACTTAATTAATTAAACCAAAGTGATTTAATTAATAAGCATAAAGTATGATTACTCTAACAGATTGTGGGTCTTGGTAGATAGATTGATTATGCTAGGGAAATCAACACTAGTGATTAGATCACATAAGTTGAGGAATTTGATAAAGTGATTCCTTAAGTTTTCAAGAATGTTGCCTAAAAGAGTGAACCCTTGAAGGGTAGAGAAAATGATGGAGGAATTCAGGTATGAGATGAGGACTGAGATCTGAAATTCTTTAACTAAGGTAAAAAAGAACCTTGAAACTAAAGATGAATATGAATAATATACTAAAGATCTTGAGATAACTAAGGTTGAGATCTGTGCAGATGATGAAATATTACTAAGAGATATGGCACAAATGGGTAAGATTTTGACGCAGGAGCATCTCGGGTCCTTAGCAATCTTGTGTCAACAAAAAGAATTTGGAGTTTTGTCTGTGTTGCTCAGTTTCTACTTTGACTGAGTTGGTCGGTAACTGGTTGGTTTCCTTTGGTTAGCGAGTGTGGTCGGTTATCTCCTGGGTGATTGGTTAATTCACTGGCGCTTGACATTGCCTGTCTGCTGCTCGGTTATCTTGCTTACCGATGGGTTTAGTTTTGTTTCTTGTTGTGGCTGACTTGTGCATTTATATTGAATCATGGAATTAATGTTTGTATCCATCATTGGGAAGTGTGTGGTCCCAAATTTGACCATTACTTCCATTAATTATGGATCTGAAGGTTGACTTAGCTCGGTAGCTTCTTGTATAAATGTAGATATTTGGTGGTAGTTTAGGGAGTCAGTTTTGATAGAAGATAGAAGGCATTAGATTAGAGATTGGTAGTAGATCCTCATATGTTTGAGGACTTCTATAATTCATTATAATATCAGGCCCTAACTGGGAAGGCCTTACAACCCAACATGTATGATTAAAATTGATGATAATATATGATAGATCTAGCATTCTCTCTCTCACTCTTATTGTTTGTTGCTTCTACATGGGTGTTGCAGGCTTGGATCATTAGGGTGCACCATCCTTTGGCCACTCTTGCTCCCTACCTTGCGTCAAGTGGTATCAGAGTGAGGTGAGATCTTGATCTAGGTCTGTAGATCTAGGTTTGCAGGTTCCTCTTGAAGCCCTAGTGAATTGTTACGGGGTAGTAGATTGTGATCTGACTTGCAATTGTAGAGGGTTGTCAAGATGGTTCATGGGAGGCAAGATGCAGATCTAGGATTGGTAGATATGCTAAGACAGATTGCTGCTAGATTAGAAGCAGTGGAGACAGCCCAAAGAAGAGGCAGACATCTTGAAGATGTTAGTGATGATGAAATCGAAGAAGAATAGGTGAATGCAGAACCTGCTCTTGTTATGGATCAAGGTGAAGAAATATTTTTGAAGGCTTTGACAAGTGAAGTCAACACCACATTTCAATCCCCCTGAGTATAGTGGAAAGCTAGATTTTAATAAATTGGTGGACAGGATCACTAAGATGGAAAAGTATTTTGAATATGAAAATATCCCCGAGGATATGAAGGTCAAGATTGCAAGCATAAAGTTGAAAAATCATGCATCCTTATGGTGGGAACATCTGCAATTCGATCGGAAGAGGAAAGGCAAAGAAAAAATCAAGGTATGGTGTAAAATGGTCAATAAATTAAAAGGAAAATTCTTACCCTGTGATTATCAAATTAACTTAGTTTGGAAAATGCAAAGTTTGAGACAGAAGGATAGCTCAGTAAAAGAGTATACTAAGGAATTCTATAGATTAGATATCAGATCTGGACATGATGAAGATGATGTGGAAAGAATCGGCAGATATCTGAATGGTTTGAGAGTTTCCATCCAAGAGGAGATTAGTATGGTCAAGTTGGAGAGCATTCAAGAGGCTTATCAATTTTCTTTGAAAGCTAAGGAGAAATTGAACAAAAGACATGATGATGCAGCAGTGGCAAGCGGAAGCCTTCAAATAGTGAGCAATGGTAAGTTTTCAATCCCTCAACACGCAAGGTGAAGGGGTCAAGTGTTAAATACCTATCACAGGTATACTAGAAGGGCTTAGAGAAGGTTATCACAACCATAATATGCAAGGTAACCTAATCACTAGGCTTACCAAGGTCCTAAGCACCCAAGCACACAAGTTCACCAAGAGATCTCTTCAACAAAAGAGTGATCAAAACCCATGAAATGGATACCAAGACTAGGGGTGGTCTAAAAAAACTTCTTTGGCCTATTTAGGTCTTATTATTATAGTTCCAATGGTTCTTTCACTCAAAAACAACCCATAGTGCTCAGTTGCTTCACAAACTAGGGGTTTGGCTTGTAGCCTTTTCAAACTAGTGTTTTGAACCTAGATGAAAATCCTTCCAAAAAAAGTATGAATTAGGTTGAGGATCCTAACACCCTTTTGGGACTTATGGAACATATCCAAGCACTAGGACTTGGAACCAAGTGGAGGTCATTGATTTATCCAAAATTAGGATAGGGCTAATAGGCCTAATTAGGTCTGGTTTGCACTACAAGTGCTTCTTCCTCCAAGCCAATGCCAAAATAAATGATGGTATCCTTTGGGGGCATGTATAAGGGCTCCAAATCCAAAATCTTGGGTCTTGATGAATCCCCAACTGAGTTTTATCATGACTGTCCTAAGTCACTGGTAGGTGCACATATGGGCCTGTACACCTAGGGCTTTGTGGCAAACACACCTCCCTACAGAAATCCACCTCTAACATACATTTTATAAAAGAACATAAAAAAAGGTTGCATTCCACCAAGGGGCATCAAATTCCCATGGTGGAATTGGGTCAAAAGGTCCAACCCTATCAGAAACCTGCTGGAAACCCTCAATCCGAGTAAGCAACCAAGAGACTTTGATAACTTCTGATCTAGGATGAGTTAGATCATGAAACCAACTTCATCTAAAAGTGGATTGGACAAACAAACTTCCAAACTCAAAAAATCATGCACACCAGTCTGTACCTATCCGTACCAGGGCACTGTTCTTAAGGATTTGCAGGGAAATGGTTGATACTTTTATTGATAAATTGCCAAGTTACATCTTCATAGCCTACCACCCACCTATAAGGGCTTATGTAGGCACTCCCAATGGTTATAAAACTTTTTTGAACCAAATAGCCATTTGGGAGTTGTGTTAAGCATAATTGACAACTTTCAAGAAAGTTGCTCGAAAGTTGCATGACAACTTTTAGAGCAACTTTTGCCTAATTTGCAAAATTGCAAATCTAAAGACCAAACTTGGTCCTAGCACTAAGCTAATGATCCAACATGGATCTAAAACCTTAAAACATGAAAAATCCTAAGATCCTATGATTTTTAGGCCCATAGACCATTTTGACCATAGTTAGCCAGGGGCTTATAATTGTGCTAATCCTGGAACTAGGCCTTACAACTTGGTCTAGGTGCCTGACTAGTAACTTATAATCTAAGTAGAGAGTTTAGGACTCTTAGGTGCATTTTTTGATGAGTTTAGAGTAGGTTCTCCCGCACCAAACTCCCCTTGAGTTTTAGGATTCAAGTCCCTACTTGAAGGTAATGAATCCACCGAAGTCCCACGTTGTTTGATTTGGTCTTCGGTTAGCCAAGTAGCATCTATGTTGGGGAGGCCCTTCCATTTAACTGATTACTGCATGTACTTCTTAGTCCTGGTCTGCCTTAGTATCTTTGTGTCCAAGATTTCTTCTAACTCCACTAGTTTTCTTTGAGGAAGATTGGTAACATAGTCTTCATCTTTGGTGTCCTCACCTTGCTCATTTAATGAACCTGCTGCAACTTTATATGGTGTGAGGTTTGCCACATTGAATATAGGAGGGACTTGCAAAGTTGGAGGAAGGGAGATTTCATAGGTGTTGTCTCCTATTTTGTTAAGTATGCTACAAGGACCTACTTTCTTCATTTTTAGTTTGGAGTATCTACCCTTAGGTAGTCTCTCCTTTCTTAGGAAGGCCCAAACCCTATCTCGCACTTTGAAGTGGACCTCTCTCCTTCTCTTGTCAGCATTTTCTTTGTACTTCAAACTAGACCTTTGCAAAGTTTCTTTCACTTGCTGTTGTACCTTTGTGATGAGCTTTGCCAGTTCTTGGCCTTGAGCACTGATTTTGAAATCAGAGGGGAGTTCCATTAGGTCCAATGGTCCCTTGGGGTGCAAACCATACACTTCTTGGAATGGAGTTTTACTGGTTGACCTATTTATAGAGTCATTGAAGGCAAACTCTACTTGGGGCAGAATTGTATCCCAACTTTGTGAGTATTGCTTGGTTAGGCATCTTAGGAGATTGCCTAGGGACCTATTTACTACCTTGGTCTACCCATTTGTTTGTGGGTGATAAGAAGAGCTATAGTTGAGATTTGTACCCAACTTCTTGAAGAGTTTCCTCCAAAAGTGCCCTTGGAACTTTACATCCTTATCTGATACAATTGTTTGAGGTAAACCATGAATTCTAACTACTTCTTTGAAGAAGAGATTGGCTATATGAGATGCATCATTTGTGCTCTTGCATGGCACAAAATAGGCCATTTTGCTAAACATATCTACTATGACAAAAACACTATCAAATCCTTGCTTGGTTTTAGACAGTCCCAATACAAAATCCATTGATATGTACTCCCAAGGCCTTGAAGGGATTGGTAAAGGTTGGTAGAGCCCTTGATTTGTTGTCATCCCTTTAGCTTGTTGGAAAATAGTACAAGATTCAATAAACTTCATAACTTCATTGTTCAACTTGGGCCAAAAATAGCTCCTCTTCACCATGTCTGTTGTCTTGTCAATGCCCAAGTGACCTCCTAGGCCACCACAATGATTTTCTTTGATTATGTTTGCTCTCATTGAACACTTTGGTATGCATAATTGTGCTCCTTTGAATAGAAGCCCATTCTAAATCAGATATTCAAAAAAATCAGTGTGGTATATAGCTTCCATTTTTGTACAAATTTGATATATCTCTACAAAATCAAGGTCATCTGGGTACAAGTGTTTGAGGGACTCAATTCCCACACATTTTAGTTGAACTTCTTCAATCAAACCAATCCTCCTACTAAGGGCATCAACAAATTTTTTTGCTACACCCTTTTTATGCTTAATGTTGAAGGTATAGGCCTGTAATTGCTCTACCCATTTAAGATGCCTGATTGAGAGTTTTTCTTGTGAATTAAGGAAGCTCAATGCATGATTGTCAGTGTAGACTACAAACTCTTTTGGGATCAAATAGTGTCTCCATTTCTTGAGGGCTTGGACCATGTCATAGAGCTCTAGGTCATAAGTAGAGTACTTTCTTTTAGCCTCATTCAATGTCTCTGAGAAGAAAGCAGCTGCCTTGCCTTCTTGGCTTAGGACAACACCTATAGCCAAATTGCTTACATCTGTCTCCAGAGTGAAGGATTTGTTGAAATTAGGGAGGACCAAGATAGGGTATTGGGAGACTCTATTCTTCAAGTATTGGAATGCATCATTGGCTTCCTTTGTCCATGCAAACTTAGTCTTGTTTCCACCTTTGATTGTTTCAAGCATTGGTGCACACACATGACTAAATTTTTTGATGAACTTCCTATAGAATTTTGCAAACCCATGGAAGCTCCTTACATCACCTTGATTCTTTGGTGGAGGCCAATTAATAATTGCATCTACATTCTCAGGATCCATCTTGAGGGTACCTTGTGAGATCACAAAACCTAGGAACACAAGTTCCTTCCTCATAAATATGCATTTTTCCAAGTTGATTACCAACTTGTGTTGATGGATTCTTCTTAGTACCTATTCCACATGATCAAGATGGTCTTGCTTGCTATGACTAAATATTAGTATGTCATCAAGGTAAACAATAACAAATTTGCCAATAAAATCTATGAATATCTCATTCACAAGCCTCATAAAAGTGCTAGGGGCATTGCTTAAACCAAAGGGCATTAATAACCATTCAAAAAAACCTTTAGTAGTCTTGAATGTTGTTTTCCATTCATCTCCTGGCTTGATTTTGATTTGGTGGTATCCAGACTTTAAGTCTATCTTGGTGAAGTAGCAAGCACCTCCTAGTTGATCCAATAGGTCCTCAACCTTGGCATGGGGAACATGTACCTTATTGTGATTTTGTTTAGGGCCCTACTATCAGTGCATAACCTCCATTTTCCATCCTTTTTAGGGGCCAAGACTAAAGGTACGATACAAGGACTGAGACTCTTTTGGATGAGCCCTCTTTCCAACAATTCAGTGAACTATTTTGCAATCTCTACATGCTACAATGGTATCATTTTGTATGGTGCCTTATTAGGTAGGGATGAGCCTGGTATGGGGTCTATTTGATGACTAATGTCCCTAATGGGAGGGAGGCTAGTGGGTAGGTCACTAACAGTGACATCTTTATACTTTTGCAGTAGTTTTATGGCTTCATTTGGTATGGGCTCTTTTTTATCAGACTTGATATTATCTTTGGGCTTTGAGATTAAGATAAATGGCTTAATATCAAATTCTTTCAAGGTTTTTAACATCTCCTTTTCTCCCATGATGATCACAGTGGGTTCTTTTTCAGATTTGTTATCCAACAGGGGCTTCATAGTGAAGGTCTTCCCATCTTTGGTGATGGAGTAGGTGTTTTTCCTATAGTGGTGTATGGCATCAACATCAAATTGCCAGGGCTAGCCTAGAAGGATGTGTGAGGCATCCATCTCAACTACATCACAAAGAACCTTGTCTTTAAAATCTGCAATTGAAAACTCTATCCATGCTTGTTCTGTTACTAAAGTTTTTTGGCCTTTGGTTAACCATGAAACATGATAGGGGAAAGGGTGTGGCTTCTTAGGGATGTTTAACTTTTGAACCATTTCACAAGATACAAGGTTTTCAGTTGAACCAGAATCTATAAGAAGATTGCATACCTTTCCATGACATTTGATCTTTGTCCTGAAGATATTCTTCCTTTGTGGAGGCTCTTGGGTTTGTGGTACTTGAAGGAAGACTTGCCTCATCATCAAACATACTCCTTCTTCTGGTTCCAAGTCTCTAGCATTAGCATTGTCTTCTTGCTTATCTTCTAGGACAAGTTGTGCTCTCCTCTCACCTTAGTTATTGTTGTTCCTCTTCTCAGGGCATCTTCCTGCATGGTGTCCCATTTGGTTGCAATAGAAACATTTCAATGGTCCATTACCTCTTCCTAAATTTGTCCTTCCTCTATTAAAAGGCCTTCTTCCTCTATAGTTTCCTCTTGAATTAGAATCACTATTTTCTTTGTCTCCTTGGTCAGGGGTCTTGCTATATTGCCACTACTTTTTCCCTTGTTCCAAGAGTTTCTTTTGCCTCTAAAGTTCTTCTCACTATCATTACTCTTCCCTTTTCCAAAATCCTACTTCCTCTTCCATTTTTCCTCTACCTTAAGTGCCATTTGATAGCACCTATTGACTGTGGTAGGGCAGTGTAGACTTAGCTCTTCTTGAATGGATACTTTCAAGCCATTCATGTATCTTGCTAGCTTTTCTTCCTCATCTTCAGCCATATTGGTCTTCATACACAATTTTAGGAACTCCTCAGTGTATGAGCATACATCCATGTCCTTTTGTTTCAGACTTTGCTTCCTCCTATGGAGTTGCACCCCACAGTCCTCAGGTACATATGTCTCTTTGATCAATGCTATCATCCTATTCCATGAATTGATCATGTTCTTCCCATTCTTCACCCTCTCTATTTGGATGAAGTTCCACCAAGTTAGGGCTACTCCCTTTAACTTGGATCTTGCCACCTTTACCCTCTACTTTTCAGGGATGTCTTTACATTCAAAGAATGTTGTCAAAGCTTCTATCCAATCCAAGGCTAGATCAACATTCATCTTGCCATTGAAGACCAACAAATCTATCTTCTCCTCCATGGTTCTTCTTCCCATGGATTTCAAGGCATCTATGAAAGGTCTTTGGTTTGCAGGGATATGTTGATCAGGATAATCCTCCTCTTCTTCACTCCCTTCTTCATTTTTAGACCCATCTTTGTCCTTGTCATCAAGCTTCTTCTCAAGTTCTTGAAGCCTCTTAGTTAAGGCTTTATTTGCAGCCTTTTTTTCCCTCACCATCTTTGCTAACTCACTATTTGTGACCCTTTCAAGGATCTCTTCATTCTTAGGATCATACATAGCTTTGATACCACTTGATGCAGTAGTGGCAAGCGGAAACCTTCAAACAGTGAGCAATGGTAAGTTTTCAATCCCTCAACACCCAAGGTGAAGGGGTCAAGTGTTGAATACCTATCATAGGTATATAAAAAGGGCTTAGATAAGGTTATCACAACCCTATTGTGCAAGGTAACCTAATCACTAGGCTTACCAAGGTCCTAAGCACCCAAGCACACAAGTTCAACAAGAGATCTCTTCAACAAAAGAGTGATCAAACCCCATGAAATGGATACCAAGACTAGGGGTGGTCTAAAAACACTTCTCTAGCCTATTTAGGTCTTATTCTTATAGTTCCAATGGTTCTTTCACTCAAAAACAACCCATAGTGCTAAGTTGCTTCACAAACTAGGGGATTGGCTTGTAGCCTTTTCAAACTAGTGTTTTGAACCTAGATAAAAATCATTCCAAACAAAGTATGAATTAGGTTGAGGATCCTGACATCCTTTTGGGACTTATGGAACATATCCAAGCACTAGGACTTGGAACCAAGTGGAGGTCACTGATTTATCCAAAATTAGGACAGGGCTAATAGGCCTAATTAGGTCTGGTTTGCACTACAAGTGCTTCTTCCTCCAAGCCAATGCCAAAATAAATGATGGGATCCTTTGAGGGCATGTATAAGGGCTCCAAATCCAAAATCTTGGGTCTTGATGAATCCCCAACCGAGTTTTATCATGACTGTCCTAAGTCACTGGTAGGTGCACATATGGGCCTGTACACCTAGGGATTTGTAGCAAACACACCTCCCTGTAGAACTCCACCTCTAACCTATATTTTATGAAAGCACATAAACCAAGTTTGCATTCAACCAAGGGGCATCAGATTCCCATGGTGGAATTGGGTCAAAAGGTCCAACCCTATCGGAAACCTACTGGAAACCTTCAATCTGAGTAAGCAACCAAGAGACTTTGATAACTTCTGATCTAGGATGAGTTAGATCATGAAACCAACTAAATATAAAAGTGGATTAGACACAAAAACTTCCAAACTCAAAAACTCATGCACACCAGTCTGTACCTATCCGTATCAGGGCACTATTCTCAAGGATTTACAGGGAAATGGTTGATATTTTTATTGATAAATTGCCAAGTTACATCTTCATAGCCTACCACCCACCTATAAGGGCTTATGTAGGCACTCCCAATGGTTATAAAACTTTTTTGAACCAACTAGCCATTTGGGAGTTGTGTTAAGCATAATTGACAACTTTCAAGAAAGTTGCTCGAAAGTTGCATGACAACTTTTAGAGCAACTTTTGCCTAATTTGCAAAATTGCAAATCTAAAGACCAAACTTGGTCCTAGCACTAAGCTAATGATCCAACATGGATCTAAAACCTTAAAACATGAAAAATCCTAAGATCCTATGATTTTTAGGTCCATAGACCATTTTGACCATAGTTAGCCAGGGGCTTATAATTATGCCAATCCTGGAACTAGGCCTTACAACTTGGTCTAGGTGCTTGAATAGTAACTTATAATCTAAGTAGAGAATTTAGGACTCTTAGGTGCATTGTTTGATGAGTTTAGAGTAGGCTCTCTTGCACCATACTCCCCTTGAGTTTTAGAATTCAAGTCCCTACTTGAAGGTAACGAATCCACCGAAGTCCCATGTTGTTTGATTTGGTCTTCGGTTAGCCAAGTAGCATGTATGTTGGGGAGGCACTTCCATTTAACTAAGTACTGCATGTAATTCTTAGTCCTGGTTTGCCTTAGTATCTTTGTGTCCAAGATTTCTTCTAACTCCACTGGTTTTCTTTGAGGAAGATTGGTAACATAGTCTTTATCTTTGGTGTCCTCACCTTGCTCATTTAATGAACCTGTTGTAGATTTATATGGTGTGAGGTCTACCACATTGAATATAGGAGAGATTTGCAAAGTTGGAGGAAGGGAGATTTCATAGGTGTTGTCTCCTATTTTGTTAAGTATGCTACAGGGACCTACTTTATTCATTTGTAGTTTGGAGTATCTACCCTTAGGTAGTCTCTCCTTTCTTAGGAAGGCCCAAACCCTATCTCCCACTTTGAAGTGGACCTCTCTCCTTCTCTTGTCAGCATTTTCTTTGTACTTCAAACTAGACCTTTGCAAAGTTTCTTTCACTTGCTGTTTTACCTTTGTGATGAGCTCTACTAGTTCTTGGCCTTGAGCATTGATTTTGAAATTAGAGGGGGGTTCCATAAGGTCCAATGGTCCCTTGGGGTGCAAACCATACACTGCTTGTAATGGAGTTTTACCAGTTGACCTATATATAGAGTCATTGAAGGCAAACTTTGCTTGGGGCAGAATTGTATCCCAACTTTGTGAGTATTGCTTGGTTAGGCATCTTAGGAGATTGCCTAGGGACCTGTTTACTACCTTGGTCTACCCATCTATTTGTGGGTGATAGGTAGAGCTATAGTTGAGATTTGTACCCAACTTCTTGAAAAGTTTCCTCCAAAAGTGCCCTTGGAACTTTACATCCCTGTCTGATACAATTGTCTGAGGTAAGCCATGAATTCTAACTACTTCTTTGAAGAAGAGATTGGCTATATGAGATGCATCATTTGTGCTCTTTCATGGCACAAAATGGTCCATTTTGCTGAACCTATCTACTATGACAAACACACTATCAAATCCTTGCTTGGTTTTAGGCAGTCCCATTACAAAATCCATTGATATGGACTCCTAAGGCCTTGTAGGGATTGATAAGGGTTGGTAGGGCCCTTGATTTGTTGTCATCCCTTTAGCTTGTTGGAAAATAGTACAGGATTCAATAAACTTCATAACTTCATTGTTCAACTTGGGCCAAAAATAGCTCCTCTTCACCATGTCTGTCATCTTGTCAATGCCGAAGTGACCTCCTAGGCCACCACAATGATTTTCTCTGATTATGTTTGTTCTCATTGAAAACTTTGGTATGCATAATTGTGATCCTTTGAATAGAAGCCCATTCTGAATAAGATATTCAGAAAAATCAGTGTGGTATCTACCTTCCATTTTTGTACAAATCTGATATATCTCTACAAAATCAAGGTCATCTAGGTACAAGTGTTTGAGGGACTCAGTTCCCACACTTTGTAGTTGAAATTCTTCAATCAAACCAATCCTCTTAGTAAGGGCCTTAGCAACTTTGTTTGCTACACCCTTTTTATGCTTAATGTTGAAGGTATAGGCCTACAATTTCTCTACCCATTTGAGATGCCTGACTAAGAGTTTTGCTTGTGAATTAAGGAAGCTCAATGCATGATTGTCAGTGTAGACTACAAACTCTTTTGGGATCAAATAGTGTCTCCATTTCTTGAGGGCTTGGACCATGTCATAGAGCTCTAGGTCATAAGTAGAGTACTTTCTTTTAGCCTCATTCAATGTCTCTGAGAAGAAAGCAACTGCCTTGCCTTCTTGGCTTAGGACAACACCTATAGCCAAATTGCTTACATCTGTCTCCAGAGTGAAGAATTTTTTTTAAATTAGGGAGGACCAAGATAGGGTATTGGGAGACTCTATTCTTCAAGTATTGGAATGCATCATTGGCTTCCTTTGTCCATGCAAACTTAGTCTTGTTTCCACCTTTGATTGTTTCAAGCATTTGTGTGCACACACATGACTAAATTTTTTGATGAACTTCCTATAGAATGTTGCAAACCCATGGAAGCTCCTTACATCACCTTGATTCTTTGGTGGAGGCCAATTAATAATTGCATCTACCTTCTTAGGATCCATCTTGAGGGTACCTTGTGAGATCACAAAACCTAGGAACACAAGTTCCTTCCTCATAAACATGCATTTTTCCAAGTTGATTACCAACTTGTGTTGATGGAGTCTTCTTAGTACCGGTTCGACATGATCAAGATGGTCTTCCTTGCTATGAATGAATATTAGTATGTCATCAAGGTAAAAAAAAACAAGACAAAAGAAGGTTTATACGAGTGGTTGGTTATGCCTTTTGGTTTAACTAATGCATCGAGTACTTTTATGAGGCTGATGAATGAAGTTTTGAATAAATTATTGGGTAAATTTGTGATTGTATATCTTGATGATATTTTGATATTTAGTAAGACCAGAGAAGAATATTTGTTACATGTTAGACAAGTTTTGAAAAGATTGAAAGAGGAAAAGTTGCTGATAAATCTGAAAAAGCATTCATTCATGAGGGAAGAGATTGTGTATTTGGGATTTTTTATTTTAGCTGATGGTTTGAAGATGGATCCTGGAAAGGTTGAAGCTATTCTAAATTAGCCTACACTTATGAATGCTAGTGAGGTAAGATCATTTCATGGTTTGGCAAGTTTTTACCAAAGGTTCATAAGAAATTTTAGTTCAATTTGTAATGCTATGACTGAGACTATGAGAGGAGACAAAAGAGAATTCAAGTGGAGACATGGAGCTGATAGAAGTTTTGAGACTTTGAAATAGAAGGTTGTTGAATTACCTATTTTGGCATTACTTGATTGCAGAAAAGTATTTCAAGTAGAATGTGATGCAAGTGGAAGTTAAATTAGAGTTGTATTGAGTCAAGAAGGTAAACCTGTTGCTTTCTTTAGTGAAAAGTTGAATGATACTAGAAGGAAATATTATGTGTATGATCAAGAATTCTATGCTATTGTTCCAGCACTGAAGAAATGGAGACATTATTTGATACTGAGTGAATTTGTGTTGTATACTGATCATAAGGCTTTACAATATTTGGGTAGTCATAATAAGTTAAATCAGAGACATATGAAATGGGTTG
Organism: Chamaecyparis obtusa; assembly: GCA_027943335.1. Classification (NCBI taxonomy): domain Eukaryota; kingdom Viridiplantae; phylum Streptophyta; class Pinopsida; order Cupressales; family Cupressaceae; genus Chamaecyparis; species Chamaecyparis obtusa. The sequence goes on along the minus strand of BSBK01000648.1, from coordinate 195,098 downwards.
AGTATCTGTAGAGTTATACATTTGTGATAAAGCATAAGAGTGGAGTCACTAACCGAGTTGCTAATGCATTGAGTAGAAGAAGATCTTTGATGATTGAGATGAAAATTGAAGTTCTTGGTTTTGATGAGATGAGAGGTTTGTATGAAAATGATCCTGATTTTTCTGAGCTGTGGAGAAAGTGCAGAGCACCTATTCAAGATCAACAAGATACAAAATGGGATGAATATTTCATTCAGGAAGGTATGTTGTTTAAAGATATTTAGTTGTGTATACTGAGAGGAGTGATGAGATCTAATTTGATAAAAGAGAAACATAGTAGTGGTTTAGCTAGACATTTTGGCATTGATAAAACATGGAATTTGCTTAAGGAGAAGTACTATTGGCTGTAGTTGTATAGAGATGTTCAAAAATTTGTGAAAAGTTATGGAATTTGTCAAGTTGCAAAAGGAGTAAGTCAAAATACTGGATTGTATACACTGATTGCTATTCCTGAGAAACCTTGGATTGACATCAGTATGGACTTTGTTCTTGGCTTACCGAAGATAGTAAGAGGTAATGATTCCATATTTGTTATTGTGGATAGATTTTTTAAGATGGCACATTTTATACCTTGTAGAAAGACATTAGATGCAGTACATGTAGCAGATCTTTTCTTTAAGGAAATTGTCAGATTGCATGGATTACCGAGGAGTATTATCTTTGACCTAGACAGTAAATTTGTTGGTTATTTTTGGAAAACACTTTGGAAGAAATTTGGCACTGAGTTAAAAAATAGTTCTACATTTCACCCACAAACTGATGGATAGACTGAGGTTGTGAACAAAAGTTTGGGAAATCTTTTGAGATGTTTAGTTGGAGACACACCAAGTAATTAGGATTCTGTGTTGGCACAAGTAGATTTTGCATATAAAAATTCAATGAATAGGAGTACTGGAAAGATACCATTTGAAATTGTGAATGACACATAACTAAGAGGAATATCTGATTTGAGAGACATTGTAGATGAGAATAAGAGAAGTGTTGAAGGAGTAAAGTTTGTTGAATATATGAAGACATTGCATGAAGATGTGAAGCTGGAAGACAATAATAAAAAATACAAAGACAGCGTTGATAGATCAAGAAGACATAAAAATTTTGATGTTGGTGATGAAGTGATGGTTCATTTGAAGAAAGGTCAATTTCCTATTGGAACATATGGAAAGCTGAAGATGAAGAAGTTTGGACCTTGCAAGATTTTGAAGAAATTTGACAGTGGAAATGCATATGAGATTGAGTTACCTGATGACATGGACATATCAGCGATTTTCAACATTGCTGATTTATGAGTATCATGAACCTGATGAAGAAGTGATAGTACCAAAAAAATATCCTAAGAAGCAGAATGATGAATTTGAATAGATCTTGAAGGAAAGAATTGGCAAAAGTACAAGAGGAAAATAGTACATGGAATATCTGGTTAAGTGGAAGAATAGACCAATGGAAGACAGCTCATGGATTTCATAGTCTAAGTTGGATGTAGCTCAGACCAGACCTACCAAATGATTCTGAGAATCATTTCAAATCAACCCCAGGTGTCTGATGCAGGAGCATCTCGGGTCTTTAGCAATCCTGTGTCACCAAAAAGAATTTGGAGTTTTGTCTGTGTTGCTCGGTTTCTACTTTGACCGAGTTGGTCGGTAGCTAGTTGGTTTCCTTTGGTTACCAAGTGTGGTCGATTATCTCTTGGGCAGTCGGTTAATTCACTAGCACTTGGCATTTCTTGTCTACTGCTCAATTATCTTGCTTACCGACGGGTTTAGTTTTGTTTCCTATTGTGGCCAACTTGTGCATTTATATTGAATCATAGAATTAATGTTTGTAGCCATCATTGGGAAGTGCATGGTCCTATATTTGATCGTTACTTCTGTTAATTATGGATCTGAAGGCCGACTCAGCTTGGTAGCTTCTTGTATAAATGTAGATGTTTGGTAGTAGTTTAGGAAGTCAGTTTTGATAGAAGATATAAGGCATTAGATTAGAGATTGGTAGTAGATCCTCGCATGTTTGAGGACTTCTGTAATTCATTGTAATATCAGGCCCTAACTGGGAAGGCCTTACAGCCCGGCATGGATGATTAAAATTGATGATAATATATGGGAGATCTGTAATTCTCTCTCTCACTCTTGTTGTTTATTGCTTCCGCATGGGTGTTGTAGGCTTGGATCATTAGGGTGTGCCATCCTTTGACCCCTCTTTCTCCTTGCCTTGCATTAGATTCATAGATTGTATGTTTCTTGTTTTATTGGTTCTTTACATCTTGAGGATTTGATAGATTAGATTAGTGAATTAGAAGATTACATTGAGATTGAAGATATTAAGGATCTTGTATCGTCTAAAAATGGAAGCACTTCCATTTAGGACTTATTTACCCCTTCGAGTAAGTGGTTTGGGGTCATGTCAAATGCCTTGAATGGGTCTTTGGCTTCGATCTGCTTTTTCCCCTGTCCTGCCCTTTTCCACTTCTTTCCTACCTATTTCTGGTATCTTCCTCTGAGATTTTGAGGTTCTTGACCTCAGGGTCAAGGTCGATGTCGACCCTAACCCATGGTCTAAATTTCAAATTCCAAAGATTTTTGGATGTCAAGGTTTGGAAAGAATTCTTTCCCGCTTCAAGTCGGCTACTTCGGGCTTCAAAATGGTGACTCTTAAGAGACATTTAATATAGGTCCACTTATAAGGGTATGAGCCTAATGGGAATTTATTTCTCATATGTCAGCCTCTCTAGAAGTTTGTGTCCTAGACTAGTATACAAGGAAGCCTTCTCCTCTCATTTTTAGAGAGGAAAAGAAAAGGCAAGAAAAGGGAGGATCATTTATGCATAATTTATCAAAGTGAGCATTCAAGCATTCAAGTATTCAAGCATTCAAGATTCAATTCATCAAGGAGATCCATTGGTAGCCATTGAAGGATTCAAGCTCTATGGAGCCCTCTTGTTTAAGATTTCTCCATCCATATCCATTCAAGATTCTGTTAGGAATGGGAACATTGAGGGGGGGGGGGGGTGAATCAGTGTTCACTTATATCTTATTAATTTCTTAACTCTTGAAACTTAACTTGATTGCTTAAGTACTGACATGAAAATCAATATGAACAAGATAAAAAATCACAACACATAACACTGATATAGTTATGGGGAAACCCAAATAGGTAAAAACCCCAGTGGGAATTGACACCCACTAAGAACTACACTAGTGTCTTATGATCCTTGTTAGAAGATCTACAACCCTGTTAAGAGTTGTTCTTTACAATGCTTTTAGTACAGTGACCTGGTCAAAGGTCAGGCCATGTTAGGAGTCTTTTATAATAACCCTGTTAGGGGTGGGGACACACTATCCTGGAGCTCACTGCTCAAGTGGTGAAGGCTACAACCTTTTGATCTCAGATACACACTATATCTACTGGATGAATTGGTGCTGTGACACTGCTTTTGACCAGATCCTTTTGTGCACTGATGCTTTAGCCCCTTGTAAATCTCTAACTCATTCTATCTTCACTTCACATGTCTCTAATCTTCTTATCTTATCTCTATATCTATACTCGTGCTTTACTACAAAGGCACATCTTACATTTATATGCGCTAACAAAACAAATAACTAGGTCAGCCTATAACCAATTACATACAATGCTTCCAAGTGAATTGGCTCAAGTGTGTTTACAAAAAAAGATGTTTACATTTCTACAACCTAATTACAATAGGAACATAGCCTTTACAAAATATTATTATAACCGCTAATCAAAATACTAACAATTGGCTGCATCTGTTCTGTTCTAGTGTTCACTATCTGTACCACTTCAACTATCTATATCTTCATTATACTATCTCATCTGATCATGCACTCTTAGAAGTAGCATGAATACTCACCATCTTATCTTCAAGGGTGCATACCATAACTCGGTCATATGCACATGCGCTGATGCTCTGATCTACTAGTGCTTTGCTGACTATCCAGTCTTCTATACTTAGCCATATTCTAACCTTATGAAAATGTGCACTGACTCCAAAACTCTATATGACTTTGTTTCCATAATGAAAACACTATATCTAGTCATATACAATAGTATAGTCAACTTGCCAAAAATCTCCCCCTTTGTCATTAATGCCAAGAAAGGAATATGGTGAAGTCACTAACTATACCCTTATACAAAATTCTCTAACTTATATCTCCCTTATACTATGTACTATACTTTTTCTGTACATCATATATACTACTCCATATTCTACATACAATACTCCCCCTTTGACATTAATGACAAAGGTGCTCAAAAAGGTGTATCTACAAGTACTTACAATGTTAGGACATCCAGATATGCTATCTGCAAATTTTGGATCTCTTGTTTCCAAAATGCTATTAGTGCATTGACAATCTGTAGATGGGTGCATAAGGCATATTGTAGCTTCTCCATCATTTCCAAGTCTGTACTCAGACCTTGATCATATGCTACCATAGTGGCATCAATCTCCTTGATGTTCTGATTAAGTACATCTAGAGAGGGCGCAAGAGCATTCCTGAGCTATGTTTGCCTTTCCCTTATCTTAGACATCTCTTTCTTAGCCTTTTCTATTTTGTCTAATTTCCCCTAGTACACATTATTTCACATGTTCACATCAATGGAGGGATCTTCCACTGATTTCCTTACATAGTCTATCATTGCTTCTTCCTGAATTTTCTTGTAGTGATCACTAGTTAGCTTATCCTGTTTCATACAATCAACACTGATCTTCCTTCCCTTAGCTGCAAACTCCTTTAATGATACTTGACCAATCTTCAATGAACTGAGGTCAATTGCAAAGTTTCCAACTAGTTCACTCAATCTCTTCTTCATATATTTTTCTTTTGCAACTTGGGATGCAAATTCTTCCAAGCTAGAAAAGTTCACTTTGAAGTTTGTCAGTATAGTACTGACATCATCAAATGAATGAACCTTAGACACTTTCTTATCTGAAGGTAGCAAGATGTTCAAAATTTTGACTAATTCAACAAACAGAGGGTTCCTCATCACTTGCTTGTCTTTTTCTTTCTCCATAGCAAGGACACTGATCTTAATCAGGCCTTCTTCTCCCCAAGAGTCCAAGCTAGTGGTCTTTGATGTCAAACTTGACAACAATGGTGCTAAGGGTAAGGGAGTGATAGGAGTGATAGCCATCACTTCTTGCTTTATCTTCATAGGCATTTCAACATATGGCTCATATGTTGGTTCACTTCTTTTAACCTCTTCTTCTCCTTTCTCCTCTTCTACCTTTTCTTTTCCTTTTTCTATCTCTTTTTATGTCTCCTTTTCTTCTTCTTAAACCTATTAGATCCTTTGTTAAAACTTCTTCTTGTATCTTAGGTGAATTATCACCGCATAGGATTTCAACCTCATGTTTTCTCACAAAGGCTTCCTCAAACTTATCCAAGTCTTTATCTGTGGCCGCCATGGCTATCTCTACATTATCAATGATGATTGTGTCATCTTTTTGTGTCTTAGTCATGGGTATAGACTTCACTACCTCTATACATGTTACCACTATAGGTGCTGAATCCTATGACATAGAGCTCTCCCCTATCTAGGCAACTCGATAAATGGTGAGACCTTCGGTGTTACTCTGAACCCAAAGTGGGATTAGAAGAGTGCTCTACACCTTTAGAAGATCCTAAACCAAACTTAATTACACTATCCTCATAGAATGATTTAGTGTCTCTAACCAACTTGTACTCCCTTCGGTTCTACTAGTGCTCGGTTGATACTCAGTTGGTGCTCGGTGCCTATGTTAACCTAGTGGGTTCTCTAGCTTTACTGAGTAATTTCTTGACGCTCGGTAATGCTTATTGCAAAACACCTTACTGACTTTTCTTTATAATGGTAACCTACAAATCTGATAAGGGGATGGAAAGGTTCCATACACAAATGAAATGTCTACTAGGGGATCAATTTCCACAAACACAATAGGATTTAAATAACAAGTCTAAGAGTTTAGACCTTGCCGAGTTTGTAGCCTTCCGACGAGGTTCTAGGGTTCTAGTTCCAAATCCTTACAAGGAATCCATGGAAACAAAGTATTTTTAGACACCCTTAACTGACTTGTAACAAACCTCAAGATCCTAAGATCCTAAACATGAAAAGCAACACTTAACAACTCCTGGTCTATTAGTCCCGATAAGGCTAACTGACTCGGTAGATGAAGGAAAACTTCACTAGTTTATTGTTCAAGGTTGATTGTTAAATACAACAATGTTGTAATTACTAAAGAGACCACAAGCTATCTTCATATTTGTTTTATCCACCCCTGAAGTTCTTCTATCACTTCACTTCTTCATTTCCTGAACCAAGCATATAGAGATGCTTGGTCTAGAATTTGCAAACAGATTTCTCCAGACAATCCCCCCTCTCCTACACTCTAGAGGAATCAAAATAAATTGCCCCTAATTTTATTTCCCAAATTCACATGGGATTCCCCCAAAGGAAATGTAAGTTAGCGCATCTTTGACCAAAACCTTGGTCCAAGAGGGTTTCCTGAAAACCAAAAAACTTATTCCCTCAACTTTTAACTCCGATCTTAAAACTGATTCAAACCAAGTGCAATGGAGTCCTACTTCATGATATGTGTTAGATCCAACAAAATTCCTCCTTGCATGTTCATACAATCCATACATGAAGTGTTTCAAATCCAAAATTAGAGAAAATAGGGATCTTTTATTGATTGAACGAAAAAATTACATAGAGTATATGTACTGTTCAACAACATGTCTTCCACCCACCTGAAAGGGCTATATGAAGACTTTCCTCAATGGATCCAACCATTTTTCAAATGGTTTTGACCATTGGGTGGTTGTTTCACAGGTCGATAGCAACTTTCCAAAGAAGTTTCTGACAACATTTCTTACATTATTGCAACTTTTACAAAATGTTGCATTGTTGCTCTTAATGAGCCTATAGGCCTAAGCCTTGTTATTAAACAACTTAAAAAGACACCTAGGAAACCTAACATCCTAAATGTGCCTTTGGACCATAGTCAAAACCCATGGTTTATAACCACACCGAGGGTGACTAGGTCTTACAAGTAGGCTTATTAAAATTAACCTATCAATCTAGAAGTTGTGAAGAGTGGGGAGTGCGCCTTGTGTGCTCCTGCTTGGGTGTTCCTGCACCATACTCCCATGTTTTAAAAACTCAAGTCCCACTTGAGAGCAGTTTCTGAACCAAAGTTCCATGCTTGTTGATACACTCTTCACTCATCCATGTAGCATCAATATTTGGTAACCCTTTCCATTTGACCAATTAATCCTTGTAGGTCATTTTTTTGGTTTGTTTGACAACTTTAGAGTCCAAAATCTTTTTCAACTACAAAGGTTGGCTCAGTGGCAAGTCCTTTATCCATTCTCCATGTGTGTCTTTAGTATCGTACAAAGTGTTAGCATATCTTGCATCACCCTTAAAAGGAGTGAGATCACAAATGTTAAAGATAGGAGAAATAGAAATAGTAGGGGGTAAAGAAATTTCATAAGCATTATCCCCAAATTTATGAAGTATTTGACAGGGACTGATCTTCCTCATCTATAGTTTGGTATGTCCCCTAGGTAGCCTTTCCTTATTTAGGTATGCCCATACTTGATCTCCTATTTTGAAAGTAACATGTCTCTTCCTCTTATCTTCCTGTTCTTTGTACCTTACAGTATTATGAATCAATGTATCTCAGACTTGATCATGAATCTATTTGATCCATGCTGATAGTTCTTCACCTTGTGCACTAACTTTAAAGTCAGTCGATAACTCTCTTAGTTCCATAACTCCTCTTGGATGGAGTCCATAATTCACTTGGAATGGTGGCTTCCCTGTTGATTGGTTTACTAAATCATTGAAAGCAAATTCTGCTTGAGGAAGGATAGCATCCCAAGTCTATCTGTATTGTTTTGTTATATGCCTTAAAAGGTTTCCTAGTGATATGTTTACAACTTCAGTCTACCTGTCAATTTGTGGATGGTATGCAAAAATGAATGATAGATTTGTCCCCAACTTTTTCCAAAGGGTTCTCCAAAAGTGTCTCTAGAATTTCACATCTCTGTCAGAGATAATGGATGTTGGTAATCCATGAATTCTAACCACTTCCTTAAAAAATAAGTTAGCAATATGTGAAGCATCATTAGAGACTTTACAAGGAACAAAATGTGCCATTTTCCTAAATCTGTCAACTATGACAAAAATACTATCAAATCATTGCTTGGTTCACGGTAGTCCTAAGACAAAATCCATGCTCACACTATCCCATGGCTTTGTTGGGATCGATAGTGGTTGATAGAGACCTTGATTGGTCCTGAATCCTTTAGTCCTTTGATAGATAGTGCATGATTCAACAAATTTTCTGACATTAGTCGGTAACCGAGGTGAATGATAGTTTCTCCTTACAAGTTCAAGTGTTTTATCTATGCCAAAGTGACCTCCTAGTGTACCACAATGTTTCTCTCTAATCAGATTTTATCTCATGGAGCATTTAGGAATACAAAGTTGACCTCCTTTGAACAAAAGGCCATTCTACAATAAATATTTAGAATAAGTCGTATTATATGCATCTGATAGAGTAGAGAAAACCTGATAGATATCACCAAAATTTGAATCATCCTTGTATAGGTGTTTGAGAGCATCAATTCCTATGCTTTGTACCTACACTTATTCAACCAGAATCACTCTTCTACTAAGAGCATCTACAACTTTATTTGAAGTTCCTTTCTTATGTTTTATGAAAAATGTGAATGCTTGGAGTTGTTCAACCCATTTCATGTGTCTGTAGCTTAGTTTATCCTAACTATTCAGAAAACTTAAAGCATGATTATCTGTAAAGACAATAAATTCTTTAGGAAGCAAGTAGTGCCTCCATTTCTTGAGGGCTTGAACCATTGCATACAATTCCAAGTCATATGTGTTGTATTTATTCTTTGCTTCATTCAGTTTTTTAGAGAAGAAAGCTACTGGTCTTCCATCTTGACTGAGGACTGCGCCTATGGCCAGATTGTTAGCATTGGTTTCCACTGTGAACAATTTGTCAAAGGTTAGTAGTGCCAAGATGGGATATTGTGCTACTCTTTCCTTCAAGTATTTGAAAGCTTCATCTTCTTGTGTTTTCCACTGGAACTTTGTTTTTCTACCACCCTTGATGGTATCAAGTAAAGGTGCACAAATGTGACTAAATTTTTTGATAAATTTCCTATAAAAGGTAGCCAATCCTTGAAATCTCCTGACTTCTCCTGGAGACTTTGGTATGGGCCAATTAATGATAGCCTCTACCTTTTTAGGTTCCATTTTCAATGTGCCCTTTTAGATAATAAAACCCAAAAATATCAACTCTTGTTGCATGAATGTACATTTTTCTAAGTTGATAGACAGTTTCTTCTCATGTAGTTTTTGGAGAACTTGCTCTAAATGTCTCATGTGTTCCTCCATAGTCCCACTAAAGATTAATATGTCATCTAAATAGACCACCACAAAATTTCCTATGAAATCTTGAAGCACTTCATTCATTAATCTCATGAAGGTGCTAGGAGCATTGCTAAGGCCAAATGGCATCACAAGCCATTCATACAATCCTTCAGTGGTTTTGAATGTAGTTTTCCACTCATCACTGAGCCTTATTCTTATTTGATGGTAACTAGATTTAAGGTCAATTTTTGAGAAGTAACATGCTCCTCCAAGTTGGTCTAAAAGATCTTCAATCCTGGGTATAGGGAATCTGTATCTGATTGTAATTTTGTTTATTGCCCTGGAGTCAGTGCATAGTCTCCATTTACCATCCTTTTTAGGAGCCAAAAAACTCGGGACTACGCAAGGGCTAAGAGTCTTTTGTATGAGTCCTTTAGTCAATAATTCACTGACTTGTCTGGTGACTTAGGCATTCTAATCAGGAGTGAGTTTATAAACAACTTTTTTGGGTAGGGAAGCACCTGGGATAAAATTGATTTGGTGACAAATATCCCTCAATGGTGGGAGTTCATCTGGTGTGTCCCCTGCAACTATTCCTTTGTACTTCTACAGTAGACTATCTACTTCTTTCGAAACTTCATTGTGCACTATCTTCTCCTTTGGCTTAAGGACTAGGGCATATCCTACCTTAGAATCTTGAATAGTACTTATCATCTCTTGTTCTCCTACAAGCATGACTAACTATTCTTTTGGTTTTTCTTGTGGAGGATCAGGGAGAGGGAGCAGATTGTATTTGTGACCATTTTGAACAATTTGGTATTTGTTTGTGACTCCATCATGTTTAGCCTATAGATCATACTACCATGGACGTCCTAACAAAAGGTGACATACATCCATATCTACAACATCACAATGGACTCTATCCTTATAGTCTTTAATAGAGAAATCTACCCAAGCTTGTTCATTTATGAGGGTCTCCTGCCCTTTTGTCAACCAAGATACATGGGATGGGTTTGGGTGGGGTATCTTTTCCAATTTTAATTTATCTACCATTTCCTTAGATACAATATTTTTAGTAGAATCATAATGAATTACTAACTTGCATACCTTTCTGTGGCTCTTGTAGTTGGTTCTGAAAAGACTTTTTCTTTGGGGAGGTTCCACCAATACTGGTACTTGGATCAAAGTCCTCTTCATCATGAGGCTTACTCCATCTTCTCTCGTATATTCTCTCACACTATTAAGATCATCTTCTTTTACTAGGTTGGCTCTTCTTTCACCTTAGTTATTCTGCTTGTTTCTGTTTGGACACCTATTGGTGTAGTGTCCTGTCTTATTGTAGTTATAACATCTTATGTGTCCATTGTTTCTTCCTCCATTTCTACCCCTACTATTTCCTCTTCTACCTCTGTATCCACCTCTTAAACTACTTTCTCCTTGGGTGTTCTCCTTATTAGCTTCTCCTTGTGGTCTATTATTCTATCCTCTTCCTCCAAAGTTTCCTCTACCTCTTTCATTCTTAGCTTTTCCTCTACCACTCTATTCATTCCTCCTCTTGAACTTTTCTTCAAATTTTAATGCCAATTGATAGCATTTGTTCACTATGGTAGGTCTTGTCAAACTGAGTTCATCTTGAACTGAGACCCTTAGGCCTTTCATATACCAAGCAATCTTTACACATTCTGGCTCAGCAAGCTTGGATTTCATCACCAATCTCTGAAATTCTTTGGTATAGCTAGAGATGTCCATCTCTTTCTATCTTAGACTCATTCTCCTTTTATGAAGTTGGACTTCATAATCTTTAGGGACACAAGTTTCCCTAATTAGGGACACCATCTTCTTCCAAGTGGTGACTGGATTCTTTCCATTCTTCACCCTATCATCTTAAGAGAAGTTCCACCATGTGAGTGTAGAGCCTTTGAGCTTTGACTTAGCAATCTTCACCCTCTGATTCTCAGGGATGTCTTCACAATCAAAGAAAATATTTAGGGCATCCACCCAATCCATTGCAGCATCTAGGTCCATCTTCCCATTGTATGTAGGCAACTCAAGCTTGACATCTATGGTTCTCCTCTCCATAGATTTTAGAGTCTTCATAAGTAGCCTCTGGTTTGTAGGACATTCTTCTTCCTCCTACTCAAGGGGTTCTTCATCACTCCTTTCTTTGACATTCTTAGAGTTTCCACTACCTTTCTTCTAAAGCTCTTCCCTCAGCCTATCCATCTCTTGCCTCATTTGCTGCATCTCGGTGTCTCTCCGATCATCACACTGTGTCCTTTGCTCCTTTAGGTATCTTACTATCTCTACATTGGTCATCCTTGATGACAATCCTCCATCATCTTCTCCTTCCATGGTGCTGGTATATCTTTACCCTAAGGATCTTAGATGCTCTGATACCACTTAATGCAGAGCTCTCCCCTATCTAGGCATCTCGGTAAATGGTGAGACCTTCGGTGTTACTCTAAACTCAAAGTGGGCTTAGGAGAGTACTATACACCTTTAGAAGATCCTAAACCAAACTTAATTACACTATCCTAATTGAAGGATTCAGTGTCTCCAACTGGCTTGTACTCCCTTGGGTTCTACTGGTGCTCGATTGATACTCAATTGGTGCTTGGTGCCTATGTTAACCGAGTGGGTTCGGTAGCTTTACCTAGTAATTTCTTGACACTCGGTAATGCTTACTGCAAAATTCCTTACTAAATTTTCTTTCTAATGGGAACCTACAAATCTGATAAGGGGATGGAAAGGTTCCATACACAAATGAAATGTCTACTAGGGGAGCAATTTCCACAAACACAACAAGATTTAAATAACAAGTCTAAGAGTTTAGACCTTGCCGAGTTTATAGCCTTCCGATGAGGTTCTAGTGTTCTAGTTCCAAAACCTTACAAGGAATCTATGGAAAAAAATTATTTTCAGACACCCTTAACTAACTTGTAACAAACCTCAAGATCCTAAGATCCTAAACATGAAAAGCAACACTTAACAACTCCTGGTCTATTAGTCCCAATAAGGCTAATTGACTCGGTAGATGAAGGAAAACTTCACCAGTTGGTTTTTCAAGGTTTATTTCCAAATAAAATGGTGTTTTAATTCCCAAAGAGACCACAATCTATCTTCATATTGCTTTTATCCACCCCCAAAGTGCTTCTGTCACTTCACTTCTTTATTTCCTGAACCAAGCACATAGAGATGCTTGGTCTAGAATCTGCAAATAAATTTCTCCAGACAATCCCCCTTCTCCTGTGCTCTAGAGGAATCAACATACATTGCCCCTACTTGCATTTCCCAACTTCACATGGGACTCCCATAAAGGAAACGCAAGTTAGGGCATCTTCGACCAAAACCCTAGTCCAGGAGGGTTTCCTAAAAACTTAGAAACTTATTCCCTCAACTTTTAACTCTGATCTTCAAATGGATTCAAGCCAAGTGCAATGTAGTCCTACTTCATTATATGTGTCAAATCCAACAAAATTCCTCCTTGCACATTCATACAATCCATACACGAAGTGTTTCAAATCTAGAATTAGAGAAAATAGGGATCTTTTATTGATTGAATGCAAATATTACATAGATTATCCATACTATTCAACAACATGTCTTCCACCCACCTAAAAGGGCTATATGAAGACTTTCCTCAATGGATCAAACTATTTTTCAAATGGTTGTGACCATTGGGTGGTTGTTTCATAGGTCAGTAGCAACTTTCTAAAGAAGTTGTCGACAACATTTCTTACATTATTACAACTTTTACAAAATGTTGCATTGTTTCTCTTAATGAGCCTATAGGCCTAAGCCTTGTTATTAAACAACTTAAGAAGACACCTAGGAAACCTAACATCCTAAATGTGCCTTCGGACCATAGTCAAAACCCATGGTTTATAACCACACTGAGGGTGACTAGGTCTTACAAGTAGGCTTATTAAAATTAACCTATCAATCTAGAAGTTGTGAAGAGTGGGGAGTGCTCCTTGTGTGCTCCTGCACCATCTTGAGGACATGTTATTGGTGTATTGGTGGTATCTGACTCCTTGGATTCATTAGAGGTCACTTGAGTTATGGATGCAGTAGGTGGGTACATGTGCCTATCCAGAAAGACTTTCTCAAAAGCTTTCTTTGTCTCTTTAGCTACCAACTCAAAGTTCTTATCCATTATGTGCAGTGTTCTCAACTTTGTTCTGAGGTGTAGCTTCACCAGATGTAACAATAACATTTTCTCTTCTAAGGAACATACATGGATGCTTTCATCTAGAATCTTTTTTCTTATTCTAAGATCTTCTTCAATAGCCTGTTTCTTTAAGGATTTCAAGATATTCCAAACACTATCTGGAATGACTGTCTTAAGTTCCAAGACTATCTTCTTGAACTTAATCATATGTTTTATAATCATTCCATGAATCTCTGATTTATCAATTTCACTGTACTTCTCATACAAATTTCCTAATTGATCTATTATGCCTTCATCAATAATCCTTTTTCTCAAAACTTGAAGATTAGTGTACACACAAAAGTTGTGCACTTCTATGAATCCTTACATGCAAGGAAACTCAAGAATGAGCCCTCACAAATTGATCCATAGCTCTCTATGCATGGAGTTGCAAGATTATGGATTTGCTCTCAGCTAGAGCTATTGAGCTTGTGACCTTGCTAGTCAACCATACAATGAGAGATTCGAATGAGGACAAGGGCAAGAGTGCCAATATCCCCAAAGAATCAAATGCAAATGCAAGCTAAGAATGAGGATGCAAATGTGCAAGCTATGCTATGAAAATGGAAGTACAAACTAAGCTATGAAATGGAAATAACAATGTGTTACAACCCTTCCTATTAAGCTAGATGAGTTATTCTAAAGCTTGAAAGTGAAATCTAAGCTATGAAAGCATAAACATGAACTAATATGCAAGAATGGAAACTAAACTATGAAGCAAATGAAGAACTCTAAGATGCAATGCAACAATGATCTCCAAAAAGCTCCAAAGAATTCCTACAACATAGAGTTAGCATAAAACAAGTGTCTTAGAATGAGGGAGAGGTGAAATGGACCATTGAGATTAAGAGGCAAAAAGAATTAATCAACAGTGGAGCTTGAAAAAGGAGCAATCCATGTGCATAAGTATCCTCCAATAGGAAAATAGGAGTTGACTTTAAGTCCATATGAGACAAAAAGTGCTTTTCTTCTTTTTATAAAATAGGAATAATGTTTTATTTGTGCAACTTAGGATAAGAGGAAAAGAGGGGACTTTTTATTTATTAAAAGGGGAGGAAATATTCCTTTTAAGTAAATAAAAGCTTAGGATAAAATGGTTAATCCAAGGATAAAAATCCAATATATGATCGAAACTAAGATTTGATTAAGAAATTGATAGTGTTGAAAATATTGATTATTGATAAAATTGATTTAGGATAAATAAATCAAATAAATGGGGCCCAAAGTCTAGGCGACCATTTTAGGGTGCATACATTTGCCCCTCTTTGACTAATGTGAGATTGATTTGGGATCACATGTGGTCAAAGAATGAAGTTGCAATGTGAGATCGATCTGGGATCACAAAACAACTCAGCTATGAGGTCGATTCGGGATCATATTCGGACAAAACATAAACAAAGGCTTGTGAACATGAGGTCGATTCGGGATCACATTCAAAGTAAGAGATAAGAATCTCAAATTTGAGCAAAAGCTCACAAAAGATGTTTGAATTAGGAAAATCAAGAGAATCAGGGATGAGAATCCCATAGGTACTGCCCCCTCAGAATCAAAATCGAAATCAGATAAAGGAGAACAACAAATCGATAAAAGATGATTAAATCAAAATGAAATCATAATCAAATGTAAAGGTCAATAGGTTAATCATTAGGCAATGAAACATGCCCCAGTGATGAAGTAGAAGAATAGAAATAGAAGGCTAGAAATAACACGAATGAAAGATTAGAAAATTTGAGAGACATGGAAGGAAGAAAGTCCATCGAAAATCAAATTATGCCTCAAAAAGTCAGTCAACTGCTCAGAAGAAGGGGAAAATTTGGAACATAATTTTGACTATCAAGATGACCTCGAATTTCAATTTTGAGTCCGAAAATAGATCTAGGATGTCGAAATTAGGTAGGGGTGCAATTTTCACGTAATTTTGAGGTGTTTTGAAAATTGGTCAAAAAGTCAAAATGCTATAAAAGGGGTAAAAAATGTCATTTTCAAAATCATTTGACTTTGATTGATTTGAAAATTTTGAGAGCTTAGAGAGAGAGAATGGCCCAGCAAGCAGCAGTTCCCATGCACAGGCACCGATTCGAGCACGCCCGGTTGCACAACTGGCCACCACACTATCCTACCCCAGTACATTTTCAAAAAATGTGCATTTTTTGAGTCATTTAATATATTTTGAGCACATTTTTAAATTTTCAAATTTTCAAATTTTGAGTTTTAGGTGAAATATCATGCGATAGTTTAAAAGTATCGTGCCCCTTGGGGATAAATATCGTGCGATACTTCGTGAGACCCCAAAGTATCGCATGCGCATATACACCAGTATCACAGGATACCGGGAGAACTATTGCATGATACTAGGCAAAGTATCACATGACCAAAGGTATATCGCCCTGCTATAGAGAGAAGTATCGCGCAATACTTGTCCCAAAAAAAAGCAGTATCGCCCAAGGGCAAAATCTTGAAATTTTTAAGTTTTTTTGTGAGCAAAATGACATGGGTCTATCCAAGTTTACATTGTTAAAGATGTGTGATACTGATTTTTAGACATCCATTATGATATGTTCTAACAATTGGCTTGGTTTAATGGCTTGCAGGAGGTCTTTCCGGCATTGATCATCAGAGCGCCGAAGGTGACCGGGTTGAGGTGCGTTTGAGATGTAGATGATTCGGGCAATGCTAACATCAGAGCTATGGGATTCAGATATCTATTGAGATTCTCATATATCAGGGCTGATCATAGGTTGTTGACTGCTCTTGCTGAGAGATGGCATAGTGAGCACAACACCTTCCACCTACCTACCGGAGAGGCATCGATCACACTAGAGGATGTCTACAGGATATTACAGGTTTCATGCCATGGTGAGCTAGTGAGTATAATCATGTTTTGAGAGATAGTCATAAATGTAATGTTTCCATAGAAACTGATATGATTCATGTGATGGCACAGGTATACTATGATCAGGATGCGACTTAGGGGCGACGATTGATCTAGGAGATGTTCCAGGATGTGACTATCCTTGATCGACATGTCAGCTGGGAGTGGCTGCTAGATGACTTTGGCTGAGATTTTCCAGTGCCATGTATTATGGCATCTATCATTTCATAGATCCTGATGACTGATCACAGTTAGAAGGGATTCTCGCTCGGATGGGCCAGGTTACTGATAGACTTGGTAGGCAAACCTCGACGCATGGCATGGGGTCCGGCCATACTAGCAGAGATGTATCATGAGTTGCATGAGATCATCTATAGGGATGGTTGGACATGGGCTTGTGGTGCCATCCTGGCACAGGTGTGGGCTTGGGAGCATATTACTATGATACGCCCCAGAGTCCAACCTAAGGAGCGGAGGTACCCATATATATACAGGTACATAAGATACATATCACATGCCCATACTGGGGATGTGACATACTATAGGTGGATACTAGATGAGATGACCTCTATCACATGGAGGCTATACAGGGATGCTGAGGGATGGAGTGATGCAGAGGATGAGTTGAGTTACATGCTATGTACCTGGCCACTAGTAGGCCGACACTCAGAGATTGTTGAGAGATTCTGCATCACTCGAGTTTGAAGGTAGTTTGGGCACCAGCAATGAGTTTCCATGGAGACTACTACATATGCATGGGCCCGAGATGAGGAGGGTCATGGGTGGCTGCCGATGCTGGATTACCAGTAGGTAGTGCAGGACATAGCTCCTATGAGGAGGGAGCCTTGGGAGTATCTCCCAGATGTGGCAGACGCAGGAGCAGATGCAACACACAGGGCTGAGAGACGCAGGGTGCCATTTCCTTAGTTTACCGTACCAGATGCAGCATAGGTTGCCCCAGGAGGAGGAGACAAAGGTGATGATGAGGGCAGAGGAGGAGGTCAGGCCAGAGAGGTGGGGGAGGGATCTAGAGCTGGTGGCTAAAAATAGCCATGAGGTTAGGGCTCAGGGAGTGAGGAGGTACAAAGGCCTTCTCAGGAGTAGGCATGGGGACAAGTACCACCATAGATACAGGTAGATCTAGCTACAGGGGATGGTTTGAGGGCTCACATTCAGACTCTGGAGGCAAAGATTCAGTAGCTGAGGGTCACGATAGCAGTGAGGGATCAACAGCTAGCAGATCTGAGGGCAAAGAGAGATCAGCAGATAGCTGATCTCAGGGCAAAGATAGCACGTCGCGAGGCGGTGCAACAGGTAGATGCTTTAGAGATTTGATGGGAGATGGCGAGAGCAGCATACTATCATAGAATCTACCTTTAGGCCATCCTAGAGGATTAGAGAGCATCATCATACTCTTAGAGGGCAGGGGCATCAGATATGGTACTTGATAGGAGAGCCATGCCTCCTCCACCACCACGAGCTCCTCATGAGGGTGGTAGCGAGTCCTAGGTTTAGGTCTGAGGTTGATAGATATTTAGACATATCTTGAGACATTGATCCAGATTTTGGGATCCCATATTGTATATTGTATCATGTCATTGATTTATAAATGAGATTACTGGATTTTTGATATATCATGTGTTTATGTCTCACTTGTGATGGATGTATTAGTTTATGTATCTTGTCTTGTCATTTTTCTCAAAGTGTTTATGTATATGTTCATGTATGTTCTCTCTCATAGATGTATGTTTGATTCCCATGTATATGATATAGACTCATGTTTCCGAAAATGACAGTTGTGATATAGATATGATGATATGATTAACCCCTTGTGATGAACAAGAATAGGTTCGAGATGAAAAAGATAAGGAGTGAAAGACATGATCGAGAAGAAGGAAAGGTGAGCGCAGTCGACTGACAGGTCCATGTAAGATGAAAAAGGAGAGCTCTCTCCATATGTAGAAATGCAAAACTAGACTAACATGAACCTAAAAATGCAAGCTAGTATGAAAAGTGGTTGACTTGCAAGGTCACAACACCTATAGACATCTAATCATCATCATCGAGCATTATTGGTAGCGTCGCAAGATCATACAATGCACATTAGCATAACTATGTGGATATGAATATGATCTTTATCAGATAGAAATGTGGAAATCCCACCTAGGCATCAAGGACATGTAGGTCAAGATGACTAGTGCAGTGAGATCACCTAAGTTTGATATGGTGAGATTATGCTTGTATCAAGACACATGAAAGTCAGGATAACTAGAAGCATGCACTCACAAAATAGTCAAGGATAATACCTTGTCAATCCATAGTGTCAAGTAAGACCAGCATAAATGCTCATGACAATTAGGATCAACAAAATATACCTACAAGTAGATAAAGAAATAAAATATGTTCTCATACCCTTAGTCTTCTAGCTATGCATCATCGAAAACTTCTCAGGGAGAGACCACTCATCAAAGAAATCCTCATAGATAGCACACAAAGAAAAAATAAAGTCAACATATCTCAACAAGTGTGTGTGTGTGGGTCATAGAGTCAGACTCTGATCATCGCATTTGCAAATGAGAAATATCACATCAAACTTAGAATTTAATAAGTGTTAAGAAACACTCGATGCAAGGGTAGTGTTGAAAAACACTATTTGGGGTGGTGTTGAAAAACACTTGTTGTGAAATGCCCCAAGAGACAAATGCACCTAAAGAACCTATGCTAATAGTTATCCCCCCTAGACAAAGATAAAGACCAATTCTAGACTACGCCAAATAAGGTCAAGACATGATGGAGAAAGGTTCAGTGTTGAGGACGCATGCTAACAAATAGGAGTACAAAGGCCTCAAGTAGTGCCTATTTCCAGGTTTTCACCACTTGGAGATTTTTTATTTTTTTATTTTTTTGTATTTTTGCTACCAAGGCGCCTGTTTCTAGGTTTTCACCAAGGCACTTTTTTTATTTTTTTTATTTTTTTTATTTTTTTATTTTTTAATATTTTTTCAGGACTTTTTATGCTTTTTAGGATTTTTTCAGCATCATATATCAATTTTTTTGGTATTTTTTTAGGATCATAAAGTATGTACAAAGGATGCCCCCAAACAAAAATAGGCATCAAGGATAGAACTTCTTTAGGTGCAAAATGTTGATGGGATCAAGGAGCTGTTCTCCATCAAGATTTGATAGTAAATATGCACCGGTACCAAAAGCAGTTGTAATAACATATGGTCCAAGCCAATTGGGTTCAAACTTTCCCTTTTGTTCTTTGTTCTGTTGATTCTTAGGGTTCTCTCTCAAAACAAGATCACCTATCTGAAATTCCCTAGGGGGAACCTTCTTGTTGAATGCTTTGGACATATGCTTCTGATACACTCTCATATGATCAAATGAAGCCTTACGCTTCTCATCTAGAAGTTCAAGTTCCTGTAACCTCATGGCGTGGTAATCCTCATCTATTATCAATCCTTTGAGTGAGACTCTAAGTGAAGGTATCTCTACTTCTAAGGGCAACACTGCTTTAGCGCCATAGGTAAGAGAAAAAGGAGTAGCTCCTATAGGTGTATGAATGCTAGTTTTGTAAGCCCATACTACTAGATTGATTTGCAAGTGCCAATCCCTACCATTCTTGTGCACTGTCCTATGAAGAATCTTAAGGATGGTTTTGTTGGAAGCCTTTGCCTATCCATTTCCCTGTGGAAAGTAAATGGAGGACCAATTTTGCTTGATTTTAAACTTTTTGCATAAATGCTTTAGGTCCTTATTCTTGAATTGACCTCCATTATCAGTGATAATCTTAGAAGGTACTCCAAATCAAAAAATAATATGATTCAAGATGAACAAAGAGATAGTCTTCCCTGAAGCCACAGAAAGTGGCATGACTTCCACCCATTTTGTGAAGTAGTCAGTGGCAGTAATAATGAACTTATGTCCACCTGATGAGTTGGGGTGAATCTACCCAACTAGATCAAAGGCCTAGCACTGAAATGGCCAATGAGAAATGGAAGGAATCAACTCCCTACCTGGAGCATGAATCAGGTTTCCATGTTTCTGACATTTTTCACAAGACTTAGCAAAGGCTACTACATCTATCTACATCATGGGCCAATAATACCCCACCCTAAGCAACCTTTGGGCCATGGCAAGACCATTGGAATGTCCACCACAAATGCCCTCGTGGATGTCAGCTAATGCTTGGTCAGATTCCTCCTTTTCCAAGCACCTAAGGAGTGTCCCATCTAAACCCCTCCTATATAAATCACCAGAGATAAGGGTGTGGTGGGAGGCATTGCTAACAAGGTTTCAGCATTCAGAATGGTTGAATGTGTCGGGGATGATGCCATCACAGAGATATGAATAGATAGCACCATATCAGGAAGATTCATGTGTGACAAGGGTACAAATGACATGGCTTTCAGATGAGTCAAATATGGGATGGTGTAGCTCTTCCACCAGGAATTCAAATCTAGATTCATGTTGTTCCAACTGTAGGAGTGAAGCTAATATAGCCATAGCATCTACAACTTTGTTCTTTGTCCTGGGGATTTGTTGAAATGTCACAAATGTAAAGTAACATCTCAATGATTCAACCATCTTTTTGTAAGGTACCAATTTATCATCCTTAGTTTGATACTCCTCAGTGACTTGGTTGATAATTAGCTGTGAATCCCCAAAGACATGTAATTCTGTTATGTTCCATTCTATAGCCATTTTCAATCCATTGGTCAAAGCTTCATATTCGGCAATATTATTTGTACATGGGAATAAAAGTTTGTAAGACTTTGGAATGTTGTACCCATGTGGAGAGACAAATAATACTCCAGCACCTGATCCATTTTGCATATGGGAACCATTAAAGAACATCTTTCAAGTGCGGGTAGTCATATACAGTATGTGTTTTTACTGGGAATTCTACCTGAATAGGCATACTATCCTTAACTGGAAAGTCAGCTAATTGGTCAGCAATAGCTTGCCCTTTTATGGCCTTTCTTTCAATGTACTCTTTATCAAATTTAGATAAAACCATCATCCACTTGGCAAGCCTACCCATGAGGGCGGCCTTACTAAGCAAGTACTTAAGAGGATCAATTTTTGCAACTAAATGTATAGTATGAGCAAGCATATAGTGTCGCAACTTTTGGGAAGCAAACACCACTGCCAGACAAGACTTTTTAATGCTATTATAATTGATCTCATAAGATACTAGAGTACGAATAATGTAGTAAATAGCCCTTTCTTTCCTAGTATCATCTAATTGAGCCAACAATGCCCCTAAGGAAGACTCTATTGCTGAAATGTATAAAATCAATGGTTTCCCAGGAATAGGCGGCATCAAAATTGGAGGATTAGCCAAGTATTGTTTAATTTCATCTAGGCTCTTTTGGCATTCCTCATTCCACACGCAAGAAGCACCCTTATGCAATGTCTTATTAAAAGGTTGTGCTCTATCTGCAAGCTGAGAAATAAACCTCCTGATCGACTGAAGATGTCCCTGAAGACTTCTCATTTGACTGATATTTCTTAGAGGTCGCATATCTAATATAGCTTGGACCTTTTTGGGATCAACCTCTATTCCTTTTGCTGAAATTATGAATCCTAGGAGTTTACCTGAGGCAACTCCAAATGCACACTTTTTTGGATTCAATCTAAGCTGAAACTGTGCCATGCGATCTAGAATTACTTCTAGATCGTCGAGGTGTGTGTCCCATTTTCTAGATTTAGCTAGGGTATCATCCACATAATCTTCCATGTTCTTATGCATCATATCATGAAAAATTGTGGTCATAGCTCATTGGTATGTTGCTCCTGCATTCTTTAGGCCAAATGGCATGATGTTCCAACAATAGGTTCCCCATGCACATGTGAAAGCTATTTTCTCTTGATCTTCGGGAGCTATTTTTATTTGGTTATATCTGAAAAAACCATCCATTAAAGAGTATATCTCATAGACCGCGGTCATATCCACTATCATGTCTATGTTAGGGAGTGGAAAGTCATCCTTTGGGAATGCTTTGTTGAGGTCTCTGAAGTCTGTGAAAATGTGAATGGACCCATCATGTTTTGAAACTGGAACAATATTGGAGATCCATTCAGCATAGTCGATAGCTCAAATGAATCCTGCACGCAAGAGCTTTTCTAATTCAGCTTTAACAAGAAGAGCTATGTGAGGATGCATTTTCCTCAACTTTTGTTTAACTGGTTTTATTCTTGGAGCTATAGATAGATGATGCATAATAAGATCAATGTCAAGCCCTGGCATATCAAAATATGTCCAAGCAAAGTTGATTTTCTTCTTTTGCAAAAATTTTGTATATGCCACTTTTTCTCCAACTGATAGAGACTGAACTAGGTGCACTATTTGGGGAGCCTCTTCTGTATTCAAATTCACTGGTTGCGTAGGCTCAATAAGAACTGATGACCTATCTTGGAAGTAACTTGGAAAGTTATTAAGTACCCCATCCTTAGGCACCTCAAAGAGTTTTTCACCCTCAGATACGTCATTTATTTTTACTATATTTGGTTTTGATACCGCCACAAGGTGGTTTTCACCATCAGACCTATTTTTCTTTTTCTTTTATTTTTAGACTGAGGTACTTAATATCAGGCTCCATCATACTCATTGTCAGTTCACTGGTGGAAGAAGCCATGGGTTCAAGAGCATTTAGATAGCAGGTAATTTCGTAATCATTTTGAAAAGTGAGGAGTCTAGGCTCTTGGTGGCACTGAGACCAATCGATTAGGTCATAGTGAACAAGGGGTAGGTTAATGATGGGTTCAACATGGTTTATATGGAAGGTGTTATCTTTGGTGACCATATGATTGGGATTCATCCAGTCCCCTCCTAAGATACCCGAGTCAGGATTTGTCCTATCAAGTGAAGCGTCGTCCACTAAGGCAATTCGAGGAGTCCAATCCTCCAGTCCTACACTAGGCTCATTGGTCACATCAGGTTGAGTACTATAAGTATGGACAACATCCATGTCCAAATCAACTATTGCATCTGAAAGTGAGTCCCATTCAAACTCATGTGAGTCTATCTCTAAATCATTATTTGGGCCTCGTAATGTAGAAGCCTCAAGGTTAGGAAAGGTTTCCCTTTCTCTAGCACTAGCATTGTTACTATCTGTCGCAGCTAGGATAGCAACACTTTCCATTGTCAATCTAGCATTCATATAGTCACTATCCGTCATAGCTGGGATAGTAGGACTATCGATTGTCAAATCTTTTGAATCTCCCAAAGGAGATTTGTTGAAGGCACCCAATCATCAGACATGTCTTACTGATTAGAGAGATTAGGTGTGTAGTCTGAGTCATTGTCATTGTCTGTCGCAGCTGAGACAGGGAAACTTTTTTGTTTCTTATTTTCAAAACCTAAGCCAATTGTTGACTTATTCCTTCATCCAAAAAGGGCATGGTTAAGAGGTTCCTCTCTAGCATCCAGCCTATGACTAAGGGGACCCTATCCTGGATAACCCATATTCTTGACCAATGTATACCCTCTCCCATAAGTTCTAGGGGAAGGTGCAAAATTCTCATTATGTAGGTATTTCTCTTCTCGGTAAATCCAGTCTCTAACGAAAACCTCTTCTTTTTCTTCTTGAATCGAAACTGAGGATTCCACAAACTTATCGAACAATGTCATGGCCGAAGACGAGGGCTTCATATCTTGAGAAGGTTTCCCATAAGACCTAGGGGAAATTGGAAATTTTATGAATGAATCCAATTTGTAATCCCCCATACCAAGATCTATGGTCTTGAATTTATTCTTGCATTGTTCAAATGCAGTATCAAAAGTGTTAGCCTCCCTATTCAAAGGAATGTGAGACCCTACTGAAATTGTGTTGACTAACAGTGTGCTGTCTCCAGGTATGCAGACTTCTATTCCATTGTAAGGGAATTTTACACACTGATGATAGGTAGATAGGACTGCTTGCATCTCATGTATCTATGGTCTACCTAACAAAATATTGTAAGCCAAAGGACCAACATCAACAATCTGGAACAAAATGTCTTTCTCTATAGGACCAATTCGAATAGGAAGAATGACCAATCCTTTAGAACTATGTTCTGCTTCATCATAAGCCTTGATAGTTATTTTCTTTCTTGTGTCAATGACTTCTTCTAAATAACCCAAGGCCTTCAATAAGCTCAAAGAAAAAATATTAAGCCCAGCACCCCCATCTATCAACACACACCTGACATGGGTCTTGTGGATCATAACCTCTATATGAAGGGCCAAATTGTGTGGGTGGCTTAATGACTTGTCATCTTCCTCTGAGAATGTAAGGTAGTGAGGGCTAGCCAAGTGGTTGACCATATTCTGGAATTGATCTACATCTATATCATTAGGGACATTAGCCATTCACAAGGCATCCTCAAGGACACGCTTATGCTTAGGGGACGGTTCTAAAAGCTCAAAGATTGAAATTTGCACTGGTGTATGTTGTAATTGGTCAACAAGATTATAATTCAACTCAGGACCAACAACAGATTTTGGAAGAACACCCTTTGACACTGGCTACTTAGACTTACTAGAGTTAGGATCTCTAATAACAATGGGAGCTTGAGACTGGCTTCTAGTGACAACATTGAGGGGTTGGGACATCCTTCATGAGTGAGGACCTCTTAGTACCACAACGAGTCCTTCATCAGGCATAGGAGTTGAATCCACATCATATCCATAAGGGTCTTTCCCTCTCATCATGTTGACATTATCATCAGCCACTTCAAGCATGTTAATAACATTTTCAGCATTTGTGTAAGTGTAGTTGATAGCAGCCTTGCCATTCTTGTTGTTAGAATTCTCTCCTTTCTCATATTTAGGCAAGGGTTCTTTAAAAGCTTTTTGATCCACATTAGTGGTACTAGTTAAACCATCAACTTGTAATTTGTTGCTCTCAATAAGGTCTTGAACAAGATGTTTAAGTCTAAAACAATTTTCTATATCATGTCCAATTCCATTGTGAAAGACACAAAAGGCCTTCTCATCCCACCAATGAGGTTTAGGATCTGGTATGCGGTGTTTGGCAGGATCCTGAGGGTGTGCCAAATTGTGAGCAATTAATGTCTTGAAAATATCTGCATAGGAGTCCCCAAGTTTAGTAAATTGTCTCTTTTCCTTTTTAGGTCTCCCTTGATACTTGGGTTTATTCTCTGGTTGTCCCGAAGATGTTTGCAACTTCATATCTTGAACTGCATGAGAGAGATTAAGAACTCCTTCATTCTTAGGTTGTGATGAGTCAAAAACCTTGTCATTGACCACCTGCTTATTCTTATTCCAATAAGAGTTCTTTTTGTTCTTATTACCATTATTGTTGTTGTTGTGGCTATTGTTCATATTAGTTGATTTAGCCAAAATTCCTTGTTCTTTTAGGACATCCTCTATGCGACAGGCCACCTCTACCATGGTATCAAAAGAATTAAACGGGATCTTCCTTACTTCATATCTTAATTTTGATATCAAGTTGCTCACAATGATGTCTATTCTTTCCTCCTCAGGAATTGTCCTTGGATATTTTGAGCACAAACATCTCCATCTTTGTAGGAAGGTGACAAAAGGTTCCCCTTGATTTTGTTTGAGTTTGCATAAATCAAGCATTGTGACCGACCTTGATAGATTATAAGAAAAATGTTGAACAAATCTTTCCACAAGCTCTTTAAATGTCTTAACTGGAGGAGTAAGGTTAGTAAACCACTCCATGGCTTGACCCTTGAGGCTCCTTGGAAATAATCTTATTAAATAGGAGTCTTCATGGTGAAAAGAAAAACTCATTATATAAAATTGTCTAACATGGTCATGAGGATCACCAATGCCATCATATTTGTCATAGGTTGGAAACTCAATTTTCTTAGGAAACTCAACCAACACCACACTCTTGTCGATTGGGTTGGGACATATGGAATCCAAATTAAAGGTGCTCTTAGGTGCCCTCAGCCTTTCCATATCCCATTGAAGTTGTTTGATCACCTCATTAGTTGATGGATCTTGCTTCTTTACCTTTCGGTCCACATCAAAATTGTATGGGACCTTAGCACCTTTGTTGATGAGACTTTCTAGGAACTGATCCTTGTTTTGTTCCACATACCTTTCTACATATGCTTGAAAGGATGGTTCTTGTTGCATAGTCATAAAATCCATTTTATCAAAGTTGGTATAGCTTCCTCCATGTTGTGATCCATGATGTGCTTGTTGGGAGGGTTGCTTTGAATGTCTATGAGGCGATCGTCTCCTATGATGATCATATCTTGAAGTCCTTCCTCTAGGACTTGGGGATCGTGAGGGCATCCTTGACCTTCTTCTAGGACTTGGTGAGGGGGTAGATGGGGGTGAGTTGGTCCCACTATTGGCACCCCTCCCATTGAATCAATTTTGGAGTTGTTGTGCATAGAGCCTATCTTCTTCTTCTTGGGTGACTCTTTTTCTTATGTCCAATAATGCACGTTCCTCTTCTTCTAGTTGTCTGAATTTCTCCTTTTTGGCGGCTTGTTCATCTAGATAGGCTTGCTTCTCCCTTTCAATGCTTTTCAACCTTTTATTTTCATATCGAGAGGTATCTTTAAGTGGAGAAGATTATCTTGAATGCCTTATTGTGTTGGTTGCATTGATGTGATGGTCACTAGATTTGTTGTTTTGGTCCTTGTGTTGTGACCCTGAATCTGAGTGAGTTTGCTTATAATGTCTCTCAACTTGTTGGTGAGCATCTAAATATCTTGTGTTGTTGGGAGGTGACCGGGTGGACTAGCATGAGAAGAACCACCGTACTCTCTCCTATGTCATTGGAAGATATCCTCAAGAGTTTGATTCATGGCTTCTCTTTGTTGTCGAGTGAAAGTGTAACTCATGTCCATACTGGATGAAAGTGGTGCTAAAGAGGTGCTCACTTCACTAGGATTACCTTTTGGATTAAAACAAACTTTAGATTCACTTTTAGGAGATTGATCGAAAAAGGGTTCTTTTCCCTTGTGCTGTTGATGAGTCTTAACTGGTGGTAACTGGCTAAAGACAATAGGGGGTCGCTTCCCTTGATTAATTTGGTACCTTGTTGTAATTGACATGAAAGAAAAGAGATTCTTAATGATAGGGTGACCTCGCAAAGTGTCAACACCAAACTAGGATAATCAAAGTTCTCTATTGTCCAAAGAGAAATGAAAAGATAGAGAAAGGGGCTTTACCAACACTATCAAAGAGGTGCTTCAAATCAAAGGGTGACTACCCTTGCACTTTTGAATCAGGAGGTTGGACTAGGCCGAAATATCATTGAAATAGATTAAATGAAAGTGATTTGGACAATAAGAGCGCTAAAATTCTCCAAGAATGTAGCTAACAACCCTAGAGATAAACTTTCTCACCAAGAATACCTTCTAACTTGACAACTATTTCCAAAATGACCTCATAAATCAGATGATGCTATCCCAGAGGGCTAAAACTAGAAATTTAGAGCCAAGACAGGTCTCTAACGACAAAGTAAGAAACCTACTCAAAGACCTAACCTTACTAATAGCAATTGAAATTGACCAAACTGAAAGCATCATAGAAACTACCCATGCGATATACTCTAGGCTAACAGGGTGATACACCTATAACTGGGCAATACTTCACCTTAAACTAGGCGATAGACCTCACAATATCCAGGTGATAAACACCAGGCAGGTCGGGCGATAATCCAGTAGGGGCAAACTATCGCGTGATGTTTCTTCTCAAAGCAAGTGATACTGTTGCAAAATTGTTTAACTCTTGACCAAAACTGTGTAAAATTTGCATTTTTGGGTCTGTTTGGTCAAAATTTTCAATCTGAGGGTTGATGTTTTCGATCTCAATCACAGTATCAGCAGAATTTTGGCAAGTTTGCAAATAGTGAGGGATCAAACATGTCTCAAAACACTTGAAACAAGGGCAAAAGCAACCTTGCCAAGACAAACACTTGTGATATCAAAAATAAAATTGCACCCTATGAATGCTACCGATCGTTTGTATATTGAGAACATTTACACTGGTATCACACAACCGAAGACAATTCAAACAAATCTATCCTAAAAAGTCAAGGCTCAATACTTACCAACTTATCCCACAACTTGGTGTCCCCTTGCCTCACACAAAGTGGTCACCCACAATAGATGTTGGCTTTGTCATGGAAGTGCCAAAGACACAACCAAAGGAACACATATGGTGAGTATCTTAAGGTGATCAGGGTTGTTCCACTTGGATCAATCCTTGCACTAAGAAGATAAGCGGCTAAATAAGGTGGCTTCTATCTAAAGGTTCTTAATAAGGGCTTCCATTCATAACACCCCTCTTGCTACTCATAGAGGATTGGGACCTTGTGGCCTCAAGAGTACCTTAAGCATTCTTGCTCAATGCTTTCTCCATGGTCACAATCCCACGAGTTACTCACATCAAGCGAAGACAAGTGTTATGTCTACCAAGGTTTTGTGTCCTCGATAGCCTTGAGATTATAGTGAGTTGGAATCACTTGCCACCAAGAAAAATGATGACAAGGTTGTCCCCACTTGGGTCATTCCTCTTGATTGCTCAAGAGTAGGCCTGCTAAAGGATCCTAAACTAAACAAAGAATGGATGATTTTGAGGTTCAAGGTTTTTGGTTCACCACAAGGGTGAAGAGCATACTCCCCTATCTCAAAAACTTCTCCCAAACACACCAAGTAAAATTTAATTACCCCCTTGCTTCCAAAAACCTTAAGATGGGTCAAGATTTTTTGGTTCACCTAAAGGTGAAGAGCATACTTGTCCTACCACCTCAAAATATCTTTCACAAGGTATTAAAGTTCCTAATACAATTAGTAAATGCCACACTTGAAATAAATCACAAACACTTTAAAAAAATTTCTTTTTGCTTTTGTTTATGCTTTGGGCAGCCCTGCAAAAATGTTAGTAGCCCTCCTTGACATGAAATTTATAGCAATTTCCTTTCAAGCAAAGCACCTACAACCACAACTTTGTTAGACAACTAGGGTTAGGAAAACCAAAATCTAAGTGAAAGCAATGTAAAGATCTGATCAATTTAGACTAAGAAATGTAAATTAACCCTATTTAAATGCATCAAAGTAAGTCAGCAAGCTAAATGTGATCAAATTTGACTGATAAAACTCAGAATCTAGCTCTCTACTGTATCAGGCGATATACCTTAGACTTCACCAGTATCGCGCGACATAGTTTCCTGTATCTGGGTGATATACCTCAGTCTGGGTGATATACTTCACAATAGGTGGGCGATACTTCACACGACACTAGGTGATAAACCTCAATACGTGCGTGTGATTCTTCTAAGATGAGAAGTGTCACACTGGTATTATAAGGTATATCATGCGATATACCTGAGAAGTGTCGTGCGATATTCTGAGACAGAAAAATAGAGAGCGCAAAATATCCAAAAATTAAGCTAAAAACTTGCCAAAAAATTGATGAAAAATGACAAAAATACAGAAAAAAGAAGGGACAAAGCTAGTCTACTCTGCCCCATAGTGGGCGCAAAAAATGTACACACAAAAGTTGTGCACTTCTATGAATCCTTACATGCAAGGAAACTCAAGAATGAGCCCTCACAAATCGATCCATAGCTCTCTATGCATGGAGTTGCAAGATTATGGATTTGCTCTCAGCTAGAGCTATTGAGCTTGTGACCTTGCTAGTCAACCATACAATGAGAGATTCAAATGAGGACAAGGGAAAGAGTGCCAATATCCCCAAAGAATCAAATGCAAATGCAAGCTAAGAATGAGGATGCAAATGTGAAAGCTATGCTATGAAAATGGAAGTACAAACTAAGCTATGAAATGGAAATAACAATGTGTTACAACCCTTCCTATTAAGCTAGATGAGTTATTCTAAAGCTTCAAAGTGAAATCTAAGCTATGAAAGCATAAACATGAACTACTATGCAAGAATGGAAACTAAACTATGAAGCAAATGAAGAACTCTAAGATGCAATGCAACAATGATCTCCAAAAAGCTCCAAAGAGTTCTTGCAGCATAGAGTTAGCATAAAACAAGTGTCTTAGAATGAGGGAGAGGGCTCTCCTTTTATAAGAAATGAGATGAAATGGAGCATTGAGATTAAGAGGCAAAAAGACTTAATCAGTGGTGGAGCTTGAAAGAGGAGCAATCCATGTGCACAAGTATCCTCCAATAGGAAAATAGGAGTTGACTTTAAGTCCATATGAGACAAAAAGTGCTTTTCTCCTTTTTATAAAATAGGAATAATGTTTTATTTGTGCAACTTAGGATAAGAGGAAAAGGGGGGACTTTTTATTTATTAAAAGGGGAGGAAATATTCCTTTTAAGTAAATAAAAGCTTAGGATAAAATGGTTAATCCAAGGATAAAAATCCAATATATGATTGAAACTAAGATTTGATTAAGAAATTGATAGTGTTGAAAATATTGATTATTAATAAAACTAATTCAGGATAAATAAATCAAATAAATGGGGCCCAAAGTCTAGGTGACCATTTTAGGGTGCATACAATTAGGTCTGAAACCTACCTCGGGATGTGCTTGAGCATTCTTTTTCTTACTTCTAGTTGCCCACGAGGATGGCTGACTTGTGTTGGTTTCCTTCTTCCTCTTTGGCATGATTTTATATTCTAGAGGTGATGTGGTATCTAGAATAATTGTCTCTTTGGGTGCATGAGAGATAACATTTATTTTACCCTATTTATCCTTTGGATCATCAGTCTTCTCAATCTTGATTTTCTTCATTTTAGGATCATCTTTCTTAGCTTCCACTGTGGATGCACTCTCAATTTCCAATGCTATCTTTTGTTCTCTTACTTTGTCTAGGTCTTCCTATGTTACACTATGAATTCTGAGTATCTCAGATGTAATCTTAGAGCTTTCCTCTTAGTTGCTGCACTGTTTAGAACTGCATCAACTTCCCTTGTCTTTTCTTCATAAGTTCCCCATCTTGGTTCATTAGGGTATGCTGATAGTAATACTTGTGCATATGCTTCCAAAATTTGTTCCTCTACCTCATAACCAAGTGGATGAATCCACTTTGTTCTAGGCTCTATGACTTCCATACATGTTATGTCAGTTTCTATCATAAAGAAAATGTTGTCTTTGTATTTCTCAACAATACTTTCTTGTATCTTGTACCTCATCTACATTTTGATCCTGAATGTCTTTAATTCTAGCTCCATATAATCCTTCAAAGTACTCTTAGTAGATGCCTTAAGAGATATTTGAGGCATTGTAGGTATACTTTTGTCTAAGTACAAATGTGAAACCTTTCCAAGTATATGGAAGTATATGTAAATGATTAAAGACCCAAACCTGAATATTTTGGTCTTATCATGCTTGATGGATTTAATGTTATCAATTAATTATGTGCGCAAGATCTCACACAAATTGAACTCTCCATTTTCCTTAACAATTTTGATTGCTGTAAGAATAGTGGCTGAGGACACACAATTCACCCTTTTGGTGTGCTGAAACTTGTAACCTAGTATCATAGACATCAATTTGATGTCTTTCTCTTCAATAGGCTCAATTGTCATACCACACCTATCACTTTTGGACTTACATGCCTGTTCAACTAATTTCCTTATATCCTTGCCCACTGGAAGAATGAAGCCTGTCCTAGAAAGGCCTATCATTTCATGAATAAGATATCCTATGATTCTTATTGGGACTTTACCTATCCAAAATAGGTCATCATGGATTCTTCTTAACAAGATCTTGATCCACTTGGATTCATAGAACTCATATGCCATAGCATATTCAATAATGGGATGATCTTCCAAATGTGTAAACCTATCTAGAAATGTTTTGTCTGGTTTCATCATGGACTCAAGGTGTGACCTTATCCTATCAATTCCAACTGGTTCCTTCTTACAGTATATGTACACATGAATGTCTTCTACATGCATTACACCCATAGGGGTTCTTGAAAATGCACCTTCTAGGTCATCTAGGGTTGAATTAAAAGGGTGCCTCTTAAAAATGTATCTCTTTCTCTCAGAAAAATCAAACACAACTAGTGTAGCCATGACTTACTTGGTTAATGCTTCAAATCAAATTCCAAGGATTTTTGAATCATCACTTCAAAATAGGGCTTTATAACTGATCAATACACTTCTTCACTGGTAAATCAAGCTCCAATACTTCACAATTCAACTGCTAGGGCTCCTATGGTCTCCAATCACTCTAACTTGAATGCAATGAGTGATTTGTAAGTTTCCATAGACTATAAAGTGAAATTTATACCATTAATGCTTGTCACATAAACCAGAATTCGACTGAGAATTTCCAACTTCCATCCTACAATTGATTAGGTAGTGCGCTCTTGCACATAACATCAAATAGTCTCCAAAATTTTAAATCCAAAGGCACATACTCTGAGGGTGAGTATACCGGCCGCATAGGGGTCTATAGCTATATTAGCTCCCCCTATCACCCTGAGGGTCATTCATCTAGATGTAGCGGGCATGTCCATTGAGGATGCATCCAATACATACTCATCAACCTTATCCTTCTTTGTCTCTTCCAAATCAAGCTCGCATCTTTTGAAGCTTTCACAAACTTGACTTCTCCTTCAGTATCCAATATTGATTCTTCTAGCTTTTTAGGGCTTTCTTGACTTTGCATTCTTGATCTACAAAACTTTGAGATGTGTCCAACCTTGTTACAAGAGTGACAAATAACTGGAGGCCTTAAATTCCTTGGTGCATTGATATGGGTTACCATTTTACACTGTCTAGCTGAGTGACCATTATAATTACATATCTGACATGTAATACTCTAAGAACTTCTTGCATTTGGTTGATTTTGATATCTCTGATTATGCTAAGTCTTGTTCTACAATTCATAGCTCCATGACCAAATTTATTGCATGAATAACAATAACCATTGAAAGGTCTTACCTCTTTACAATTCCTTGCTATATGTCCATGCTTGTTACATGCATAACAAGTTCGGTCTACTAGCTTGCACTCATCCTTAGATGGTTCAACATTGTCTTTAGTTTGATTTCTAGTCTCCTTAGCATCTATAGTGTCTTCTGGTGCTTTCTTCCTTGCTCGCATATCATCAATCTAATTTTTGGCTTCATTGAATCCAACACCGCTGGTATCTCCTTTAAGCTTCCATGCATATAACTGTGACTCTATCAAATCAAAACTGGTGTGTAATTTCTCAATGTGATTCTTTGCTTCAATCAATTCAGATTCTAACTTTTCTTTTTTGTTTCTTAGCTCCAAGATTTCCATATTTGCTTATCTCAATTCTTCATTCAATTGAAGGTTCTCTTTAATTTGTTCATCATAAAATTCTTGATTGTTAGTTAGATTTTCATCCAACTCTTCAATCTAATCTTCTAGAGATGTGTTCCCTTCATTCACCTTCTTAACCATTTTCCCTAAATCATTGTTTGAACAATCTTTCAAATCTTTTCTTAGCTTCTTGATGAAAACTTGTGCACCATTGATTTTCAATTTTAGTTCTTCAACTTCTTTCTTAGATCTGTCAAGGTCTTCAAGAGATGCCATAAGATTCTTCTTCAAATTTTTTGCTTCATTTGAACCCATTGATCTCCTCAAGTGGTTAAACTTCTCTTCTAAGGACTAGAGCTTTGATACCAATTGTTAAGAATGGGAACACTAAGGGGTGGGGGGGGGGGGTGAATCAGTGTTCACTTATATCTTATTAATTTATTAACTCTTGAAACTTAACTTGATTGCTTAAGTACTGAC
Organism: Chamaecyparis obtusa; assembly: GCA_027943335.1. Taxonomy (NCBI): domain Eukaryota; kingdom Viridiplantae; phylum Streptophyta; class Pinopsida; order Cupressales; family Cupressaceae; genus Chamaecyparis; species Chamaecyparis obtusa. The sequence continues at coordinate 160,882 of BSBK01000648.1, read as the reverse complement.
ATGAACATCAATATGAATAAGATAAACAATCACAACACATAACACTAATATGGTTACGGGGAAACCCAAATAGGTAAATACCCCAATGGGAATTGACACCCACTAAGAACTGCACTAGTGTCTTATGATCCTTGTTAGAAGATTTGCAACCCTGTTAGGATTTGTTCTTTATAATTATTTAAGTATAGTGACCTGGTCAAAGGTCAAACCATGTTAGGAGTCTTTTACAATAACCCTGTTAGGGTAGAGCTCATTGCTCAAGTGGTGAAGGATACAACCTTCTGATCTCAGATACACACTATATCTGCTGGATGAACTGGTGTTGTGACACTGCTTGTCTAATTAGTTCCTTTTGTGCGCTAATGCTTTAGCCCCTTGTAAAGCTCTAACTCATTCTATCTTCACTTCGCATGTCTCTTCTCTTCTTATCTTATCTCTATACCCATACTCATGCTTTATTACAAAGGCGCATCTTATATTTATATGCGCTAACAAAACAAATAACTAGATCGGCCTATAATTGATTCCATACAATGCTTCCAAGTGAGTTGGCTCAAGCGTGTTTACAAACAAAGATGTTTACATGTCTAAAACCTAATTAAAATAGGCACGTAGCCTTTACAAAATATTATGATAACCGCTAATCAAAATACTAATAGTCGACTGCATACTCTATTCTGTTCTGGTGTTCACTGTCTGTACCACTTCAATTGTCTGTATCTTCATCATACTGTCTCATCTAATCATACACTCTTAGAATTAGCATGAATACTCACTTACCATCTTATCTTCAAGGGAACATACCATAACTTAGTCATACGCATGTGCGTTGATGCTCTGATCTACTGGTGATCTGCTGACTGTCCAGTCTTCTATACTTAGCCATATTCTGACCTTATGATAATGTGCACTGACTCCAAAACTCTATATGACTTTGTTTCCATAATGACAACACTATATCTAGTCATATACAATAGTATAGTCAACTTGCAAACAACTTCTTCATATTCGAAGATCCATTCAAGATTGGTGTTGAAGATGTAAATGCAATTGATTTGAGACATCCTACATCCTACATCCTACAATTCTACATCCATTTGGAGCATCCATACTTGTGGATTCAAAGATTTGAATCCTCCATAAGGGTTTGAACATAAGAAAGGAGAATTGTTCTATTTACTTTGTTTATACATGTATTAGTTTATGGATTTGATTGTGTAAAGTTTTTTATCATCAATGTTTCAGATCATACTACATGATCCATCATCAGGATGTTAGAGAGCAATTTCAATTCTATTTCAAGGTTAATTCCAAAATTGGGTTTTGACCAAGGCAAACCCCTCCCATAAAAAATAGAACCATTTTTCCTATAGGAACAATACATAACAATGAATTACAGAGCATATTCAGATACCCTTTTTGGCAAACTTTTGGGATCGGGGAACATATTTTACGTCGAAACAATGCAGGTCAAAATTGACATAAAGGGGCACAATTTTGCCCTTGTATTTGGGTCAAGGTCAACCTGGCTCAGAAAAGAAAAATATTTTTGATTTTTCTCCATCTCTGTGTTTCCAAGCCAAGACAAGTTGCAGAATTTCCAGAAACTCAGTATAGACACCAGAAAACAACAATTTCCAGATCTGCTACATTTCAAGAGAAGTGTTTTATTTTATCCTAATATTTTTGATTTATTGTTTTACTTTATAATTAAGAAATTAGACCCCCTTTCCCTCTTTATCCATAACCAATTGATTCTTTTTTGCATTGATCATCTCCTTTCAGTTAATCAATTGGGATCTCCTTGTCTTGGATTAAGAGGTAATATATATCTACAACATTTTCAACACACCCCACCCACAAACACATTATATATATATATATATCTTATAGATCCATAGAGGGTTAGGTTAGCACATACTAAGTTGAAGGTTTATGCTTCTTTATGATGGAAGGAATTGCAGAAAGATAGGGAAGATAATCGTGAACCTAAGACCACTAGGTGGAGAGTTATGATTTCTAGACTTAAGGAAAAGTTATACTAGATGATTATGAATTAGAATTGTTTAGAAAACTATAAAATCTAAGGTAAAAGGATTTGACTATTAAGGAGTACATTGAGGAGTTCTACAAGATGAAAATCAAATCTAAACAATGAGAGTCATCTAAAGAGAAAGTGGCTAGATATATCAATGGTCCAAGACTTAACATTCATGATGAGTTGAATATCCTAAGGATTAGTGCAATTGAAGATGATTATCAATATGCCATGAAGGAAGAAGACAAGTTAAAGAGAAGAAAAGGAAACCCTAAGGGAAGGGACAAACTGGTTGGTGATAAGGGAAAAGAAAATCTTGTTGTTGAAGGGGAACCTAATCAATAGATTCTTGGAAAGAGCGGTAACAATAGTGGTTTCAAAGGTACTTGTTTCAAGTGTGGGAATGTAGCTCATAGGAATTTCCAATGTTTTGAAAATTATAGTAAAGGTAAGGGAAAAAATAACTTGGTGGCGTGCATGAGGAGCAAGTTGAGGATGAATATGTTGAAAGAAAGGTTGTACCTAAGATGGAAGAATCTCTAATGTTCTAGAGAGTTATGCTGAGTAAGAATGAATCCAAACCTATTCAGAGAAGGTAGTTGTTTTGAATAGTTTGTAAGTCATAAAACAAATGTTGCAAGGTGATTATAGAAAGTGGTAGTATTGAAAACCTTGTATTAGAGGATATGGTACAAAATCTTGGATTGAGGAGACTTAAACACCCTTGTCCATATGGAGTAAGTTGGTTTTAGGATGACCATATGGTGGAGGTTAAAGAAAAGTGTTGGGTTAATTTCAACATTGGACCATACCAAGATTAAGTATTATGTGATGTGGTTAACATGAGTGCTTGTCATGTATTTCTTGGAAGACCTTAATAGTATGATGTTGGAGCTATTCATGATTTTTTAGTGTATATAAAGAAGGATGACAAGAAGTTCACTTTAGCTCCCTTAAAAGAGTGAAGGAAGGCTGAGAGTTTGAGTTTAATGAGGAATTACACCCTTGGAGATCAGACTACTTTGGATCAGAAGGTGATGGATTTGCAGCAGGTGGCTGAGAGGATTTCTAATGTTATTTAGTTGCTGAATGATTTGATTAATGAACCAAATTGGTGGAGTTGAAGGTTGAGGATGATAAGATAATATTGCAACAATAGGTTATTGAACTGGTATCACATGACCAACATGATCTTGTGAATGGATAAAAAATAAGAGATTTATTAAATGATATCAGAGGTGGACTCAAGAAATAGAGGAGGAAGTAGACATTAATTTCTGAATATAGGAGCAATAAAAGAAGAATCAATTAGTGTAAATTGGATAATCAGGGAAGTGTTTGTGAAATTAGTAGTTGAGTAGTACTTGGTTATGGATGGTATACTTCGAGGTTTGAGGATTTGGATAGTAGGCGTAGCCATTTGCAGAATATGATGGTTGCAGACAAGGAGGATATGTGGTAAAAAATGAGCATGAGATTAATGTCTTGAATCTTGTTAGATGTTCATAAGTTCCTCTTATGGAACATATTATATTGACCTAGAGTGTCTGATGTAGGAGCATCCTTGGGTCATTGGCAATATTGCATCACCCAAAAATATTTCTTTCAGTTTGTTTGTTATTTAGTTCCAGTTGGGAAATTTTATGCATTTTAGGTAGTGATTATTTTAGTTGACTCGCTATCTTATGTGATCCCTATGATGTGATCTAGACATCATGGAGATCCTATGTCTAGCTTTGTAACTCAATATGATGTTTCCAGATGAAGTTATCTTATCATAGGTCTGGTCCTACATTACTTTCTTATTCTAATGATCAGGTTGGAGAGATTTGGCTTGCAATGGAGATTCATGTTATGTGAGGCTTCATGACACATCATTCTATGTTCTTATACATGTGGCTGACCTCCTTGCATATTATCATGCCATGATATATCTATTTGGGGGTGTTCTTATAGATTTAGGTCCTGCCCTATATATTGTAACACATTTCCTTTATCTTGGAGACTCTTGATCAGATATGTTGACTTGTGGTTGGTGATCTTGTATATAAGTAGGGAAGTATTTCTTATTTAGGGGGTAGAAGATTGGTAATGAGGATAGAAAATATATATGATAATGCATATCGGGAATAAGGCTTATGTCCTTAGTAATGAGGCATGTATTTTGAAAAATATGTAATTTGCATTTATAGGACAACTTGATGATAATTGAAGAGCATTGTTCCTTATTTTCTAGTGTTGATTATTTCTTTGTTTTGTCATTTTTTTGTGTGTAATCTCTATCTGAAAGGTTGGACATCTCCATTGGAGATTTCTCCTCCCTTGACTACATTAATAAAGGGGACTCAATCACGATGGGTGACGTACTTCCTACAATTCCTTATCTAATGAAAAATATTTTGTAACTCTCTAGATGCTCAACATGTACCTTTCTTCATGAATCTTCTACCTATTACTACACACTAAAAAGATGAAAATGTTGGAAACTACAGTTGTTATATTGTCATTAATGTCAAACCTTAATTAGTGATATAATTGCTATATAATAAAGTACCATATCTTTTGACTGATGAAGAGGATTTGAAAAGAGGAGATAATAAGAGGACCTAGTGAAAGGTTGAGTTATGAGATACTACAATGGGTATTTGATTAGTTGGCACATTGGAAAGGTAATGAGTTGTTTATCTTTAACACTAAGTGAAGAAGTTAGTTGATTTGAATTATAGAAGAAATGAAGAAATAAAGTCCAGAAGCATAGGCTTAACCAAGAAAAAGAGAAGAAATTCAATTTAAGTCGAGTGATGCTAGTGTCGACTGAGCACCAGTATAAGCCAAGTAAATTTTAGTGTTGATCAAGCATCAGTAATTGTCGAGTCTCAGAGAATTAACCGAGTGAAGATAGTGTTAATTGATGAAAAGACAAGTTTATTGATGACTAAGTTATCCAACGATGACCAAGTAGATGAACACAGTATTGACTGAGTGTCGGTAATTTATAGTTTGTGAAGAAATTAAGAATCCTAGCCGACATAGTTGAATTCTTGGGATATGTAAAATGTGTTGACATTAAAGATGAATGACCTAGAGCATTTAATGCATGGTAAACCATTTTCTTATGGATTCAACAAGAAGTTTTGAGAAGCATCTAGAAGGATAAGGGGGAGAACAAAATGATGGAAGGATTCAATGAATCTGACCTAAACCTAAGATCTACAAAAGAGATTAAGTGAAAAAATATTGGCTGGCGAACCTAAGAAGAAGGCTAAGAAGAGATGTGAAGAGCTAAACATAGTTGAGGTGATTGCTTGAAGGGATTTCTGAGTAGATAAGAGATGGAGATGGTAATGAAGGTCAGTCATTAAATCAACATATGAGCTTATTGGATTTGTATTTGCAAAGTGAGTTGTATATTTAAGATCAAAACCTATTGTTACTTTCTAACCATTGTATCAATTAAAATCCTTTAATCAAGGTTGACCTAAGAGTCATTTTTTTAAACCTTTAATCAAGGTGACATTCTAATGGGATGTTCTTAAGCCCTCTAACCAAGCCACTCCTAATAGGGTGATTAAAACCTTTAACATGGTCACACCTAACAATGTGTATTATAACCTTTAACAGGGTTGGCTTCTCATAGAGCTCACTTCTAAAGAGTGAAATTTGGTAGCATGTTACTAGTAGTTTTTCCCATATTGGGTTTCCACGTTAAATCTTGGTGTCATACTTGTGTGAATGTTATTTGATGTGTTATGTTGTTAAAAGTTTTATATTCTACAAGCTGATTACTTTTGGACATTAGACTTCAAGTTTTATGGTATTGATATATTCTATAGAGACCGAGTGAATTGTTGAATAGATCTAAGTGTTGAAAAGTTGAATTGGTACATCTGGACCTAAGGATAATTGATTCACCCCCCCCTCTCAGTTATTCTAAAATCATTCTAACAATTGGTATCAGAGCTTGGGGTGCTTGTAAGGAGAAAGTTTAAAGGTACTTGAAGCTAATGATCAAAATGTACAAAAAGGAGGTATCAAAGTTGAACAAGGAGAACTTCCATGCATGGAAAAGTTTGATGAAATTGCACCTAACTAGATTTGATGATTTAGTGAAATATTATGTAGAACATGATTATGTACCAATTGTTGTACCTATGATAGTCGAGGACATGAAGGAAAAGAAAGAACACAACTTGGAAATATTGGAGATTGCATCAGCCCTAAGTTATCCTGAATTTGAAGACATTGAGGACTGTAATAATGTAAAGAAAATATGGGACACACTGGCAACTATCTATGATGGGGACACAAATGTTCTGATAGCCAAATATGAAAGCTTGATAGGTAAGTTTGATGAAATGAGAATGTTAGAAGGTGAAAATATTGTTCAATATTGTGGCAGAGTTAAAGAAGTAGTGAATGTTATTAGAGGAGATAATGGAAACATTAATGATGAAATTGTTATTACCTAAGTTTTGAGAACCCTACTTCCTATCTATGCTATTAGAGTTTCTATAATACAAGAATCAAGATGTACTCCTAGTAACATCCTAACTTTGGAAGGTCTTGTTGGTAGGCTTACTACTTTTGAGTTGTCAAATTTTGATAATTTAACTACTCATAATATTGAATCTACATTGAAGTCTCAAATGGTTCTTCATAAATCTAAGAAAGGAAAAGAAAGATGTCTGAAAAATGATAGTAGAAATGACAGTAACCATGACACTTATGATGATGATCTAGTTTATCTTAAGGCACTTATTGCTAGAAGGCTACCGAGAGGAAAATGAAAATTTAAAGGTAAACTTCCTATAATCTATTTTTCAAGTAACAAAGTTGGTCATATTGCAGCAAGATGCCCTGACAGGAATGATAAGGATGAAAGAAGGAAAAGAAAGTATAAAGACAAAAGGAATGATAGAGATCACAGAAGGTATAAGGACTACAAAGATAAAGGTAATAAGTCTTGTTATATTGTTGAAGAAGAAACTAACAGTGAATCTGATGATTGTGATGTAGAAGTTTTTTATGTTTCTATGAAAGATGATTCTGATGAAGATGATAAAAATGTACTTATTTTATATGTGAGTAAAGGTGATAGATGGATAATTGATAGTGGTTTCTCACATCACATGATTGGTGATAAAAGTAAGTTTGAAACCTTAAATCATTACAAAGGTAGGAAGGAGTGTTAAGTTTGGTAATGATGCATCATATCTTGTGAAGGGAAAAGGATCAATAAGATTGACTGATAAGATCAAATATGATAGTGCTTATTGGGTTGAAAGTCTTAACTATAATTTGTTAAGTGTTGCACAGTTGAAAAATATTGGTTATCAAGTTGAGTTTCATCACAAAAAGGCTAAAATATTTGATGTCACTAGTGAACTAATTGGAAGTGGAGAACAAACAAGAGGTAATGTGTTCTATCTAGACCTATATGAAGAAACATGCATGTTTACACAATTTGATGATGTATGTTTATGGCATAAGAGGTTGTGTCATGTGAACTTTGACAATTTGGTAAACATTACTAAGATGAAGAAAGTTAGAGGTTTACCAAAATTGAAGAAACCTAATAATGTGATGTGTAAACAATATCAATTGGGTAAAATGACAAAGTCTAGTTTCAAGAGAAAGACACATACTTCTGATAATATTTTGGAATTGGTTCATATTGACCTTTGTGGACCTATTGGTGTACAAAGTTACCATGGTGATAAATATTTCATTCTATTTGTTATTGACTATTCTAGAATGATGACTTTGATGTTTCTGAAAGAAAAAGTTGATGCATTCCAGTTGTTTAAGTGGTATTTGGTAAAAGTTGAGAAAGAAACATGTAAAAGCTTGAAATGTTTGAGATCTGATAGAGGAGGAGATTTCATATCAAATGATTTCAACATATTTTGCAATGATAGAGGAATAAAGAGACAAATGTCTGCACCAAGGACACCTCCATAGAATGGTATAACAGAGAGAAGAAATAGATCAATTATGGATTGTGCTAGAACACTGATGATAGAGAAGAATGTTGCACAAAAATACTGGAGAGAAGCTATAAGTACAACTTTTTATACCTTGAACCGAGTACAAATCAAGAAATGTACAAATGCTACACCTTTTGAATTATGGCATGGTTATGCACCTAATGTAAAATAATTTAAAGTCTTTGGAAGAAAATGTTATATACTGAAGGACAATAGAAATGGAAAACTTGATGCTAAAAGTGATGAAGGTATATTCCTAGGATATTCCACTAAGAGAAAAGTTTACAAGTGTTTGAATTCTAACACTAATAAAGTTGTGGAAAGTGCAAATGTTAGAGTTGATGAATATTCAAAAAAGAATGAAGTTGAGTGCAAGAAAGAACCTGAAGATTACATATCTTTTGTATACATGGAAGAAGGAGAGGCTAGTAATATACCTGAACCAAAAAACATAGATGCCAAGCAACAACATGAACCTACCGAGTCACAACAAGAAATTTTTGAGCATTAGGAGGATGTTGCCAAACAATTGGAAGAGGAGGTAGAGAATCTACAAGATGAACCTGAAGATCAAGAGCAAGAAGAAAGGAGATTTGAGCCTACATTAGCATATTATGTGGGAAGACATCATAAGCTAGAACAAATCATTGGAGATAAAGAATCTAGAGTCATGACAAGAAGTAAGTTAAAAGATCAAACATGCACATTATGTGAGTTTGAGCCTAAGATAGTGAAAGATGCTTTAGAGAATGAAGATTGGATTCAAGCCATGAATGAAGAAATTGAGTAGATAGAAAAGAACAAAACTTGGACACTAGTGTCGAGACTAGAGGACAAGAATGTTATTGGAACAAAGTGGGTGTTCAGAAATAAGTTGAATGAACATGGAGGAGTCACAAGGAATAAAGATAGATTAGTATGAAAGGGATATGCACAGGAAGAAGGCATTTACTATGGGGAGACATTTTCCCTAGTTTCTAGATTGGAAGGAATGAGAACTCTACTTGCATATGTAGCTTACAAAGGATTCAAATTGTATCAAATGGATGTCAAATCTACATTTCTGAATGGAATACTGGAAGAAGAAGTATATATAGAAAAAATAGATGGATTTGTTGATCCAAGAAAGAAGAACATGGTTTGTAAACTACACAAGGCACTATGTGGATTGAAACAAGCCCCCAGAGTATGGTATGAGATATTACACAACTACTTGATAAAGATTGGATTTGCAAGAATAATTGACAACAAGAATCTATATTTGAAGACTGAAAAATGTAAAGGGATATTGTTAGCATAAATATTTGTTGATGATATCATATTTGGAGGACAAGATGCCCTATGTCAGACATTTTCAAATGAGATGCAAACTGAAATTGATGTGTCTATGTTTGGAGAGATCAAATTCTTTGTTGGTTTGCAAGTTTATCAGATGAAGAAAGGTATCTATATTACACAATCTAAGTATGTCAAAGAGATACTAAAAACTTTTGGTATGGAGGACTCTAGACCAGTAAGTATGCCCATGGCTATTGGATAGAAACTGTTAAAGAATGATGATACAACTGAAGTGAATCAAACCTTGTACATGTCTATGATTGGAAAGCTACAATATGTTGTTCAAAGCAGACTGGATATTTCCCTAGCAGTTGGGATTGTTGCAAGATTTTCTACCAGTCCTAAGGAGAGTTGCATGATGGAAGTGAAAAGGATATTGAGATATCTGAAAGGAACAGAGGACTATGGATTGTATTACAAGAAGAATGACACGTTTGAGCTGAAAGTGTACACTGATGCATATTGGAAAAGAAATGTGGATGAAAGAAAGAGTACAAGTGGTGGCGCATTCTTTCTAGGAAAGAGATTAGTTTCTTGGACAAGCAAGAAACATAATTATATTTCCTAATCTACAACATAAGGTGAATATGTAGCAGCAATAGTGAATTGTTCAAATTTAGTGTGGATCAAGCAATTGTTTAAAGCTATGAAGAAAGAAATTACTGAGCTAGTTTCTCTTTTCTATGAAAACAAAAGTGCTATCAATATATCAAAGAATCCTACAATGCACACTAAGACTAAGCATATTGATATCAAGTATCATTACTTGTGAGAGCTAATTCAAGACAAAGAAGTGAGAATGGAGTATGTGAATACAAAGGAACAGTTAGCAAATTTATTCACTAAGGCATTACCTAAGGATGCTCATGAGTATCTAAGAGGTAAATTAGGGGTGATTCCCCTAACTGAGGCTACCTAGAATCATATAAGAGAATTGCATCTAATGTATTAATTAGAATATCTAACAAATTGATGCAAAGGAGGTCACACTTTAGGAGTTGCCTAAAGTTGTGAAGAGTAAAGCACAAGATGTTGATCAGTCATAAGCAAGATGATAGAGGGAGTATGAAGTTTAGAGAACTGACATGAATATATCTACATGGTGAAGATGAATGTCTTTGGCATTGTTGTCAAAGAGGGAGATGACATTGTTGGAAAGTAGAGATTCAGAAGGAATTACCCTAAGAAAAGAGGGAGAGATTGAATAAGATGAGGGAGAGATTCAATAAACTGTTGAGCAGACTAAAAGATAACTTTTTGGATTGTATGGTGACTATGCATATGGAGTTTATGGTTAAACATGTGGTGTTTCCATCAATGCCAAAGAGGAAAATTGTTGGTAACTACAATTGAAATAATTGGTATATTTTCATTGATGTCAAACCTTAACTAGTGAGATAATTGCTATCTAATAAAGTACCATATCTTTTGATTGACAAAGAGGATTTGAAAAGAGGAGATAACAAGAGGACCTAGTGAAAGGTTGATTTATGAGATACTACAATGGGTATTTGATTAGTTGGCACATTAGAAAGGTAATGAGTTGTTTATCTTTAACACTAAGTGAAGAATTCAATTGATTTGGAGTATAGAAGAAATGAGGAAAGAAAGTCTGGAAGCATAGGATTAACCGAGAAAAAGAGAAGAAATTCAGTTTAAGCCAAGTGATGCTAGTGTCAAACAAGTGCCAATATAAGCCAAGTAAATTTTAGTGTTGACCGAGCATTATTAATTATCGAGTATCAGAGAATTAACTGAGTGAAGATAGTATTTGCCAAGAAGACAAGTTTAGTGATGACCAATTTATCTAGTGATGACCAAGTAGATGAACACAATATTGACCGAGTGTTAGTAATTTATAGTTTGTGAAGGAATTAAGAATCCTAGCCGACATAGTTGAATTCTTGGGATCTGTAAAATGTGTTGACATTAAAGATGAATGACCAGGAGCATTTAATGCATGGTAAACCATTTTCTTATGGATTCAAGGAGAATTTTTCAGAAGTATCTAGAAGGATAAGGGGGAGAACAAATTGATGGAAGGATTTGATGAATCTGACCTAAACCTAAGATATACGAAAGAGATTAAGTGGAAAAAGATTAATCTACTTAATGAAGGAGGTATAAGGATGACCTAATTGTGGGTTATGTAGAGTGTGGAAAGAGGTTGATGTTATTTGTTGTTGAGCCTAAGCAGAAGGCTAAGAAGAGATGTGAAGAGCTAAACATAGTTGAGGTGATTGCTTGAAGGGATTTTTGAGTAGATCAGAGATGGAGATGGTAATGAAGGTCAAGTAGTAAATCAACATATGAGAGTATTGGATCTATATTTGCAAAGTGAGTTGTATATTTTAGATCAGAACCTACTGTTACTTTCTAACCATTGTATTAGTTAAAATCCTTTAGTCAAGGTTGGCCTAATAGTAATTTTGTAAACCCTTTAATCACGGTGACATTCTAATGGAATGTTCTTAATCCCTCTAACCAGGCCACTCCTAACAGGGAGATTAAATCCTTTAGTAGGGTCACACCTAATAGTGTGTATTGTAACCTTTAACAGGGTTGGCTTCTCACAGAGCTCACTTTAGAAGAGTGAAAATTTGGTAGCATGTTACTGGTGGTTTTTCCCATATTGGGTTTCCACGTTAAATCTTGGTGTCATACTTGTGTGAGTGTTATTTGATGTGTTATGTTGTTAGAAGTTTTATATTATGCAAGTTGATTACTTTTAGATAGTGGACTGCAAGTTTTATGTTACTGATATATTCTATAGAGACTGAGTGAATTGCTAAATAGATCTAAGTGTTGAAAATTTGAATTGGTACATCTAGACCTGAGGATAACTGATTCACCCCCCTCTCAGTTATTCTAAAATCATTCTAACAGAAAAATGTTAGTTTGAAAGGGTTTTGTTAAGGTCAAATTATAGTTTTGTAATTAATCATGAAATAAAAATGTAATTAAAAGTAGATAATGGGTAGCAAAGGCTAGACATTAGAATTGAAATATTTCAATCCTTGTTGATTGAATTCTCTTTGAGTGTGATCAAAAGTGTTGATGTGATTATATGACTCCATAAGACCTCAAAGGAAAATAATGAACATATGCTTGCACAAAGGATGTTGAAGCTTTCCATAATGCTAGATCTAAAAAATATGGTGGGAAAAATGCCTTTGATGCTTGATACATGAATGCTTGAGCTTGAGTGAATTGAGAGAGATGTGGATAGATCCTAAAATGAGGGAACACAAAATTATATTATACCTCTCCCTAGAATTTTGGTGTGTTAATTTTGGAGCAAGCCAATATAGGCTTAAATTTAACTCTCACACAAGATAAAGATTGTGTGATTTAAATTTGGGGCCAGATTATAAGGAGTGGGTCACCTAAGGCAACATGTTCCCCCCTCTGTAGGCCCAAATTTCTCATGGGGTCCATAATGACAAGAAGAAGCCAAAAACTTAGTCTTTATTGAGATGGAATAATTGGACCAAGTACAAGAGGTCATAAATGCTAAAATATGACCTAGGTAAGAAAGAAATTTCATAGGGATGTAATTTACAATGCTAAAAATAGCAATAATGAGACACAAATTGATAACATAAAATATCACATAACACATGATTTACATGGAAAAACCTTTGTGGGAAAATTTCTACCAAGAAGATTGGCCAAGTATGCATTGTCACCAAATAAATGAAATTACAATAGATTCACTTTGATTCTTCTCTTTTCCTCCAATATGGTAGAGCTTGTGAAATTGTGAACAATCTCTTTATGCCTCAAATTATCCTTGTTACTATAGAGTAAGTAATGCAAATCCTTACTTACTTAGGATCTTCTAACCCATGACACCATACTATCATCAAATGGATGGTGTTGAAAAGCCAAGGCTCCACATACTAAGGAAAATCCTTCCAAATATCCCAATGAAACACTTCACCAACACTTAGTAATCCCTTCTCAACAACTCCATTCCTACAAAGAATTTAGGGGCTTGATTTGACATCAACTCACCCTCAAATGTCCAGCTAATAACCTGATTCAATTTTTCATATATTTCATCTTATAATGATCCTAATAACATAAATTAGGCTTTAGAAAAGGTCTTGGGATATTTCTAAGGGTATTTTCTTCACAAAAGCCTACTAAGGCTTGTATCCCTATCTCACTAGTTTTTGGAGCGCAACTCCAAATTCTTCCAAAGGACCAATCAAACCAATATCATATCATGATACCATTTTGGGGCCTACACAATCTCATGGAGGGGATTCTTCTTAACTTCATCGGTAAGGGTTCAGATACACAAAAGATCAAAGACCTAATAGGGCTTTTAGGCCTTGAATTAAAAAGAGGACACTACTTCCACTAACTATTTCTCCAAACCAATGAACTGATCCTCAAGGGACATCCAATAAATTTCTAAATCCAAAGTTAGACCCTTTGTCTCAACATCCATCTCTCAAAACATCAACATCTTCTCAAAATAGTAGGTAGCCACATCCAAATGTCTACCTAGGGCATCAGATTTCCCTTCGCCCCCTACACTTCCACAACCCTCCCTTTAGGAATCCTAAAATACATAGGCCTAACTTTTATTCCACATAGAATCATCAAATTTTTATGGTGGAAATTCAAGTTAGGGCCATTTGATCTCCAAACCCTTATCTCTGAGGGTTTCTCAGGAAGACATATTCCAATGAACAAAAAAATTAAATAATTTTCAATCCTAGTTATTTAAATGCCCCATATCAACTTAGAATGAAATGTAATGAAGTGCATATAATTCCTATATCAATTAGAGGTCATCACCAATCTGTACATGTATAGATGAACAAGATGTGCAGATAATCTGAACAATTGTATTGCTTGCAATCTTCATCAGTCCATACAATCATCCCTCCTCCATTGAGAATGGATGATTTGGATACATATATCTTCACTCAAAGGTTCATAACCACCATCAAAAATTTAGAGCCATTGGGAGAAAAATTTCTTTTGCAAGAAATGTTGTCAAAATGCAACTTTTGCATTTTTGACAACTTTTACCCAATTGCTAGGAAAGTTGCATTTCCTTAATAACTTGAATCCTCAGGGCATGGGGTCAATAAAAAGTTATTGAAAATAGAAAATCCACTCCTAAAGGACTTTGAATCCCTAAGGACTCATCACTACTGCCCCTTGGCTCATATGGCCACGGTGGTTTATAATGCTCCTATCCATGATATAGAGTTACAAATTAGGGGATCTTTATTACAACCATTGATAAAATGAAATCCTAACATAAAAGAGGACATAACATATGTACCACATACTATCCTTTATCATCTTGATCAAAGATGGGTGCTCTTGCACCATACTCCCCTGGAGAAAAGATCTCAATCCCTCTTGAGATAAGTTGAGGAAAATTGGCACCATGATCCACAATTTGTTGTTCAGTCATCCAGATTGCCTCAGAATCAGGCTTACCCTTCCAGTGCACCAAGTACTCCTTGTACTCTCTATTCTTGGTCTTCTTTTCTATCCTAGTGTCCAAGTTTTTTTCTAGGATAGGTGGAGCATGCTTTGGTATTTCATAATCAACAAGGACTTCTTGTATATAAGAACTACCACCCGCATCCATGTTACACTTGTATGGAGTTAAATAAAAAATATTAAATATGAGAGATACACAAAGATTAGGAGGGAGTTGAATCTCATAAGCATTTTTTCCACACTTCTTAAGAATTTGATAGGGTCCAATCTTCCTTTGCATAATTTTTGTGTACTTTCCATTTGGGAGTCTCTCTTTCTTCAGATTGACCCACACTAAGCCTCCAATAGAAAATTGAACATCCCTCTTCTTTTTATCAGCATGTTGTTTATATTTTTTAGCAGACTATTGTAACTGTGATCTTACTTATTCCTGCACCTCCTTTATGGAAATGGAAAAAGCTTCACCATCTTCACTAATTGGCTCCCCTTGATGATGATATCTCAACTCAATGAAACCCCTTGGATGTAAACTATACACAATTTGAAATGGTGAACAACCAGTGCTCTTATTAACTGTATCATTATAGGAGAATTCTACTTGGGATAACACCACATCCCACTTATCACCATGTTGTCTAGTGAGACATCGTAACAAGTTACCTAGGGAATTTTTCACTACCTTTGTTTGACTATCTGTTTGAGGATGGTATGCAGATGAGAAAGATAAATTAGTACCAAGTTTCCTCCACAATGATCTCCAAAAGTTCCCTATGAACTTCGCATCCCTGTCTGTCACTATGTTTAATGGAAAACCATGTATCCTAAAAATATCTTTGAAGAAGAGATCTACAATAGGAGGCATCATAGGTGGTCTTACATGGAAATAAATGAGCCATCTTACTGAATCTATCTACCACTACATAGACAATGTCATACCCCCACTTTGTTCTAGGAAGACCCAATACAAAATCCATACTGATACTTTCCCATGGTCTTGATGGAATGGGTAGAGGTTGGTAGAGTCCTGCATTAGTATATCTTCCTTTGGATTTTTGGAAAATGGCACATGCTTCAACAAACTTCCTGATGTCTACTTGCATCTTGGGCCAAAAGTAATTCCTCTTTACTAAGTCCAGTGTCTTGTCAAGACCAAAGTGTCCTGCCATGGCTCCATAGTGCTTCTCCCTTATTATGTTCATACTCATGGAGCATTTGGGAATACACAACTTCCCCCTTTTAAAAATTAAACCATTATGTATCAAAAATTCAGAGAACTCAATGTGATATGTTTCACCAAATGATGTGCATACTTAATAGATCTCACAAAAATCTTCATCAGCTTGGTACATGTTCTTCAAATACTCTGTCCCAACACTCTCCAACTTGATTTGTGTCACTTTCAACACTGTCCTTCTTAAGGTGTTAGCCGCCTTATTTTTCACCCCTTTCTTGTGCTTGGGAGAAAAATGTATATGAATGCAATGTTTCAACCCACTTCATGTTCTTGTGGTTAAGCTTTTCCTGACTGTTAATAAAACTTAGGGCCTGATTGTTAGTAAATAAAATGAATTCTTTTGGCATCAAATAGTGCCTCCACTTCTTTAAGGACTAAACTAAAGCATACAATTCCAAGTCATATGAGGAATACCTCCTTTTTGTTTCATTTAACTTCTCTTTGAAAAATTATATGGGCTTACCTTCCTAACTGAGAACAACTCCTATTACAATGTGGCTTGCATCACACTCCACTTGGAAAATCTTGTTGAAGTCTGGTAGAGAAAGGACTGGTTATTGAGCAACCTTTTTCTTCAAGGTTTCAAAAGATTCATCAACTTCATTAGTCCAAAAAAATTTACATTTTTGCCCTCCTTTTATGGTTTCAAGGATGGGAGCATAAATATGACTAAACCCCTTTATAAACTTCCTATAAAAATTAGACAATCCATGAAAACTTCTGACATATCCCATTGTCCTAGGGGTAGGCCAAGAGAGTATAGCACTTACCTTCTCTTGATCCATTTTTAACTCACCACGTGATATAACAAAGCCCAAATAGATTATCTCCTCCTACATGAACATACACTTTTCTAAATTTATCATTATCTCTTCCTCATGTAGCCTCTTTAGGACCATGTCTAAGTGTTTTAGGTTCTCTTCCTTTGATATGTTGAAGATTAGTATATCATCTAGATAGACAATTACAAACTTTCCTATAAAATAGCTCAAGATGTCATTCAAAAGCCTCATAAATGTACTAGGGGCACTGGACAAGCCAAAAGACATGAATTTCCATTCATATAAACCCTCATTTTTTTAAAAGGAAATCTTCCACTCATCCCTTGACCTTATCCTAATCTAGTGGTATCCACTTTTTAGATCAATTTTTGAGAAAAACTTAGCACCCCCCAAACAGTCAAGGAAATCCTCAATTCTAGGAATGAGAAAATAGTACATGATTTTTCTCATGTTAATTTCTCTTGAGTCTATAAAGAGCCTCCAAGTGCCCTCCTTCTTAGGTGCAAGGACTTCTGGTACTGCACAAGGGCTTAAACTATTTCCAATAAACCCTGATTCTAACAACTCTTCAATCTGTCTGGCCATCTTTGCATTATGTTGGGGTGTGAGCTTGTATGCTTCCTTGTTAGGTAGCGTAGACCTAGGGATGAAGTCAATGCAATGATGTATGTCTCTGAAAAGGGGTAGAGACCTTGACATCCCATCTAAAATGATGCCCTTATACTGATCCAATAACTATTGAACTGTAGGATCTACTAACCTTTCATTCTTTTTTTTGTCATCTCCTTCTCTGATCAATTCTATGGTCCTTGGAATAGGGATTAGTGTATAAAACACTTCTTCTTCTTTAGTAGCTTCCTTCATAAACTTATTTCCTTCCAATACTATCACTTTGGCTTCATTTCCCTTAGACTCCACTTCATCTTCTATTAGAGGTAATAATTCAATCACCTTCCCATATTTGGTTATAGAATAGGTATTTAAAAACCCATCATTGTATGATTTTAGATCATATTTACATGGTCTCCCAAGTAGGATATGGAAATCATCCATCTTAGCCACATTAAGCAATAACATGTCCTTATAGGATCCTATTTGAAAGTCCACCCAAGCTTGCTCTTCTATAACAGCTTGTTGACCTTGAGTGATCCAAGAGACCTTATAGGGAGAAGGGTGATAAATTCTTTTTATCTTAAGTTTTTCTACAATTTCTAGAGATACAAAATTTTTAGTAGACCTAGAGTTAATCATAAATTTGCATATCTTACCTCCTGATTCATAGGTTATCTTCAAGAGAGACTTCCTTTGTTGGGGTTCTTTGACCTACATCTTCATGGTATCTACTTCCCTTTTGATCATTAGAGCCTCTCCTCTCTCAAGGTATCCATATGCATTTGGTGCATTCACACTTTTGTATAATGTAGTGCTTTGACAGTTTGATTCTTGGACCGGATTTGTCCTCATTTCTCCCATAGAGCTTGTACTTGCCTTCTCTAGACATCTATTTGTCATATAACCTTCTTGGTTACAATTAAAACATCTGATAGGTCCTGTCCCTTGTGATTTTCCTCTAAAGTTAGGTCTATTATTGTAACCATTTTTGTTACCCTCACCTCTATTTTGTTCTTTATTTGAGTCTCCTTGGGAACAAAAGCCATTCCCCCTTCCTCTAAAAGGGCTCTTTCCCCTTTGTTGCCAGCATCTTCCTCTTCCATTTTGATCTTGCCACCTTTTGAATTGTTCTTCAACCTTAGAAGCTAATTGATGACACTTTTGTACTATCTCGGGGGTAAGCAAATTCAACTCTTCTTTAATGGAAAATTTTAGACCATTCATGTATTTGGCTAGCTTTTCTCCTTCTGTCTCCTTTGTCTTGGACTTTATACACAATTTCATGAACTCCTTAGTGTATGTGTTCATGTCCATATCCTTTTGTCTAAGATTTTATCTTCTCCTATGTAGTTGTACCTCATAATCTTTTGGTACATATGATTCTTTCACCAAACTTACCATCCTCTTCCAAGTAGACACTCTACTTTTTCCATCCTTCTCTCTATAATCTTATATAAAATTCCACCATGTCAAGGAAGATCCCTTCAACTTTTACTTTCTATCTTCACCTTCTGGTACTCAGAAATGTATTCACATTCAAAGAATCTTGTAAGAGAGTCTATCTAATCCATGTCCAAGTCCAAATCCATTCTCCCACTGAATATTGGAAGTTCCAACTTACTGTTCATAGTTCTCCTCTCCATGGAATTTAGGGCATTTAGGAGGGGTCTATGGTCTATAGGAAATTCACCTTCCTCCTTCCTTGGGATCTCCTCTTCATCTCATTCTTTACCTTCTCCAGAGTCCCCACCACCCCTTCCTCTCATTTAGCCCCTCATCTCGTACATCCCTTCTCTTATCTTCCTATTCTCTTCCATTTGTTCTCTGACAAGATTTGCAAATTCCACATTAGTCATTCTTTGTGGAAGTTCATCTTCTTCTTCAATGTCTTCCTCAACTTCTTCTACCTAAGGATTCCTTTCCCTTTCTCTGATACCACTTGATGTAGAGCCTTACTTACTTAGGATATTCTAACCCCTAACACCCTACTATCATCAAATGGATGGTGTTGATAAGCCAAGGCTCCAGATACTAAGTATTTAGGGGCTTGATTTGACATCAACTCACCCCCAAATGTCTAGCTAACAACCTGATTCAATTTTTCATATATTTCATCCTATAATGATCCCAATAACACAACTTAGGTATTAGAAAAGGTCTTGGAATATTTCTAAGGGTATTTTCTTCACAAAAGCCTACTAAGGCTTGTAGCCCTATCTCACTAGTTTTTGGAGCGCAACTCCAAATTCTTCCAAAGGACCAATCAAACCAATATTAGATCATGATACCCTTTTGGGGCCTACACAATCTCATGGAGGGGATTCTTTTGAAATTCATCGATAAGGGTTCAGATACACAAAAGATCAGAGACCTAATAGGGCTTTTAGGCCTTGAATTAAAAAGAGGACACTACTTCCACTAACTGTTTCTCCAAACCAATGAACTGATCCCTAAGGGACATCCAAACCATTGCTAAATCCAAAGGTAGATCCCCTGGTTCAACACCCATCTCTCAAAACATCAACATCTAAAAAAAGTAGGTAGCCACATCCAAATGTCTACATAGGGCATCAGATTTCCCTTCACCCCTTTCACTTCCACAACCCTAGCTTTATGAATCCTAAAATACATAGGACTAACTTGTATTCCACAAAGATTCATCATTTTTTATGGTGGAAATAAAATTTAGAGCCATTTGATCTCCAAACCCTTATCTCTGAGGGTTTCTCAGGAAGACATAGTCCAATGAACACAAAAATTGAACAATTTTCAGTCCTGATGATGTCAACACCCCAAATAAACTTATAAAGAAAGGTAATGAAGTGTATAAAATTCCTATATCAATTAGAGGTCATCAGTAATCCGTACATGTATGGATGAACAAGATGTGTAAGAAATCTGAATAGTTGTATTGCTTGCAATCTTCATTAGTCCATACAATCATCCCTCCTCCATTGAGAATGGATGATTTAGATATATATGCCTTCCCCCAATTGTTCATAACCACCATAGGAAGTTAGAGCCATTGGGAGCAAAATTTCAATTTTGCAACAAATGTTGTCAAAATGCAGCTTTTGCATTTTTGACAACTTTTACCCAATTGCTAGGAAATTTGCATTTCCTTAATAATTTGACTCCTCAGGGCATGGGGTTGATAAAAAATTATTAAAAACATAAAATCCACTCCTAAAGGACTCTAAATCCCTAAGGACTCATCACTACTACCGCTTGGCTCATATGTCCATGGTGGTTTATAATGCACCTATCCATGACATAGAGTTACAAATTAGGGGATCTTTAAATTACAACAATTAATAAAATGAAATCCTAACATAAAAGAGGACATTACACATGTCCCACATACTATCCTTCATCATCTTGATCAGAGATGGGTGCTCCTGCACTTGTAACTCTACACTCAACTATTCCTTCTCAATTTATGCATCCAAGAAGTTCTTTATATAGACATGTTAAGAGCTCTAAAGCACCAAACAAGGCTCCCAAAGAAGGATCATTATTCCAAACACCCAAAATTCTTGGATTTCCTGCTAAAAAAAAAAGGAAAAAAGACATAAGACTTGGCTCCAATACTTTTCCTCCAACTTGGGTACACAAACTTCAAATATTAGCATTTCATTAACTGTAATAAATAATAAGATACCAAGAAACATTTGTTGCCTTTTCCAAATGCCCACTTGGATAAGCTCAACAATCACTCATCTTTCCTCTTTACATGTCATCAACAATCCCATTCTAGTTGTCCACATTTGGACAAAACAATATTAATTATTCATGGCCACAAGTCACCTTTACCACTACTAGTGGAACCCATCACCCCTTATGAAAAATAATATAAAGTTCAACAAACTCTAAAACATTTCTATGCTACAGAAAAACTACTTCATTATCTTCTAATTCAAATGTTTATACATTTGCATAGAGTACCAACAATCCTCACATCCCATGAAATTCAAAAGGAATAGTTGGATGTGGAAAAGTAACTAACAAATTTGAAAAATACAAAAAGCCATGTTGAATTTGGCACATCATTTTGGCAGGATCATAACTCTTAGCTCATTGGGTGAAATTTAAACATCTTTATATTGTTAGAAAAACCTAGTTAGATTTCTTCCAGTGCAACTTTTGGCAACCATTCCAAGGAATTGATAAAAATATTCAAGTCAAATTCTACTCCAAAGGCCTCTAAAAATACGATTTAATAAGACATAGAAAAAAACAAAAAAATATAGTTTCAATATTTTCCATTGTTGGCCCTGTACATGCCACCCAAGTGCTCTTAGATAGCTACATAATCATCTAATATCATATGATATTACTTTAAACACAATTATCAAATATATGGAAGTCAAATAGGTCAACCACTAAAATAACTTGAAAATAACCAAACAAAGTGAGGTAGAGTTGTTTTTAGGCGAGGGGAAGGAGAAAAGGAAAACCATTTACCACATCAAACACCATTTCCAAATTTCTATCCCCACTAGGTTCCTTGTGACCAAAATAGGGGAGAAAAATTGCATTGTCCTACATAGTTTTCTTTTTTGTCAAATTTACCACACATGATGTGGCTTTGTCTCGTTCCCTCATTCTTTATAATTTGTTTCACCTTGTGATTGGTTTTCCCTCTTAGGATAGGATGTTGCCACTAGACTAGGAGAAAATGTGATGGATAGAAAATCTCTTTTTAAGCTGCTTGTAGTAATGTAATCCACCTTTAGTAGAACACCAAACTTCCTTAGTGAATCAAAAACCTTGTCACTATTTCTCTTTGTGCTACATTTTACTTTTTATTATTGTTCCTTTCTCTATTCTTACACTCTATTACTACCCTTATACACTTCAATCTATAATTCCATAAATAACGTATTACCACAATAAATCGAAACCCTCCATATTATTTTCCTACAATATTTAAACATTAAATAACCTTCAAAATCAAAATATAGTTAAATATTTGATAACTTTTATAAGAAAACAAAAAATATCATTATTACTTTATTTGGTGTGTATATGTCTATATATATACAGACATACATGTGTGTGTATAATATATACACATATGCACACATGTGTATATATACACATACACACATGTGTGTATATGTATATATATGTGTGTATATACAAACATGTATACATATATGTATATATACACACATACACACATGTGTGTATACACATACATACACACATACACATACACGTGTGTGTATACACACACACGTGTGTGTATATACACATGTGTATATATATATACACATACATGTGTGTGTACACACACACACAGACACACAGACACACACACACATATGTGTGTGTGTATACATACATATATACATATATACATATGTGTATATATATACACAAATACACATATCTATGTATATACATATACATACATTTGTGTATATATACACACATATATACATGTGTGTATATATATACACATATGTATATATACACATATGTATATATACACATATGTATATATACACATATGTATATACACACATGTATATATACATCCTTATAGCAATATAATATACATCCTTATAGTCACGGATCCCATGAAACATTAAATTTGGTTTTATAAAAATTGGAATTCGAAATTCCAATTCCACCTATTTGAGTGGAAAATAAAAATGCCCATTTTGGGGGCGAAATTGGAATTTCAAAATTCCAATTCCAATTTTTTGGATGGACACAAACATGAAATTGACATTATCCAGAAATCTAATTCTAGAATATCGAGTCTAATTCAAGCACCCAAACGAGCCCTTAGCTCATTGGGTGAAATTTAAACATCTTTATATTGTTGGAAAAATCTAGTTAGATTTCTTACAATGCAACTTTTGGCAACCATTCCAAGAAATTGATGAAAATATTCAAGTCAAATTCTACTCCAAAGGTCTCTAAAAATACGATTTAATAAGACAAAAAAAAACAAAAAAATATAGTTTCAATATTTTTCATAGTTGGCCCTATACATGCCACTCAAGTGCTCTTAGATAGCTACATGATCATCTAATATCATACGATATTACTTTAAAAACAATTATCAAATATATGGAAGTCAAATAGGTCAACCACTAAAACAATATGAAAATAATCAAACAAAGTGAGGCATAGTTGTTTTTAGGCGAGGGGAAGAAGACAAGGGAAAACCATTTACCACATCAAGCACCATTTCCAAATTTCTATCCCCACTAGGTTCCTTGTGACCAAAATAGGGGAGAAAAATTGCATTGTCCTACATAGTTTTCTTTTTTGTCAAATTTACCACACATGATGTGGATTTGTCTCGTTCCCTCATTCTTTATAATTTGTTTCACCTTGTGATTGGTTTGCCCTCTTAGGATAGGATGTTGCCACTGGACTAGGAGAAGATGTGATGGATAGAAAATCTCTTTTTAAGTTGCTTGTGGTAATGCAATCCACCTTTAGTAGAACACCAAACTTCCTTAGTGAATCAAAAACCTTGTCACTATTTCTCTTTGTGCTACATTTTACTTTTTATTATCGTTCCTTTCTCTATTCTTACACTCTATTACTACCCTTATACACTTCAATCTATAATTCCATAAATAACATATCACCACAATGAATCAAATCCCTACATATTATTTTCCTACAATATTTAAACATTAAATAACCTTCAAAATCAAAATATACTTAAATATTTGATAACATTTAAAAAATGAAAAATATCATTATTACTTTGTTTGGAAATCTATAACCCATACAAACACAATTCAAAACAGCCATTCAAACTTAGAAAAAATCCTCATGCTTACTTTCCAACAAAATAACTTTCTATTTAAAACCATATATTTCAAATAATCATTTGAAACTATGATTTCATATGAAGAATTGAAAAAGAAATTCGGACGTTGCCCTTGGGACAGACATATATAACATACGCATGAGACAAAATACACCTGTGTCCTTTGTAAATTATTCCCAAGGTAATGATGATGTTGAGGCCGTTACATAGATCGAGACTAATTTTAATTAAAATATATGAACTTGTCAACGAAATAAATTGAAAGTAACATGTGAAATTGATTTTGTCTTAGGGACCACTTTGATAACTCCATTCATTTGAAAAGTCCTAGGATTTGGGGGTTTGAGCCAAAACAATGATAAATCATTATGTCTTTATTGAGACAATAGAAAATTAATCAGTTTTAGAGTAATAATCATAGAAGCTACTAAATTAAGGTCTTTTTTATTTTTTCTATAATGATGTTGAGTTTTAATATTAGTATTTCCATTAAAATGAGGTGTAATGGTTATATCAAAATGAAATATGTGTTATATAATATATTAGAGAATATTAATTGGGAAATATAAAATCTGAATTTAATGACGTGAATTAATGTATGATTATTATTAATTTTTTTTTTACATCTACTCTACACCTCATTGAAAATGTATGATCATTAATTCTAAAAAACACACTTAGTTTACATCTTTGTGAGTAACTAACACTTTTTATCTCAGCAATGTGAGTGCATAAAAAACATATTAATATTATACCTTGGCACTATTAGTAAACTCCAAATAGCTTCCTCGTGTCTTGAGACAGTGGATGCTCATTAGGTCACATTTTTGTTTAGTACTTGTTTGGGTTAATCTAGAATTTACCTTGTTTTCCTTGATTTATTGATTTAAGATTTCAAGTACCTAAAATGCTTATCTAATTTGTCTACCATCATTAAATATCTTTGCAATCCTAATATCCTATTTGAGCCCAATAAAGTTATGTGGGTAGCCATGTGTAGTTTAGGGTCGAAAGGTTGTAAGTAGTAGTAGAATTGGGTTCATGGGCTAGTACGATGATGTAATTTAGGATTCAAAGGTTGCAATTTATAAACTTGTGTTTGCTAGTCTGATTTTTCTCAACTATGATTTTCTCTTGTAAATATTTTTGGATAGGTGCAATGTTTTAGTTTAGGGTTTAAGTGTTGGAAATATTATGTTTGGTTCTCTATTGTTATTTATGTCAAATATTGTGATCCATAGGTGTTTGTGTTTGCTCAAACACTATGGCCCGAAAGTCTGCTATAGTTGGAGAAGTAAGATTGTATGTTGGACATGTTAGTGCTATTGAACCTATATAATAGAGGAAGACAAGTATGTATTCAGTGTTATAGAACATTGGAAGACAAGTATGTATTTAGTGTTACAAAACAATGGAAGTCAAGTATGTATTCAGTTGAAGACAAGTATTTAGTGCTACAGAATAGTGGAAGACATGGATGCGTTCTAGAGATTGTATTCAATGCTTCAAACCTATTTTCTTAGGTTTGAAAGTCATTGGTTTTGTTTGGATGCCAACAATTCAGTGACAAAGTTATGCAGTTCAAGTTGACAGTTATTCAATTGTATTTTCCGAAAGGTTTCTTCTTTGGAATTCATGGAGATACATATGCAGATGTGATTTGAATTACCTTCAAGTTTTGTTCTTGGTTGTGGTGTTTCCTTGTGATCCATAAATTATTGTTGGTGATCCGAAAATAGTGTCATCAAGTGTTGCAGTTTTGTTTTGGTTTGAAAATGTATTTTCATGACACTTGATGTGAATTATTGGCAAGTGATATAGTGTTTGACATGGCATGCAGATCTCACCATGATGTGTGGAGGTTTGGGTGCAGTTGGCAAGTGATGTGGTTCTTCAGGAAGTGTGCTACTACACATTTAAAATGGCTAAGGAAGTTGTTCAAGTAATTATAGATTTGGTTTTGGGCTATGTGTAGAGTGTTCATAGTCTCTCTCTCTCTTGGAGTGGATCAAGCTTCATATTTTAGGTTAGGGTATAACATTTAATGTTTATCTCTTTTCTGGATGGGTTTGTGTTATGTGTGACCTATGTATTTAATGTTTATCTCTTATGTAGTTATCTCCATGTTTTATAATCTATATTTTGGTTTAGATGCTTTTGGCATGGGATCTTATTATATTTTATTGTGGTCATGGCTGACTTGTAACTTAATTGTAATATGTCTTTAGCTTTGCTGAAATTGTTGCAAACTCCAAAGATCTATCATGTATATAAGTACTGTGTGTGCTTTGGAAAAAATTAAGAGAGTGTGCATGGTCAACAAGAATGTGAAGATCTACAAGAAGAGTTTGAAAAGAGTGTAAGTTTAGTTTATGAAGAAAATAACAATGGGTTGTTGAGGTTGACAATGGTGTGTAGATTGGTTGCATTATTAGGAGAATTTATCTTTATCTATTATGAATATTGATGTAGAGAAGGAGTGGAGGGTACAAAAATAATCTCAATCAACCAATCTTTAAAAAATTAGAATATCCTTTGATGGGGTTTTCTCACAAGCCCTCAATTTTCTAGTAGCTCTTCACAGTTGGTTTTTCAATTATAACTGTTAGGAATGGGAACACAGAGAGGGGGGGGGGGGGGGGTGAATTAGTGTTCTATAATTAATTTCTGATCCTTGAAACTTAACTCAATTACTTAAATAATGAAAAGAATAGTAAAGAAAATAAAGTATTCAACCATAACACATAACACAAGATATGTTTATGGGGAAACCTTGGCCAGAGGAAAACCCTAGTGGGACTTAGTACCCACGAATAATTGTACTTTGTATTATGAACCTATTAATGTTCCTTTGCCCTATTAGGAGCAATCATTATAATGAAGAGTACAAATACTTGTTCAAAGGTCAGACCCTGTTAGGAGTCATAAAGTAACAAACCCTGTTAGGGGTGGATGGATCACTGCTAGAGCTCACTGCTCAATGAAGAAGGCTACAACCTCCTGGTTATCAAATACACACTATATCTGCAAGGTGAATTGCTTCTTTGACACTGCTATCTGATCAGTTCCTTTTGTGCGCTTATGCTTTAACCTCTTATAAAGATCTATATCATTCTTACTTCTCTAGTACATACTTCACATACTTCTACTCTTCTCTATATGACATGCATACTTAAATACAAAAGAACATGTTACATATATACATGCTGAATAGACACAACCAAAACTAACTACTAGGTCGACCTATAACTTAACACATACAACGCTTCCAAGTTAATTGGCTCAAGCGTGTTTACATAAAATGATATTAACATGTTTATAATACAATTACAATAGGCATATAGCCTTTACAAAACAAAATGATATATGCTAATCAAAATACTATCTGTCGGCTCCATGCTCTATTCTGTTCTTCCGCTTACTGATTGTGTCACTTAGACTTGCTGTAACTTCTTCATGTTGTCATATTTGACCATGTGTTCTTAGACTTAGCATAGTATCATACTCAAAAGCTTATATCTAAGGGCACATACCAAAAATCAATCATACACACGTGCGTCGATGCTCTGATCATCAGGTGCTTCTCTATCTACTCTGTCTTCCATACTTAGCCCAAATTATGATCTTCTAAGTTAGTGCGCTAACTACAAAACTTCATATGACTTTGTTGTCATAATGAAAACATAATTCTTATTCATATATACTAGTAAAGTCAAATTTCCAACAATCTCCCCCTTTGTCATTAATGGCAACAAAGGAATGTGGTGAAGTTACTAAACTTAACAAAACTTGCTAACAAACTGTACATCATCTTCTTCTTCTCTATACACTACTATCTCCTTTACATCATATACACTACTCCCCCTTTGACATTAATGACAAGGGTTCTCAAAAAGGAAAACTTTATGTACTTACA
The DNA here is from genome assembly GCA_027943335.1 of Chamaecyparis obtusa. Lineage (NCBI taxonomy): Eukaryota > Viridiplantae > Streptophyta > Pinopsida > Cupressales > Cupressaceae > Chamaecyparis > Chamaecyparis obtusa. The sequence goes on along the minus strand of BSBK01000648.1, from coordinate 132,698 downwards.
TAGAAAGTACATCTGGGTATGCAATTCGAAGGTTCTAGATTTCTTTCTGCCAGAAAACCTTGAGTGCATTGACTATCGGAAGATGGATGCATAATGCATAAGTGAGATTCTCCATATTTTCTAGATTTGTGCAAGGACCTTGATCATATGTTACTAATGTGGCATCTATTTGCTTGATATTATGGTTCAATACATCTAGTGAGGGCGCTAGTGCATGTCTTAGCTGAGTTTGTCTAGCCCTTATCTTTGCCATCTCCTTTTTTGCCTTCTCAATTTTGTCTATTTGACCTTGATAGACATTATTTCACATGTTTATATCTTGAGTGGAATCTTCCACTAATTTTCTTACAACTACCATTAAAGATTCTGCTTCCTGAATTTTCTTAAGGTGATCTGCAGTGAGTTTGTCTTTATTCATGCAGTCAACAATTATCTTCCTTCCTTTTGCTAATAACTCTTTCAGCATTGCTTGATCAATCTTAAGTGAATTAAGGTCAAGTGAGAAATTTCCTATTAATTCACTCAGCCTTTCTTGAGATATTTCACTTCTGCAATCTTTGATGTTGATTCTTCTAGACTTGAGAAATTTTCTTTGAAGTTTGATAGGATGCAACTAACATCATCCACTAAATGAACACTTATCACTTTCTTATCCTCAAGTAGTAGACTGTTCAATATGCTGACAGATTCAACAAATAAATGATTTCTCATTATTTGTTTTTCTTTGGCTTTCTCCATAGCTAATACACTTATCTTCATCAGAACTTCTTCTCTTCATGAGTCTAAACTGGTTGTATCAGGTGTCAAACTTGACAACAATGAAATAGATGATTTAGGAGTAAGGAGTGTGCCTTGAATTACATCCATGAATTCACTTTTTACCTTCACTGGTATCTCAATAGAATGCTCTTCTTTTTCAACTTCCTTCTCTTTTTCCTATCCTGTTAAGTCCTCAATTTGGACTTCTTCTTGCTGCATAGATGTGTCTTCACCACATAGGATCTTAGCTTCTTCTGTACTGACAAAAGTTTCTTCAAACTTATCCAGTTCATTATCTGTTACTACCATGGTGATTTCAAAATTATCAATCACAATTGTTTCATCCTTATCTTCAGCCTTGGGCATAGAATCCTGTGGGCCTATCATAGGCGCATCAGGGATCTCAGATTCTTTTATTTTCTAAGAGGGAACTTGGGTTGCGAGCACAGTAGGAGGGTACATGTGTCTTTCCAAGAACACCTTTTCAAATGCCTTCTCTATTTCCTTTGCAACCAACTCATAATCCTTATTCATTATTTGCAGAGTTCCGAGTTTAGTTCTTTGATGAGGCTTTACCAAATCCAACAACAATGTTTTCTCTTCAAATGAACAAACTGGAAGGTTGTCATCCAATGATTTACTCTTATCCTAAAATCCTCTTCTATGGGTTTTGTCTTCAAAGAATCCAAAATGTTCCATACATTATCAGGAATGACTGTCTTTAGTTCCAAAACTATCTTTTTGAACTTAATCATGTGCTTGATAGTCATAGAATGAATATCTGATTTATCAATCTCATGATACTTATCATAGAACTTTTCTATTTGATCTATCCTTCCTTCATCAACTACTCTAGTTCTCAACACTTCTAGATTCAGTCTGAATCCTACCTCAAGAGGTGCTTGTGTCTTTCTCCCTTTGTTTCAAGTTGTCCTTAATGATGGGTGGCTTGCGCTGGTCTACTTCTTCCTTTTAGACATCTTACTTTGCTCAGGAGGTGGAGTGGACTCCAGATCAAGTGTAGTTGTGGGCGCGGAGATGTTTTCTTCTGTCTTTTTCTTCTTCTCCTTAGGATTATATGATTTTTCTATTTTGACTTCAGATGAAGCTGTGCTCTCAAGTTGCATTTCAATCTTGGATTCCTTTTCTTTATCTAAGACTGCTTGTGTAACACCATGAATTTTTAGAATGTTTGAAGTAATTGTTGATTCTTTTCTCTTTGTCGCAACATTGTATAAGACAGAGTCAACTTGTCTTCTCTTCTCTTCATAATTTCCCCATCTAGGTTCATTGGGATCCTTAGGTGCTGATAGGAGGACCTATGCATAATCTTCCAAAATGTGTTCCTCTACTTCATATCCAAGCGAATGAATCCACTTTATCCTAGGCTCAACTGCTTCCATGCATGTGATGTCTATTTCTACCATGAAGCATATAGAATCTTTGTACTTCTCCACAACCTTCTCAGGTATCCTGTACCTTCTCTGCATTTTGATTTTGAATGTCTCAATTTCCAATTCCATGTAATCTTTTAGGGTGCCTTTTGATGTTGCCTTAAGTGATATTTGTGGTAATGTAGGCAAACTCTTGTCAAGATAGAGATCAGGGACTTTACCAAATATATGAAAGTACATATAGATGATCTAATGCAGGAGCATCCTAGGATTCTTGGCAATCCTGTATCACCCAAAAATATGTTTGTTTTGAAAGGTAGATTAGTAGTTTTGATCTTAGTTGGTAAATTATTTGCTCAGTCTTGGAGCATGGTTTCTTGGTTACAGTGTTTACCGGGGTGCCCGGTCTTTGAAGACCACTTGGTAACTGAAGGTGTTAGTTCTCCTAGTGCTCAGTGATGCTTGGCATGGTTGATTCACTGGTGCTCAGTTATTTCTCTATGGCTCGGTAAACAGTCTTACCGATTGGTGTTCTTGAAGATTTGATTGGCCGGCTTGGTGCATTTATTGTTGGCAGCTGTTGTTACAAGCTGACATGTTAAATTTAATAATTGTAAGGCTGTTTGAGATTTGACTTGTATTGCATTTAATATTTGTTTGTAAGAGTTAATTGTTTCATCCAGCCAACTTGTGGCTGATGATTAGTATTTAAAGGGGTGTTGGGGTAGTTATTTGAGATAGAAGTCTGGGAAGAGAGATAGAAGTGAAGTTGTGGAAAAGATCTTGCGAGATCTTGTAGATCAGATTTATTTTTGATAGTTTGTGATAGCAGAGCTAGTGGTTGAGGCTTGGAGACAAGGAGATTACTTGTTGGCTTGTGAGCACAAGTTCAAATCTGCCTTAGAGTTTCCATCAGTTGCTGATTGTTTCAGAACTAGACTAGTTGGAATTAGACTGGATCTTGTTGACCTCTCAAAATTTACTGCTTATTTGTATTTGGCTGTAACTAGGAAGGCCTTACAACGCAACACATTGCATGTAATTAGTGAATTTATGAATAAAGATTTTAGTTCTCTTTCAGATCTTGTGTTATTGTTGTGTAATTCTGCTGTGTTATGGTTTGGCTGCAAGTTTGGACAGTCCTTAATTGGATCATCCATCCTTGACTACATTAAGTGGTATTAGAGAGAGTTGAGCTTGAATGTGTGGATAGATCATCGAAGGAGAGGAAGTGTGCACTAGGACCTTGGAGTGAAGATTCCTCTAAGGAGAGCTCGTGAGATCTCAGAGGAAGAGATTGCTGGAGAATTCAGTCTCGATGATTTTAGAGCTTTGCAGAAACAAGTGCAAGATCTACACGAGGAATTGAGAAAGAAGACTACATTGAAAGAAGATAGTGATGATGAATCTAAGTAAGAAGATCATTTGGAAGAAGCTGTAGAAGAAGATAGGGATCCAGAAGAAAATAGAATCCTGAAGGCTATGTCTAATATTGGGAAAAGACCTATGATTGAAGTTTCTACATTTTTTGGAAGCCTTAGGCTGGAAGAGTTGATTGATTGGATCAATGAAATAGATGAGTACTTTGAGTATGAAGAAATAGAAGATCCTGATAGAGTTATATTTACCAACACTAAATTGAAGGGGCATGCAAATATTTGGTGGAGAGAAGTTTTGTTGGAAAGAAGTAGGAGAGGAAAGGAAAAGATCACTAGATGGAACCAAATGGTTGATAAGTTGAAGAAGCAATTGATTCCGGTGGATTATGAGTTGGACATGTTTAAAAAGATGCAAGCCTTGAAGAAGACCAACAAATCAGTACAAGAGTATACTAAGGAGCTTTACAGAATCCTGATTAGGACTGGTCATTACGAAGCTGTTAAAGAGAAGGTTTCTAGGTATGCTTATGGTTTGAGACCTAGTATTCAAGAAGAGTTACTTACTGTTCAGATGACAACAATAGGAGATGCTTATCAGATGGCATTAAAGATTGAAGAGAAGCTGAACAAGAAGTTTGAAGGAAGACAAAACAATAGGAATAAAGGTGGTAAGACTGGTGAAACAACTGCTGAAATTAATGTGGTAGAGAATCCTAAGAAGACTGATGTAGGATCTGGCAGTGTTCAAGTCACTAAGAATTTCAATACTGGACATAGAGGAAGGTGGAAAAATGAGTTCATTGGTACTTGTTATTAATGTGGTGAAGAGGGTCATAGAAGTTTTTAATGTCCTAAGAGAAGAGTTTCACTAACTACTACAGAAGACATTGTGAATATTGCAGAAAAAGGTGAGTTTCTTATCACTAGGAGGTTAGCTACATGTGTCCATAAACCAGTACAAAGAAGAAATTTGTTCAAAACTAGATGTAAGTACAAGGATAAGGTATGTAATGTCATAGTTGATAGTGGCAGTTTTGAAAACTTTGTTTCAGAAGAGATGGTCAAAAAATTGAATTTGGAAAGAAAGAAGCACCCTAACCCTTATCAGGTTAGTTGGATACAAGATGTGTCTAAGGTTAGGATTGAAGAATTATTCTTGGTTAATTTTTAGATTGGATCTTATCATGATGAAATATTGTGTGATGTATTGCCTATGGATGCTTGTCATCTATTGCTCGGGAGACCTTGGCAATTTGATAGAAATGTGTTGTTTGATGGCCGTGCAAACACCTATGTGGTTAGGCATGAAGGATCTAGGCATAAGCTATTACCTTTATAGGAGACAGGGACTAAGGAATGTGGAGTTTTCAGGTCTTGTCTTTGTGACTATGACAAACCTCAGGAGCATAGGGTTAATGAACCTATTCCTACAAAGTCTAGTTTGAAAGAGAAGGAGAATGATATATCTGAAGAGTTTGTTGAGATTAAGAGGTAGATGGTCTTTCTGACAGAAATAGTACAATCTAGATAATGACATTGATGACATAAAGAGATGTAGATGATACCGAGTTGATTGAGGAGTCCATAAAGGATGAGATTTTTTGGTAAACAGATTGTTCTTTCTTAGGTTTAACTCTTTGTTTGCCCAAAATCCTTTGAGAGACAATATGAATACGAACAGTTGGAAAGTTGTTATTCTTTTAACTAACTTCCCTCTGAATTTTAACAGGTACAACTCCCTTATGTGAAAGATATGAAATAAATTTTATTTGTTTCTAACTCCTAAAGGGGGTATGTTCTTGACCAAAGAACATGAGAGGTAACCGAACTAGCCCTCAGTGAGAAACTAATCCAGCCAATGGATTTGATTCTAAATTGTAACCAACTTTGTGATTTCACAGTGCTTATGAATTCACACCAGTGGTGATGCATCAATGAACTCTACTTGAATTAATGAAATATAGTAAAACAACATGGATGAATCTAATCTAAATAGGACATATGCATATTCTCCCAACCTTCAAGTAATACTCTGATTACTATCAATTAGTTGCACTAAAAAAAGAAATAAAACTCCGTCTATTTGCTAATTTCAATCCAGTTGAAGGAAAATCAACATTCAAACTTACAAATGCATGGAACAGTAAATAAATGGCACAAAATACATTCCAAATTGACTCCACAACAAGATGTATCTCATACCAAAATTTAGCCGACCTTTTCATTGATTTTCAAAGTATTACATATAGGCTTCAAGAGTTAAGCTGTTACAAAATCAACTGAATCGATTCATATTCTACAGAGTCGGTAAATGACAAGTGGCCATTTACTGATTATACAATGTGTATCAAAAAGAGAAGGGGGGGGGGGGAAGCTATTTGCTTTTCTCTAGCTTCTTCGCCTTCTCCAATTTAGTCTTATGAGCTTCGATGGTCACAAGAATTGGAATCATTTTGTTAGAATCTAGGATTTACACGTTCTTTAATCTTATGACCGAGTGGGCATGATCCTTCTCTATGTGCTTTGTAGCATCCTTTCAGGGTTGTGTCTTCATCATGGCTTTATATATGCATCTGCTGACTAGCTGAAGATCTGGTATTCTATCAAGGTGAGACCCAGATAACTCTGCAAGCTGGTCCAAGTAATCAGAGAATGACTTTTGCATGTTGGGTATTGTTAGAATTTAATATTTCCTTGGTAAATATGTAAGGATAGACCAAGGTATCCTATTGTATTTGTCCTCTAGTCCAAGTGGGAGGACATGTCATATTTGTAATTTTCTTTATTAAGGAAAATAGATATTCCTCCTTATGAGGAATCCTACACTTGTCTCACACACTAGTGAAATGTGGCATACACAGAAATGGGAGTTACAATGTAACTCCTTTCTCAAATCTCTATTAAAAGAGATGGCTCTCATTCTCTCTATGAGATACTTCTTCTTGATTATCATTGTATGAGCTTGCTCTCTCTCTCTCTCTCTCACACACACACACACACACACACACACACATTCTTAGGCATTTGTTGCCACTTTCATTAATATCACGGGTTTTTTTAATGCTTTTCCCCCTTCAAAATCTTGTCTCCTTGTTGTTTGGTTTTGGTGAATGCTCCTAGTTCTTGCACTAATTCATGGTAAATTTTCCTATTCCTAAGCTCTTTGATTAAACAAGTTCCTATTTGTCTCTATATTTTGTTATTTTAACATGGTATCAGAGCATGTTGGTTTAATCTATTATTGAGTGTACAGGTGAAGGAGCTACCATATCTTGGAGCACTCCAATATCAGAGACTCTTGAGAGAGTTGATCGCCAGCATATATTGTTGACTAATCTGATTAAGAAAGAAAATTTTCAAATTTTTTTTGGGTTTGGCTAGTTTACCGCCAAACCCGGTTTATCTTTTCATTTCATTATTGATAAAGAAAATAATTCACATTTATATTTGTGTGTGTAGGTAATAATATCTCAAATTTTTTAAATTTCTTTTATTATATAGTTCTCTTTATTTAGTTTTTTATTTAATTTACTGTGAGCATGGGAAATTGATGATATTCAATTTGAGCAATTCTTTTGGAATGTTATCCTTAGTTATATAAATCAGAATTATTGACCATTTGTCCGAATACTTTCCTTTATATATATATATATATATATATATATATATATATATATATATATATATATATATATATATATATATATATATATATATATATATATATATATATATGGAAAATAACGGGGATTATCTTCATTTTTTCTTTGTCAATTTTTTTTAAGTATCTTTTTCTGCTATAGCAGTTATCCATTTGTTTCCTCTTCATCTCCTTTGTGTGTGTTGTTTCTAATCTTTGCTTGCAGGTGTATTGTCTTAAAATGGAAGCACTTCCATGTTAAGAGTGTTTATCCCTCTGAGTAAGTGGTTTGGGTCATATTGGATGCCTTAAATTGATCTTTTCTTTGATCTAGCTTTCTCCCCACTTTCCACTTCTTTTCTGCCTCATTCTAGGTGAAATTAGGGTTAGGATCTTAAGGATTCTCCTGAATTTCCCTCTTTCATAGCTCTATTTTCTAGGTAGGTTTTAGAAATGGATCCTCCTAGCCTTCATCTTAGTAATCATAAGATTTTATGTCTATCACTGACGTTCTATCTTATTCTGGCATCAGTTCTATGTTTCTGGGCATCCCTGGGACCTCTTGACTTGGTTCTGAGTCAACTTAGGACCAGGGTCAATGTCTAAGGTCGACCCTGACTAGGTCAAGGTCGAGCTCGACCCTGACTAGGTCAGGGTCAACCTCGACATTGACCCCTTTCTCCAAATTTTCAAGATCCTTAATTTTCGGGCTTCGGGCTTTCGGGAAATTTATTTTCCCACCTCCGGGTTCACCATTTCGGGTTTTGGGATGGTAAATCCTTTGTAAATTATTCCCAAGGTAATGATGATGTTGAGGCCGTTGCATAGATCGAGAATAATTTTAATTAAATATGAACTTGTCAACGAAATAAATTGAAAGTAACATGTGAAATTGATTTTGTCTTAGGGACCACTTTGATAGCCCCATTCATTTGAAAAAGTCATAGGATCTAGGGGTTTGAGCCAAAACAATGATAAATCATTATGTCTTTATTGAGACAATCGAAAATTAATTAGTTTAAGAGTAATAATCATAGAAGCTACTAAATTAAGGTCTTTTTTATTTTTTCTATAATGATGTTGAGTTTTAATATTAGTATTTCCATTAAAATGAGGTGTAATGGTTATATCATTGTGAAATATGTGTTATATAATATATTGGAGAATATAAATTGAGAAATATAAAATCTGAATTTAGTATTGTGAATTAATGTATGATCATTATTTAAAAATTAAAAAAACTACACCTACTCTATATCTCATCGGAAATGTATGGTCATTAACTCTAAAAAAACACACTTAGTTTGCATCTTTGTGATTAAATGACACTTTTTATTTGAGGAATGTGAGTGCATAAAAAACATACTAATACTTGCACTTGCACCGAAGGAAGGTGCGAAGGGTACGCCGATAGATTGTAGAGGTGAAGCACTATTCCAAAAACTATAGTATTGTGCTAATATTATATTAAGGTTAGGGATATGGTTTAGGAGTAGAGTTAGTATTAGGGTTAAATAAATATTATGGTTAAATTATGGCTATGGTTTATAGTATGGTTAGGCTAGTATTTGAGTTTATTTCTAAGACTAGAGTTAAGATTATGGTTTACATATGGTTACATTAGGGTAAAGTTAAGGGTTAGGATTGTGCTTAGAGTTTCCATCAAAGTTAGGGCTAGGGTTAAGATTATGATTTTGCATGAGTAATTAATATGATAAGTTTTACCTTAGGATTATAGTTAAGGTGAGTATTATGATTAGTATTATATTTAGTGTTTACATCGTAGTATTATGATAAGGTTAGGATAACGATATATTAATGGATATGATAGGTTGTAGCTTAAGATTAGAGTTATGATGAGTGTAGGGTAAGGATTATGGTTGGTGTTTACATGATTAAGATTAGTGTTTAAGGATGTCGTTAGGATCATGGTTAGGGTTATGGTTAGTATATGATTATGATTAGTATTTTTTATTAGAGTTATAATTCTTGATCGAGTTATATATATGTTAGGGCTTTAGTGAGGGTTAGGCTTATGCTCAGGGCTATAGTTATGATCAGGGTTATGATTAGAGTTAGATATAAAATTAGAGATAGAGTTGGGGTTAGGGTTATCATTTAAGTTAAATTTAGGTTTATGGTTAGAGTCAGGGTAAGGGTCGAGGTTACACTTATGGTTATGGATGAGGATTATGGTTAGAGTTAGGGTAATGGTTACAATAATGAATATAATAGAATAAGAGATATAACATGTTTTCACTTAGGATTAGGGTAATGGTTAAGTTTATGATTATGATTGTGTTAGAGTAATTGATATGATAGGTTTTACCATAGGATTAGAGTTAGGGTGAGTATTATAGTTAGAATTATGGATTGAGTTATTTATATGCTAGGGCTTTTGTGAGGGTTAGGCTTATGCTCAGGGTTATGGTTACGATTAAGGTTACGATTAGAGTTAAAGATGGAGTTTGGGTTATATATATAGCCCTAGATATATCCTTTTGGAGGCCCCTATTTTGGATCAGCCTATTTTTTATCACCCTAAGCTATAATGGATGCCTAGATAAGGATATATCTCAGTGTTACACAAACACACAATTATTAAATAGAAAATATAAAAATTAACTTATGTTGAAAAAATAAATTTAAAAATAATAATATTAATTTTTAACTTATAATTATTTATTATAAATATATTTAATTATTTAAATTAATATACACATTATTAAAAATGATCCAATATATAAATTATAAAATATTATTAATTATTTATTCATTTTATATGGAATTATTATAATTTAAACAATTATTAAATAAATAAACTATAAACAAGGTGTACATACCTTTTCCCTATAGATTTATGAACTTAGCTATTCTCTTCATAATATGCAAGAACACATTTGTACGAAAATTAAAATTCGCATATCATTAAGGATTTTCAATAGTCCTATCCCAATAATCGACCTCCACAATACTATAAGCTATAAAAATGAATTAAAATTAGGTAAAATACATTGAATTATAAATTTAAGTTTTCACAATCATGCTATTTTGTGTGCAAAAAACAAGAACTTAGATCTATAAGATTTGAACATGATTGAAAACTTTTCAGAGAGAAAATACAAGGAAAAATATGATTGGTATAATGAGCTACATTCTAATTGTATCAACATTCTAGATGTCAATCTTATCACCTTATCACATCTTAGTGTCAGCTTTGGTTTTTCCTTGAAAATGAACATAAGTAGTATAGCAGAGATTTCATTAAAATGGGTTGTCTAATGCTCAAACAATATGTTTTAATCTAAAACTTATTTGTAGAAGCCCAACTTTCACGTGTTACAAAGCCCCAAACTATAAAGATGGCTACAACTACGTTACATCACTAGAGTTCAACGCCTGGCACATGCGAAGAAATTTCTAGATTCCACTAGCCCAATTTATATGATGATTCTTTTACTTCCTCTCATTTTTAATTGTAGTGGCTGGTGCACTGTTCAAATCTTTAGAATAACTCTGCTAAAGACCTCTCAATTGCTCACCAGTTTTCTTTCAAGCAATCTAATGAAGGGTGCTCTCCTTAATACCACAAATACATAACAAAAATAGAGAAACAACAGCAATATGCAAGAACAGAAAATGGGCTTCTTATTATCTCCACGAATGTGGAATTACAAATTTTCAGAATTACAATATGCAAAGCCACATGAGCATTCTCCTTACAATATTCTAAGGAACAAAGCCTCAAATTATTACCCAGACTACTCTGAACTGCTCCAAACTACTCCTGACTGCCTAAGACAACACTACAACCTTCCTTATATAGGCAATTTTCCATCACCTAGGAAGGTTCCAGAATTCTAGCCAATAAGGCCGACCAAACTTAGAATTATTTTATTTTACAATTTATTACATCAAATTTGGCTCAAAATAACTTTTGAAACCCAAACAAAATTTTTGAAGGAAAATCATTTTTCTCCATTTCAGGTGACCCAACTTCCGAAGACCATAAGTCATCACCAGTTGACCCGATTGACTATTATGACCCTATTTTGGAAATGCCACAAAGCGCTCTACAGGCTTGACTTGCACAAGTGCCTATCACCCAAATTTTCAACCTCATATGGGGCCTCTAAAGCCTTCAAAACCGAGTTCAAAGTTTCTGTACCCTGCTGCCAATACCAAAAATCTTCAATATCTACAAAGCTAGACTTGATCTGTCAATGAAACTTTACTAGCAGGATGATATGACCAAAATGAATCTCCAGGGAAGAAAATAGAACATTTTGAGTATGAACGAAAAATTACTAAAAATAGCAACTTTCCAGAAATAGCAGCTCTACACAAGATAGCCCTTATTTAAAATGAAACCAAAAATATTTTTGGGTGATGCAAGATTGCTCTTACATCCAGGATGCTCTTGCATCAGACATTTAGGGTAATTTGAGAAGTGACCCTGTCACGACTCAGGTGTGAAGAGGAAAACCAAGATGGTTAACCTCCTCCTTTGTCAGCCATGATGAATCTTCAATAGGTCATCCTTTCCATTTGACCAAATATTCTTCATATGTCTTGTTCCTTGTGCTTCTACCAACATGACTATCCAGTATGTCCTCAATTTTCTTTGTATCTGAACTACTTGCTAGAATACTCCACTGTGCCGTAGTGATCTCATCTTCAACACCTCCTTCGTGATACTCTGTCAAATATGAAATGTTAAATACTAGTGAAATATTCATCTTAGTAGGCAATTCTACGTCATATGCATTTCCTGAATCATGCTTCTTCAGTATCCTACATGGCCCAAACTTCTTCATTTTCAACTTGTTGTATATACCAATTGGAAATCGCTCCTTTCGCAAATGAACCATGACTTCATCTCCAACCTAAAATTCCTTATGTCCCCTTTTCTAATCTACCTTAGCCTTATACTTCACATTCATCTTGGTAATATGCTTCCTCACCTCCTCATGGATGTTCTTCAAATTTTCTGCAAAATCCTTAGCTTCAACACTACTTATTTCTCCTTTATCTATCTTCCTCAAATTAGATGCATTTTTGGGACTACTTGCATATACAATCTGTGGATGATGTGATGAACTAAACTTCAAATCTATCTTCAACTCTTCACTTTCTGCTAGTGTCATTCTGTGTGCTGCCTTATTTGGAAAACTAGCTCCTGGAATCAAGTCCATCTGATGACTGATCTTTCTTATTGGTGGTAATCCATCAGGCACATTATCGGATACAGTATCTTGAAACTCATTCAATAATTCTACAACTTCTATAGGTACATCTTCTACTTCCTCTTTCCTAGCCTTTGGAATTAAGGTAAAACACATGCTCATGCTGCATACCATCTAAGAAATTTCCTCTATCAACAAAAGTTATTCTTGCATTACCACATACCTTTTCTTCTATTTCCTTCAATGGTTTTAGCTTATGTCGCACTCCATCCTTTGTTAGGGAATAGGTATTTGCATGACCATCATGTACAACACATCTATCAAACTGCCAAGGTCTACCCAACAACATATGGCATGCATCCATAGATGTGATATCACATAGTACCTCATCTTGGTATCCACCGATCTTGAACTTCACTAGGCACTATTCACTGACTGTGACCTTGTGGTCATCTTGCACCTAGGCAACCCGATATGGATGTGGATTTTTCTGCCTCTTGAGCTTCAAATTTGTCACCATCTCTTTTGACACCAAATTATCAGTACTGCCACTATCAATAATCACATCACAATAATTACCCTCACACTTGCACCTGGTGTGAAATAGGCTCCTCCTTTACTTAGGTTCATTCTCACCACTCAGTAGGACTCTTCTATTTATCAACATTTCTCCTCTTTTAGCATCTTCAGAATGTAATGATTTGATATCTTCATCTACATGTGCAACTCTAGCCTAGTCTTCAGTTCTCCTATCTGTCCTTCCTTGGCATTAAGGACATTCGAAGGCCCTATGACCTTCTTCTCCATAGTGAAAACATGTTTCACAAAAGCCTCTTCTTCTGGATCCTTATCCTCTTCTTCTTCCTCTCTGATCTCTATTATTCTGATCTTGGAAATGATTGAAATTATCTCCTCTCTAATTTTGACTATTACTGGGCTCATCCTAATTTTTTGGATCTTCATTTGGATCTCCATATGATCATCCACCAGATCTTCCATCATGACCTCTTTCGCTTTGTCTGCTTTCAAATTTCTTGTTTAGCTTTTCATCTTCTTTTAGGAAAAATTGGTATGCCTCTTTAATATTGTTCATTCAAACCAGATTTAACTCCTCTTGAATGCTTAGCCTCAACCCATTAAGATAACATGCAAATTTCTCCTTATCAGCTTCTGCATGGCCTATTCTGATGAGGATTCGATAAAACTCCTCTGTATACTCCTGAATAGATCTTCTTGCTTGCTTCAAAGTTTGCATTTTCTTCAGTAGATCAAGCTCATAATCAACAGGAATGAACTGCCACTTCAATTTATCCACCATCCAATCCCATCTTGTGATTTTATCCTTTCCTCTTCTATTTCACTCCAATTGAATCTCTTGCCACCAGATCTTCGTATGACCCTTTAGTCTGGCCTTTGCAAACTTGACCTGATCAGGATCCGCAATATCTTCATACTTGAAATATTCTTCACATTCATTGATCCAGTTGATTAATTCCTTTGGGTTAAGATTCCTTGAAAATGTAGGAACCTCGATCTTAGGTCTTTTCCTGATATTGGAAATGACCCAAAAAAGTCTTTCTTCCTCTTGATTCAAAACTTCAACTTTTGCTTCTTGATCAACATTTCCTTCTTCAGCTTCATCCTCACTTTCGTCTCTAACATTAAGATTCATTCCTCTATGAATTTCTTCTTGCAATGCTCGCACTTGTCTCTGGAGCTCTGTAACCTCAGGTGTCATAGCACCAGCTCTTCCACCACGTTCCCTTTGTGGAGGCATTTTCACACCTATCGCTGAAACCCTAACCATAGTTCTAGTGCAAACTACCTCACAATTGGTGATTTATTTACAAAAACCCTAACCCACGGTCCTGGTGCAAACTGCCTCATAGTCGGTGATTTGTTTACATAGAAACCCTAACCCATGGTCCTGGTGCAAACTACCTCACAATCGATAATCTATTTACACACTCAGGAACTCTTGCTCTGATACCACTTGATGAAGGGTGCTCCCCTTAATACCACAAACACATAACAGATACAGAGAAACAACAACAATATGCAAGAACATAAAATGGACTTCTTATTATCTCCACGAATGTGGAATTATAAATTTTTAGAATTACAATATGCAAAGCCACATGGGCATTCTCATTACAATATTTTGAGGAAGAAAGCCTCAAATTATTACCCAGACTACTCTGAACTACTTCGAACTACTCCTGACTACCTAAGACAACACTACAGTCTTCCTTATATAGGCAATTTTCCACCACCTGGGAGGGTTCCAAAATTCTAGCGAATAAGGTAGACCAAACTTAGAATTATTTTATTTTACAATTTATTACATCAAAGTTAGCTCAAAATAACTTTTGAAACTCAAACAAAATTTTTTAAGGAAAATCATTTTTTGCCATTTCAGGTGACCCAACTTCTGAAGACCATAAGTCATCACTAGTTGACCCGATTGACTATTATGACCCCATTTCAGAAATGCCACAAAGCACTCTATAGGATTGACTCATGCAAGTGCATATCACCCAAATTTTTGACCTCATCCAGGGCCTCTAAAGCATTCAAAACTAAGTTTGAAGTTTCAGTACCTTGCCGCAATACCAAAAATCTTCAATATCTACAAAGCTAGACTTGATCTATCAATGAAACTTTACTAGTAGACTGATATGACCAAAATGAACCTCCAGAGAAGAAAATAGAATATTCTGAGCATGAACAAAAAATTACTAAAAATAGCAACTTTCCAAAAAATAGCAGCTCTACATAAGATAGCCCTTATTTAAAATGAAACCAGAAATATTTTTGGGAGATGCAAGGTTGCTCTTACACCCAAGATGCTCCTGCATCACAATCTTTTTTCCTATCTTTCAAACATTTTTCTAGTTGATTGTCTATTTTCCTGTTCTTTGTGTGTTCAACTTTCTATAGATTTTTTTTTTTTGATTAGTAATAGGTTATCTTTTATTGATATATAAACAAGTTTATAGTATAAAGATAAGATTTTTAACAGGCCCTATATATAACAGGAATGAGAGCTTACCAAAATGATCCCATAATTTCTATGAACACATCATAAACAAAGCTGTTTGGATCATTACACCATCCAAAAAAACAAAACCTGGGATATTCACGAGTAAACAGAAACAACCTTTGACCCCATATCCATGCCTAAAGGTTTGAAGCAATGAGTGGTTTCAAAACTTGCATTGTAAACCACAGAACCACCACCAAGCCACTAAAAAAATGCCATCATATTGCTAGCATCACCGCATTCCTAACAAGAAACAGGCCCACCCAAAGCTACATTTGCTTCCAATTCAAAAAACCATAGGCCCTATGCTCCATACCGCACCACAAAAAAGAGAGCCCCGCAAAAGCAAAAAGCTACACCCTTCTTGCATGTCATAGCATGGCTGTGCATTTCAATTGTGGCACCTGTAAAGGCACCGTTGACCATCGAAACTCTGCCTTTGCTTCCATTATTGCGACATCCAAGTGATGCCAAGCGCCTCCACGTTTAGCCAGATACACTGGTTTGTTAGCACCTTTTGGCCAGTTTAAAAAAGGAAACATCCCAACCTCATTACCTTCCATTTCATCTTTGAACATCTCTGAATAATTGAAAGCCCATCCCAGGTGTGCCCACTCTAATAGTTGTTCAAGCCCCACCAATAAATCTTTCTCAAATAGGGATTCCATCACCCATCTAGCTCTATCCTCATGCACGCCTAATTCCAGCCCCCACGCCATTACCATTGCCGCTATATCAACCTGAAGCTTCCACCTTCGGTCATTGTTATTGAAGAGAGGACCCAAAGTGTCCTGCATTGTGTCAATAACCTTTCTTGTTGGGAGGAGAAGCATCTTCTGCAACCTCAAATTTTCAACCAGCCCCAACAGCCCCTTTTGCCGCTTCTTCATTTTAAAGGTAAAATTGGGCTCCATCGCTAAACACACCAAAACTCATTGCTACACCCAAAAAATTTGCTTGCAGCACATCTATTTTCACATCTCCATTACAATGCACAAAGGGAGGCTGCACTGTCAATAAAAGCCCCGCCTTCGCCCATGCCAACCAAAATAATAAATTTCCATCGTCACAATTTTTGCCTCATAAAGGCCAATGTCCTTTAATGATGCAATCATCATCAAAGAAACATGGGCGTAAACCCCCAACATGTTCACAAAGGCATTTCATCCGTCACCTTAAAAATGACATCTGCTAAAACAATCCGCCATCCCAAAGAAATCTTTCCTGACATCATAACAAATCATTAATCCCACCACCTATCAAAACCACATGTCAATCCACCCCCAAACTAAAATTGCCACTTGCGCTTAGCTGTACTCAAAGAGGATCGCCAACATCCCATCCACCCACGTTAGCGACTCTTTAACCCACCCACGTCATCTGCCTCTATGGCCAAGAGTCAAAGAGAAAATAAAACCTAGCCAAGTCAAATGGTCAAGGGGGTCCATTCCTTAATAAAATCCCAACGGTTGCATATTTCAAAAATTTGGCAACCAGTAGGTTCCAGAGTTGCTGCAAATTTTGATAGAGAATCAACATCTCCATTTCCTTCTCTTTTGATATGGCTAATCTTAAAATCTTCAAAATCCTTTAGAAGCATCTTTATGCATTTGACATAGTTGCTAAGATGCCATGCACCAGCCTTACACTGCCTTATCGCTTCCACAATAACCAAACAATCCCCTTCCAAATGCAATTTTGACACTCCAGCCTCCTTAGAACATTCAGCTACCCATAAAGCTGCCTTGACTTTAGCCAAATTATTCTTCCCTTCAGTTAATCGTTTAGCCCCAAAAGAAATAATTGAACCAACCTCATCTCTAATGATAATCCCAGCACCAAATGGCCCCAGATTTCCCTGAGAGGCTCCATCAAAATTTGCCTTTGACCGTCCACTCTCTGGAGCCCTCCATACAACCTGCTCCAATTTAAACTTACCCCTAGGCTTTGGACAAACATGACTGTATTGTAGCTTAATATCAGGCCATCTATCAAGCAATTTTCCATCTTCTTTAGTAAAAAGAAGTTTCTTTGAGGATTTCCCTAATAACACCAAGCTCATCACCTCTGAGATTGCATGCTTAATCGACCATAAAAGTTTGTCCGAAGGTTCAACAATCTCTTGGAAGATCCATTGATTTCTTTCCTTCCATATCTCCTATATTACAATGGAAGGGCTAACCAACCAGAGACTAGAGAGTAAAGACTTCATCTTTACTCTAGGCCAGCTTCCAAAAAAGTCCTTTAAATTAGGCATCCAAGGGCCTTTCTAATTTAGCTTTTGTAGGACCATCATCCAGCATTGCTCCGCAAAAGAGCACCTTAAGAAGAGGTGATCCCCTGATTCTTCTTGACAATTACACATCACACATTTAGTTGGTCCATATAAACTCAACTTCTTTCGCCTTTCAGTTGTTAAGACTCTATTTTGAACTACTAACCATGAAAAGGCTCCTACTTTTGGGAGACATTCCTTACTCCAACATAAGTCAGCCTCCTCATACTTGCCCTCTACTTCCAAAGATAAGAGTTTAAAGCCCAATTTGACAGAGTACTCGCCTATCAAAGATCCACTCCAAAACAATGAATCATCCTCCTCCACCATACACACCTCTTTGCTATTAAAAATTTCCTTGAGTAGGAGTTGTTGGGCCTCTGAGAGACCATCTATCTTTGTGTCTTTCCACCTCCAACAACCGCCATAAGGAGTCATTTTCCATCTCAAATAGTCTCAAACTCTACAACCCCATCTATCATAAAGAAACTGTGTTATATCTCTAAACCTTTCATCATTGCTCAAAACAAGATATCCATTCCATGAATCTGCCCAGAAAAGTGCCTTGCTTCCATTTCCAATCTTCCAAGAGATATGGTCCGTAATGACTTGCCTACAAGAAATAATAAAATTCCATATTGCCGAACCTCCAATGGGGTTTCTAACTGTGAGAATCCTCTCATCGAGCCCTTAATCTAAATATTTTGCCTTTAGAATCTTTACTCACAACTGATCTGGACATTTGTAAATTTGCCAACATAGTTTAGCCCCTAGAGCTATGTTCATGACATTCCAATCTCTCAAACCAGCCCCTCCAAAGGCCTTTGGGTGACAGATTTTTCTCCATGATAATAAGGGCATTTTCTTTGTCTCAGAGGAGCCACTCCAAATTTTTTTTCTCAATTTCTATTCAATAACTCTTGTTACTTTTTTAGGAATATTTAGACATAACATGGAGAAAATGGGTACTGTAGACACCATCATTTTAAGCATAAGAATGTGCCCAGCCACCATCAACCACCTACCCTTCCACCCTTCTAAGCTTCGAAGGCATTTAGACACCAAATCCTTCCATAAACAACCTTATTCCTCCCTTGAAACAGGGGAATACCCAAATATTTGCCCGGTAAAGCACCCATTTTGATATTAAGAATTCTACAAATAGCCCTCTGAGAACTTTGTGGAGTGTTGAAGAAAGAAACCTCTAACTTTAGCCAATTAATAACTTTCCCAGAAACCTGTCCATAACAATCAAGAGTCTTTTTCATAATCCTAGCTTCTCTTTCCGAAGCATCTCTTGCAAGAAAAGTGTCATCCACAAATTGAAGATGGGTTATAGCCTCCACCCCTGCAGCCACTTTAACACCAATCCAAGAGCCATTATTTCACTTTTGACTAATCAACCTTCCTAAAACTTCTACCAAAATGATGAAGAGAAACGAAGAGAGAGGATCTCCTTGTCTTAGTCCCTTATCTAGAGCAAAAAAACCTTGAGGGCTCCCATTCACCAAAACTAAGAAGCGTGGGGAAGTGATACAAATTTTCACCCAAGAGACCTAATGTAGATCAAAACCAAAATTTTGTAAGACTTTAAGCAAGAAATCCCCGTCCACTTCATCATAAGCTCTCTTGATATCTATCTTTACCATCATCTTCTCTAGCTTATTCAACCTAATTGAATGCATGACTTCATGGGCAATAATCACACCCTCAATAATAGAGCATCCTAGCAAGAAACCACTTTGTTCTATTGATATAACCACCTCCAACACTTTCTTTAGCCTGTTAGCCATCACCTTCGAGATAATCTTATAAATAGTATTACAAAGAGCTATAGGTCTCAAATCATCAAAGGATGTTACCTTATCCCGCTTAGGGATAAGGGCAATAAAATTATTATTAAAATCCTTAAGAATGAACCCCCCCCTCTGGGATTCCTCAACCATAGCTAAAATATCATCTGCTAACAACTCCCAAAACATCTAAAAGAAGAGAGCCGAAAAACCATCAGGCCCCAGGGCCTTATCCCTACCTAAACCCCATAAAGTAGTTTTAACTTCTGTAAGAGAAACTGGGTCAGTCAACATTTTATTCTGACCCTTCGTTACCACATTAGGGATACAACATAAAAGGTCTTCCTCCATCCAAGGAGGGCAAGGCTATTGTAGTCTTTGAAAAGTGAAGAAGTCAACCGCATCCTTATTGATCCCATCAGGATCATCCCTAAGAGCACCCAGTCTATATATAATAGAGAAAATATTATTGCGTGCTCTATGCACCTTTACCGAGTTATGAAAGAATTTTGTGTTCTGGTCTCCTTCAGCCAACCAGGTTTCTCTAGATTTCTGCCACCAAAACACTTCCTCCTTAGCAAGGATCTCAGCATACTTAGAGCTGAGCTTTTTCTCCTCAAAATCCACAGCGCTCATACCTTGACTAATCACTTTCTCATTTAAGAGCTTCAAAGCCTCCTCCACAATAGATTTCTGTGCAAAAAGATTTTGAAAGTGGACCCTATTCCAAATCTTGATCTATTCTTTAAGAAATTGCAATTTTTTGAAAAAAGAGAAAGCTAAATTACCTTCAACCCTCAGGGATTGCAGCCACCATTGTTTCACAAGATCCATAAACTGCCCATCTCTGAACCACATTGCTTCAAATTTGAAGGGGCATCATTCAGGAGTTGAATCAGCCTTTAAATATAAGGCAATGGGAAAGTGATCCGAACCATGAATAGGCAAAATAACCGCCTCCAAATTCCAATCACACTGTGACAAGTCTCCAGACAGTAAAAATCTATCCAACTTCTCAGCTATATGAATAAAACTTGACCTCTGATTCATCCATTTGAACTCACCCTTATTGAAGGGGATATCAAATAAACCATTATCAACCACAAACCTATTAAAATCCACCTGACTCGGTAGTAACCATCCTCTCCCTCCTTTCTTCTCTGCTGGGCATAAAACCACATTGAAATCCCCACCCAGCAACACCAACTCATCATTCAATAAACCCAACAGCTCTATTAGTTCACGCCACAAATTTCTCTTATCTCTATCCTGAGTTGGACCATAAACATTAATGAGATTAAAAGAAATTCGAAGTTGTTTTGACATAACCTTGCACCATTTCCAACGAGGGTGATTTTGCATTACAACCAAATCCACTACTTCCTCGTTCCATAAAAGAACCAGCCCACCGGAAGCACCAATAGCCGAGACCCAAGAGCTCTTCCATTGACTAAAACATCTACTACCCCAAACTAAACAATCCTGCTTAAATTTTGATTCTTGGATCATCACTAGATCAGGCCTTGCTTGATCTAGACCCCACTTGACCAAGTGAAGCTTGTCTGAGGAATTGCAGCCTTTGACATTCCATGAAAGCAACCTCATTGCTGCCAGGAAGAGAAGTATGCTCTTCCCAATCTCAATTTGCTTTGACCTATAGCACTTCCAACTATTTGGATCAAAGACTTTATAGACTTACGCCCTTTCTTTTTTTGTTCTCCCACTCTGACTTTAGAGTTTGTGGCATTTGATTGAGATAGCATTCTTTTTTCAACAAGACCAGATTCCCCTGCTAAACCCAAAAGATCATCCTCCTGCTCCTCTATCCCCACCCCCTCCAAATCAAAATCCAAATAATCATCACTCATGTCTTTATCAGAAAAGGTGTACTCCAAGTTATGAATGGGAGAAATTTGAATATCCTTAAAAACCTGTTCTTCCAGGCCCAGGGAGTCCATAGCCTCAGTATAGGGGACTTCACAGCTTCTCACTTGATCAACAACAACAAATTCCTCCCCACTGACACACACTTCATGAGACGATGCTGCCATATCCCCATCAATAAAAAAGGCTCCATATCATTGACAAACTTGGCCAGTTCAACCATTCTCCAACCATCCAAAGACAAAGGAATCAACACTTGAACCTATGTTCGACCATCCTCGCCTACCAAAGAAGCATCCAGGGGGCCAACATCTTCCTTCCCCTTCGAAGGAGAAAGATCATGGTTTAAAGAAGAAGTTTACAAAAAACCAAGAATGATCTGGCACTCCCAAGCCACCGATAAAGCTAACAACTCCTTGCAAGAATGATTTTGAGTAGTTTCCTGCCCTTCCGACAAAAATAGAGCCCTCTTTAATAACCTAGCCTCCATAGGGTCCTTGCCTTTCTCATTCACACCTAAACATTCTGCAGATTCATGGTCTTCACTAAGACATGCCTCCCACGCCATAAGCTCCCCTTCAAATGATAGGGGTTGATTCCAAGAGCCCTCCGGGGACACCAATTCAACCATCTCTGGTAAAGGTTGACAATTATCCCAAATAAAGCAGATTCTAGGGAACATTTGTAGTGAAACTTTATCCACCATTTCAACTGCCTTAACATAGGTTCCCAGCTTAGCTCCTATGCATTGATAAGTTTCCGCATTCTAGTACTCTTGAGGGAGGTTTCTAAGCCCCATCCATATAGGGAAAGTAAAAATGGTTTCCTTTGTTGGATCAAAGTTTGGAACCCATTTCTTTAGTTAAAAGCCCTTACCCTCTAAAAAATAAGGCCCACTACCCAGGATCCAATCCCTATCATGGATGCTATCCACCACCACCATAAGGAAACCATTTTCTAAAATTTTAAATCTTTTTACAGACCCCCACTGTTTATCACACCAGTTTTTTATCTTACCCACCGCAGGCCAAACCCCACCCCATTTCAGGAAAAAAGCATGGTCTTTGAGAAAGCTTACCGTTTCCATCATTGAAGGATTGGCTAGGTTTAACTCCACCACTTTACACTATTGAATCGCTGGTTCCACATCCTTCATTTGGTCTTGAGCATTTGCAATCTTTGGTCGCCAGAACTTTCTCGCCACCTGATCAAAATCCACTCTTCCACCAAGGGCGATGGAGGTAAAACGCCTAACCGGGTGATTACTATAACCATTTCCATCACTCCTATGCCCAAAGGACCTGTCTGCCTTAAGAAATTTTCCCTCCCTTTGAGAATGGTCTTGGGAGCGACCATTTGAAAACCTCTCAAAACTTGGCTGTTTGAAAGACCCATATGGCCCTCTGACATTTTTGTAAACCATATCCTTGTGTCTACGAAAAGGAGCCCAGCCATTTTGTCCTCTTTGATTCCAGACCCCACTTTGAGCTCGATTCGAGCAAAAAGTCTTGCGTGCGGGCCCAAACGATGCCCCTGGTCTAGACTTCCAACGGTCCATTTTTTTTTTTCAATCCTGAAATTTTTTTTTTAATATATTTATATTACTCAACTTTCTATAGATTTTTTTAATTTCTGCAAAAATTCCCCATTTTTCCAAGATTTTTCTGATTAATTCTTCTTTTTTCTCTTCTCTATGTGATCAACTTTTTTTAGATGTTTTTAATTTTTGCAAAAATTCCCCGTATCTCTAAGATTTTTTTGGTTGACTCTCTATTTTTTTGTTCTTTGTGTGTTCAATTTTATGTAGGTGTTTTTAATTTCTCTTGTTTTGCAGAAAAATGTCATGGATTGTTACATTTTAACTTTTAATGAACAAGAAAAATTAAATTTTTTGATTTTTTCTGCCTCCAACAAGAATTATGTGAGAAATTTATTGAGAAGAAACTGTTTCTTGGGGAAATTCATCATAGACTTGGGCGATGGTATATCCGTAGTCATTTTCATTATGACAATTCAACTTCCACATGAAATTCCAGGACTTGCCCATATTTGTGGTACCAGTTGTAATTCAAATGCCTGTAACTTTACCTAGCTAAAAAATAAATCGAAGGTATTATTTCTTCAGTCCAAGAATTATGATAGACGAAGGTCAAATGCATACAATCCATTCTCCTTGGACGTGTGGGATCCATTTGATTTTGTGGGTGGTTTTATGGACGGAGCTCCCTACTGCCAAAAGGAAGGCATTAGGGGCGAAGTCTATGCTGTGGCACGTGCTAATGTCAAATGGAAGGAGACTCCTGATGCTCATGTTTTCAAAGTAGATCTAGCGAAATATTCACAGAATTAGTAGTTGCGAGTGCAACCCTATCAACCACATTTGCCCCATCTACCTCTGTTGCGAATCACAAAGTTGTTGTCCGTCCTAATCCTCAAATTGTCTCCCAAGGCTAAATTTAGTCATGACTTCAAAAATACTGAGAGAAACTTCAACATAAAACTGATCCGTCTCTGCTAAGCAAAGGCATCGAGGAACAAAACCAAAATCAGGAAGACAAAGCAGGTCATAGCTTGCACTCGTAAGACATTTGCATTTCACATGCCGCATCCACTTCTACTGCTAATCTAAAATGAAGCATAAACCCTTATCTCATATGACCACAAGCCTAAATTCTACATCATTTCTGGTATGTCCTAGGGTTTGAAATGATGCTCTCATATTGACTAAAGGCTCAAATTCTCCATTGTTTTTGTATAACACGTACAACCGTATAGAGAAATTTAAACGTGGGAATGTGTGCTTGTGGCGATGAGGATAGTAAAAATGACATCAAGTTTCTGGTATGAGACAAATCCAACTGACCGACGTGACAAAATTCCGGTCACAAGCAACTTGATAGGAGAAGCCTATTGGCTAATTATACCTTGGCACTATTAGTCAACTCCAAATAGCTTCCTCATGTCTTGAGATGGTGGATGCTCATTGAGTCAAATTATTGTTTAGTACTTGTTTGGGTTAATCTAGAATTCACCTTGTTTTCCTTGATTTATTGATTTAAGATTTTATGTACCTAAAATGCTTATCTAATTTGTCTAACATCATTAAATATCTTTGCAGTCATTACACCGAAGGCATTCCCTATATGAGAAGGAGGAGCTGAATTTTTAGATCAACGATCCAAAATTTGTTTAAACAAATGACTACCATCGGGACAATCCTCACCCTTCATCATTTTCAAGACCACAGACGTGACTTGTGAGTCTGTTCTCTGACACCGCCTATAGAATTTAATGAGGTAAGGGGAGGACGACCATCCAAACAATCTGAGTGGTTCATTCCTTTGAATTGAAATATCTTTCCAAATTTACACAAAACCTTCGGTTGACTAGTGTGCATAGCCTACAGGAGAGTGCGAGAATAAGAAATGAAAAACAACATAAATATGTGAGAGTAACTCAGGATTGCCAAGCGAAAAGAGTATACAAGGGTCACTCCTACCGAAAAATCATACGACATCCACTGTCCTCTTGAAGATGCTAAGAATCATAAGAGTATGTGTTCACCAGTCTCTGAGCAGGCATAATAGTGGCGTAGCTAAGAGGAACAAAAGTGATGAGTATTTTTATCATTGTAAATCAGGGGAGAAAGTAATGATAAGCATGGGAGCAGAACCTGTGGTGAAGAATCAGAGTTTAAGCAGAGGAGAGGAGTAGATGCAGAGCACCCAAAGGATACGACTCAGGGAGAGAAGCAGACACATAGCACCCAAAGATGAAACCAAGGATTTTGAATGCAAGGAAAGTGATGAAATCTTTCCACAGGTGTTCCCTCAATGTCAGCCCCATTTGCGTATATGTATGTGAAGTGACAAATTTGTTTGGAATCACAGGTTGTGGGTATGGGAAAATCCTTCATTTTTTCTCTACAAATAGGGGATTTGCAATGGAGTGAGGTGTTAGAAGAAGAAATGGATGGATTGAAGGAGGAATGAGATGGATCCATTTGGCAGTTGACCCATGAGAGGTCACTGCCTATGTCAAGAACCCTTTTTTTTTCTTTTGTGGAGATCTCCCCTCTGTAACTTTTGTCATGAGAGAGACACCGTTGCATGGCTAAAAAGCTCTTCCTTGAGTAGATTTTGTTCGCTTAGCCAAAGCATTGACAAGCAAGGAAGAAGCATTTGTTGTGGACACAAACAATGGATGCAATGCTAGAGAAGATCTGAACAGATGACAAGTTCAGGAGAACACTGCTGACATTCAAAACCATAGTGGTCTCATGATTCCTTGCAAAGACAATGTTGGGAAAGATCATTAACGCATAGGAGGAGAAGAACAAGATTAACATTTTTTGCCGTCAATCCAGGGGGAAAATTGCCTATCCACAAATGCTCTTCCAAACACCTCACAACTCTCTTTAATAAATGAATTCTAACACTTAATGCCTCCAACCATTGTGAAAGTCCCTCATTAGATGATCATAAGAGAATAATAGAAACAACTTTTGCAGCATTCAATTTCTTGAAATCAAGCTCCCTTGCGTGCATCTTTGTGACTACAAGTGCAATTTATGTTATCAAATTCCTTCTCAAAAAATAGACAATAAGATAAGCTGAGTCAATTAGAAACAAAATTTTTGTGAAAAATGATATCTGAGATTTTCCTTTTGACCATGCTAGCGAAGAATTGAATAAGAGAAAATACCCTTTCTCTAGTTTTATTTATTTTAAATATCTTATGAATTTTATCATGGTTTAAAAACAAATAATATAACTTATATTCTGCTCTGATGAATATCTATTAAAGTGAACCTGCTTATAATAATGAGCAAATGGGTGTCATGTTTTGAATCAAATTTGTGATTGCATGCATAGATAATCAATTTTGAAGCATTATTTACCTATTTAACCTTAATGTCTTGTGTACTGGATTGAATGTAGTTACATGCAAATGTCTCTACTTAGAGAATGTTGTGTAATTCAATAAGAGAAGACACCATTTTTCTTGT
Organism: Chamaecyparis obtusa; assembly: GCA_027943335.1. Lineage (NCBI taxonomy): Eukaryota > Viridiplantae > Streptophyta > Pinopsida > Cupressales > Cupressaceae > Chamaecyparis > Chamaecyparis obtusa. The sequence continues at coordinate 106,337 of BSBK01000648.1, read as the reverse complement.
TTCATTTTAGTGAGAATTTAATGGAATTTTGCATGTTTAAGAGAAAATAATACAGTTTATGTTCTGTTCTAATGAGTAGCCATTGAAGTGCACCTTCTTACAATAATAAATCTTAATGTGTGCCTTGTTTTTGGAATTAAACTTGCCATTATGTGCATAGGTTATTAGCTTTGAAGCATTGTATACCAATTTTGACTTAATGTGTTGTGTGCACCAAATTGAATTTAGTTGTGCAAATGTCTCTGCTTAGAGATTTATCTATAATTCACTACTCTTGTTTCTTTTTTATAAGAATTTATTATACAATTTTGCTTGATTTCAGAGTAAGAAATATAACTTATTGTCTACTTTTAATGAGTACCCAATGTTCTCTATCTACCTCCCCTCTTTATATATTTCTTTGGAATTAATCTTTAATATATCCTCAGATTCTCAACCCAATGTCTTCTAAGTTTCTAGCATGGACCACATGACTACACAACACAGATCAAAGGGAAGGTACACACAACATTTCTTCGAAGATTCATTTTTTCATCTTTTCACCAACTTGAAAAATTATGAGTCATTGTTAGCTACCCTTCGCATGTTGATTGTAATCTATTGTTCTAATAGCTTTACACTATTGAATTAAAAATCATCACGATGAATGTCCACATCTTATTATGATTTCCATTTGGTGGTTTTGGTATGAGATGGTATATTTTTTATGATCATTTAATATAAACATATGATCAAGTTACAATAAGGATAATTTGTGATATACAATCACCTCTTTTCAACAAGGACCTCTATAGACCGGGAGTTCCAATTTATCAAGATTTCCTTTGAAGGATAGAGGAGTCCTCATGTCAGGTTATCTATGTGACGTGTGAGTGTGAGTGCCACTCATTATCTTTTCACTAGGAGTAAACTACATATAACATTTCCCAACTGGGAGCCTCTGTGAAAGAAATAGCTTCAGAGATTCATTAGCCTTTAGAAATGCTCATTAGCCTTTGACAATCTCTAGGATATATATAATCCCCCTTCTTCATTAGGAACCACATGCAATATATACATATTCATATAAGCTCGAGAGTATGTTCATAGAGATCCTTTAGAGATGAAACAATATGGAAGACAAATGCAAGCTCTCACACAAGAATGAATCTCTGCCTCAAGAATAATTATTTAGAGAGGGTTCTAGTACATATAATCATCATATATCTTTCATTAAGAAATTGAGTTCAATGGTGGAATAAATGATACAATTGGTTAAGTACCCATGTAGATGCAATCAATGCAATAACTTAGAATTCATACACTTAATAAAATATAAAATATGTTATGCAATAATATATAATTATCTATAATATTAATAATTTATACATAGATTCACAAAAAATATTGTAAAAAATAAATAACTATAATGTGATACATACATTAACTATATTTTTTCATAATAAGAGGAGGCAAAAATGAATTACGAAAGGTATATGTTAGTAAATGAATTGATCTTTCCTATTTTTTATTTTATCTTGCTCTATCACCCATTATGAGACTTCAACCCTTTACTAACAAATGAATTAAACTCGGATGTTTAATTCTCTGAATTATGGTACAGCTCCCAGAAATATCTTCAATAAATATATTTTACCAAACAAAGCATTATTGCAGATATTAAACTTTTAACCAGAAAGTTACTAAGGCTAACAACAATCATTCATCAATAATGAATTGATCACTTATGATCATGTTAGTAAATAGATTTTAGTCTGAATTTTATCTCTTGATAAGATCTTCTCTATCGCCCTTTTTAAGACCAATCTTTACCAACAGTTGGGTAAGTGTTGAATATTTCTTCACTTCCCTCTGAATTCTTTCCTAGGTACAGCTCCCTAATCTGATTTGCAACTAAAACTTTCCTCAAACAATTATCTTGGTTTTAGCTTTTGACCTGAAAGCCTATAAGGTTGCTATAACATTCTTTAGATGTTTAGCATCTAAATGACTACTTTATGAGAAAGATTCATTTACACATAAAATCATAGTTTCCTATTTTCTAAAACATATAATTCACTAGAACTAAATTGTAATGATTAAAAGATAGATATAAAAATATCCTTATACAACCAACTTGGATATCTGAAAGTTCTAAATCTCAGAAACTTCTTCAAAGCAAAAATACTAAGTCTACTTTTCCAAAATTTTCTAACCCATTCTTCTATGAAAACTAAGCTACTTAAAGTTTGTGTAGATCCGAGAGGTCTCCCAAAAAACCTGACCTCTCAGTTAAATAGTTAAAGTAACTTAAAGAGTTTAAGGGACATTTAGCCCTATGAGTTTTAAAGCATGAAAAATGAAAATCTTAAACATCAATCTCTGCCTCTTTATCAGAGGCGCACTCTTCTTCTCCAGCGATATTCTCTCCTTCTGTTGTGGTTTGCTTTGTCATCTCCTGTTACTTATGTGCCTGCAGTAGTTCCTTGGCGTGCGGCATGTGCGGTACCTTCAAGTTCATGACCCTAATCATCACAGCTTCTTTTGTCCACCTTAATTTCTTAACTTTCTCGATGGTTAAAGGAAACTAGTCCACACCGAGATAGAGCATTGATTCTACTCGAGCAACCTGGGTTAGGTCAGAGGGTTTAAGGTTTAGTTTATCCTTCAGTTTCTTCATGGTGTTTTCAAACACATCAAGGGCTATCTTCTATTCTTGTTCTCCCATAGCAGCTGCATATGTATGAGTGAAGTTTATCACTTTGAGCTCGGTGATCATGGCTTTTTGCAGCTATTTGATCTCATGTTCGCTGTCCTTGTTTTTAGAAATACTACTTCTGACAGTGCTCAAATGCCAACTTATGTTTTTCCTAAGAACAAAGAAGGTGGAATCATCTTGTGCTTTGATGCCCTGGTCCGTATAGAACTTTATATAGCCATGCTTTTCAATTTCAAGGAACTTCGACATAGCGCCGAACCATTTTCCTTCATCTCTCTCCCATACTTGGCTTTGAGTTTGTGTTCCCCTATCAAAACTTCTGTATCATGTAGAAACTCATGCACCTCTTTTAAATACTTAGAACCACTCTTAATGATTTCATAGATCCACTCTTCTACAGAAACTACAAGGGCACGTCCCTTTTGAACTTGGTTGAGGAAGTTCTTGCTTTCAGCTGATTCGGGGTCAAAGACTTGGGGAGATTGAACTAGAGGAATAGCATCAAAGCTACAGAAAGTGTTAATGAACTGAGACAAAGTTACTATAGTTTGCTTCAACTCCTTTTCTTTTCCATCTTGCCAAGAAGAGTTTAGCATTTGTTGTGCAGTCTCTTTGAATAGGTTATTTTTGCTAGCCCTGTCCATGTTTCCCAACTCTACCTTGGTAATCTCAAAGTCTTCAACCTTAACCTCCTATTCATCTTCCTTACCCTCCTTAGGTTTGTAGGTTGCAACTTCAGTGGTCCATTTTCTAGTTTTCACATCAATGAACATGCAAGTTGTGCTCTTTACTTTTTTTGTCTTAGGAGTCTTTTGAACATATTTACTTACAATATCCTTAACAGGAATTGAAGCAGGAACTAAATTGTGCTTTTTACTCACAGAAGATAATGGCCAGGGAAGTGGAACTCCAGTGCTCAAGGACTGTTCTGGTGTCTTCATAGGTGTGGATATTACTTCCAATGTAACATCATCCATGTCGAAGAGGTCATTCCCTATTTGTTCATTCTCTGATATATGGAAACTGATGTCTTCCATTTTGTCATCATCCAGGTTAATTATCTAAGATTCTGCCTGAGCCATATCTTTCTTTGTCCTTGACTTGGTTCTAGATCTTGTCACCCTTTGTGGTAAAGTAGTTGGGAGAGAATTAGTTACAACCTTCTTCTTTGAGCTCTTGACTCAAGATTTCTCAGAAGCCCCTGCAATTCCAATATGTGCAGGTGAATTAGAAATAGAAACATAAGGGTCTAAAGGAGAACATGCAATTTCTTCTTTTTCTACTCTAACTTCTTTGTTCTTCCTTCTTCTCTGTACCCACTCATTGGTTAAGTGAATCACATGTGAAGTTCTCTTCTCAATGTCATCCTCCTCATTTTTAGACCAGTCTACAATCACTTCATTTTTTTCAATAGGTTTTTTGTAATTAGGTTCAAACATATTTGACCCATCATTAGTGACTCCCTCTACATTTATCTGTAGCCTCATGGACTGAATTTGTGAAACACACAATCGACTATGTTCTCTTTCTTCTACTTGTGACTCATCATTGCAATCCTCCTAGAAATATTTGAGGTGAGGAATAGGAAACATATGCGCCCTGAGGCCCATGACTCCACTAGCATAATTTTTATTGTCAAACCCCCCCCCCCCCCCCCCCCCCCCGTTCTGCATAAAATTTGAAATTGAAATGATGGATATCAGACCCAATGCTAATGACATCTACCATGGTATTGCATGATAACCTTCCTAAAGTGATAGGGAAGACTTTAATCCATTCATCCTCTGGTAAAAATCTTTTCAACACTGTTGACAACTACCAATAGATTTCAGCCAATACAAAGCATTCAAAGGTGTACCTAGGAAGCCTCAACAACTAATCTTCAAATCCCCCAACCTTGATATAGGTAAATTTTGGGAATTGAATATAATAGCTCCCATATTTGGTTATCACAGTCTGAGCTTCAGGACTGATTCTTTTACCAGGTGTACTAACCAGTTCATAATACAATTTGCCCAGAAAGGTATCATGGACCCTTTTATAATCTTCAATAGATAGAATTCATACGCACACATCTCAGCAACCAAAGGTTCATGAGGGAGACCAAGCTAGGTTCTGCTACATGCAAGGTAGTAAATGAGATATGAGGACATAAAGAAGTCACTCCCTGTCAACTTGGATGCATTAAGCTATTCCTGTAGGGAGCTCATAATCAACTCAGCCCAGTCTAGAATTTGGGTCCCTTCCAAGATAATCTGGACATAAAGTACATCTAGTTGGAAAATAAAAAGGCAACCTGAGAACCACTGATGTGGTGCAACATGACTATGAGGTCACTGATGTATGGATGAGCATGGGTCCTATTAAATTTCTTTGAGAGGTGGGAACCACCCCTCTGAGGATTCAATAACCAGTTTTTAGCCATAGAGGTACGATTTGCATCTCTATTTTCATTAAATTTTACAATGGATTGGGTTGGCGAGAAGGCAAAGAAGTCCTTTTCTAGTATTTGCAGGGCTTGAGCAACTAACTCCCTCTTAATGGGTATCAGAACAAAGCCATCTTTCTTCTTTATAGATTCAGTCCTCACGTCATAACATTGAATACACTCGAAAATGAGCTCAGGACAAGTAATGGCAGGAGGAAATGTGGCTGCAGAACATAAATCACTATGCAGAATCTCTAGGGTTGGTGTGTTGTCTAGGGAATTCAGGAGCCGATAAGGTAGGTTTTCAATGTCGTACCCTTCTAAATCAGTGTTTGTAATCATAGGACCATCACACAGTAGACTGGAAGAGTTCCCAAATAAATGAAAAATTGACTTCATTTTTACTGCAAATAACCTTCAACCCTTTTTCGCTGATCATAAAACTTTTAAAAATGGAAGGAGAAATAGCCAACTCACCTCAGAATTGCTGAAACCACTGATCACAAAGCATTACCAGGACTTCCTCCACACACCAGCTCTTGAAGAACACTTAAGCATTTGAAATAAAAATAAAGGCAGAATTAAGCTTAAGTATACCTTTAGAGTACCCGAATTTATTATAAATTCTTGCAATTAATGCTACAGATTTGATTTGACATTTAAATCGGGCAGACATAATCATTATTTAAACAAGTCCCGAGGGCATCACTTCTAATTATGGTCACGCAAACCAAGGATGTACTTCATTAAGTCCGTCAGGTAATAGCATTTAATTCCTTTTACTGTGGGTCCCAAAACACCACTGCCTTTAGAAACTCATGCTCTTGCTAACGTTAGCGTACCCCCTCGAACATACATGAATCAAGTTCTCTGGGGTTCTCAACTGTTCTTCCCTGTTCCATACCATTCACTGTCGGCTAACTTCAGACAAAATTCCATACCTGAAATCATTAATCTGAAACTTCTTATGATACATATTGTCTTTACTTAACCCCCTTTTTCGACATTTTCAACAAGTGCAACTGATCACCTGCAAATCTACAAGCTCAATCGAAATGTTAGAAATATGTGAACTCCTTTGAACCTATGTGAACATATTTCTACACTATTCCCTGGTGTTCAGGGGTGTTCAAGATTTACAAAGCTAAATGGCTGAGAAGAAAAAAACAACATATGAACTAATTACAAGGACCACAGGAGAGTTTGTGAAGGGCATATTTTGACGTAGAGACAAAGCTTGGAGACACACATTTACTTAATAAAGCCCAAGGACCAGAACAAAAACTGGGACTAATAGATCAATAACATAATACTATTTCGAAGCTCATAGACTTCAAATAGTACAAACCATAACCTTTAAATTCACTTCTAATTCTAATTCGATCATAAAATAGAAATACTTAGTTCAAGAAAAATTCCATCCACTAAACAATGCTCCAACAGAAGCCCACTCATAAACATAAATCAACAGATTTATATTAAAATAAGTTTCTTCATTCACTGGAAAGAGATACTTAAAACCAAGTTTTTTAGAAAAACCAAAAGCTAGAGCTATGTAATGCTATTACTTCCTATCAAAAATTAACTAACTCCTTTCAATAGTTTTTCTTGGCCTTATATAGCCATCAGTTACAACTTATCAAAATTAAAAAAAAGTCTTTGAAACTCCCAGAGTTTTGGATAAAAGATAACTATTTTGCATAAAAACTGGAAAAGAAACTGAAAACTAACATCCTAAGAAAATGATTTCCAAAGAAATCCACCATCTACAGTTGAGTTGGATGATTAGCATTTAGTTTGGTGAGGCCTTGGACACATGTGCTTGTTTCCACTCCTCATGTGCCACGGATGTGCCAATGATCATGGCATGGTATGGTAGGCCAACGAGGGTGATGCACTGTCCGAGCACTTTCCTGTCCTTGCAAATCTGTCCCAGCTCTACCTTGTGAACCTCTAGGCGATCAACGCATGCGATGAGCATAACCTTAGTATTAGCCATGACAGTTAAATCTTCTATCATCAATTCTTTACTATCCTTGATCATAGCTATTCCCATTTCCCATTCCTGAGTTATCTTGTCTACCTTTTTCATGTCCTAGGTCTCCTCATCAATCAGTACAATGTTTTAACATTTTAGGTCTTTTTGCATGGTGTCAATGAGGCCCTTCAAATTAGTAAGGAGGTGGGTTTCTCCATCGCAACTCTCTTTGATGACTAAATTCCTCCATTCAATGCTCTTCACGGCAATGTACAAGACTTCTTCGTTCATCCCTTGAATCAGTTTTTCTGCAAGAAACTTTACCACACCATAATGACCAATCTTTGTCAGTTGATCAGCAATACCACCCCATTTTTTGCTCTCTTTTCTCCATTCTGATAGTTCAACCAGTAATTCTGATATAACCTTTGTGACATCCCCGTGGGTCTCGATCAATTGAGTAACATAGTTTCCTCCCTGTTGCATCATGTTTATGATCCATTTGTTGAAGACTTCAACAATCATCTTATTTCTGTGAATTTGGTCCAATGTCTTACGGACCTCAGGTGAGCAGGGGTCAAAGGTGTGAGGAGCTTGAGTCAATGGGAGTGGGTTAGGTTCCTGAATGGCTTGAATGAACTCTGCAAGTTTCTGTACTGTTGCCTTTAATTATTTTTTATCCTTTTCATCCTTGAAAATCCTATGTAGAATCTTTCTTGTGGAAGTCTCTAAGTGTTTAGCATCAGCAACCCTACTGGCAATCCCAAGATCTATCTTTTCTATGATATAATCATTGACGGTGGCCTTTGAAACATTCTTATCAGTTTTGGGCAAAGCCCTCTCCACTACCCATCTCCCAGTCTTTTCATCTACTTCAATCATGGATTCCATTTTGATTCTTTTAGGCTTCACAGTAGCCCTGAAACATTTGCTCACCATATCTTCTATTGGAAGGGTGATAGGTAAGACATTCCTTCTCTTATTTGAAATAGAGGCCCCTAACCAACTAAGAGTTGGGGAGGGTGTTTGCAAAGAATTATCTGTTACATTCTCTGAAGGCTCTTCCAAAATAGATTGAGTATTCTTCGGGGTCATCATTTCTTCTTCAACATTACCCAAATCAGCTTGCTCAGTCATGTGAGAATCCATACCTTCAAGATCTATCACTTCACTCTCCTTGACCACCTCGTCCATTTCCTTGTCAGCTTTTCTTCTTGAGGTTCTCCTCATTGGTGGGGAAACAGGAGTAGCTTTAGTTGCTGGATTAACAAAGGAACTTTTCTTAGACTTTGTACCTGCAAAGGAAACAACTTTATCAGTAGTGGCTATGGGTTTAACAACAACATTCTTAGCATGAACAGTTCTTATAGGGTTATGTCTTTTTGTAGGAGGGGGTTTCTTGCTATTGATCCATTTCTCAATTCTTTTTACCACATTGAGGGTCTTTACTACTAAACTTTCCCTCTCTTCAATATCCCAATCAATCTCAGGAAGTGGAGTGCCTCTGACCCTAGTCTCAAACTATTCATCAATGACCTCGGTACCATCATCCTCCTTTATAGTAGATACATCGACCTGAATATTCAATGTGATAACTTTCCCTAAGGTGAATCTAGACCACATCCTTCTCCGCACCTCAAAATCATCATCACAACCTTCCCAATAGTCTTCCATTTGTGGGATATGCTGGAACTCGGAGGGCAAGTTGAAGTGTTTTGCTGCAAAACCTCTGCTATCAAAATCTTTTCTCAATGCAAATGTTTTCATGTTCAACTTCCTAAGTTCATGCTCTAAATTTAGTGCATCAGAAGATGTCTTATAGGTAAAATACCCCAATTCAATTGGGAAACAAGACTTGGCTCTTCCTTTTCTCTCCTTGACCCCTTTATGCACATAAGCTAACTGGTGGGACACCTTAGCAATTACCAGGCTATCAAAAGCATAACGAGGTAGTTTAAATGGCTCTCCTTCAAAACCACCTACTCTTAGGTATGTAAACCTTCTAAATTGGATGAAGAAACTCTTGTAAGTATTCACAAAGGTCTTGGCCTCCTCTGACATTCTCTACTCAGTATTGCCTTAGAGTTCATGTGTCAACCTCCTGAAAAACACTCCATTTACTTTAAGAAAATTAGCCACATAATATTCTTTTTGAAGATGAGGGTAATAGTCGTAAACTTTCATATCAGGAACGGGTTGTTCATGAAAAAAACCTTTCCATTCTCAGGTACAGGCTAGAATATAGAATAGATACGAGGACATATGAAAGCTGCTACCAGTAGGGAAGTTAGCCAATTAGTGGTTAAGCTCGTTTGCTATTGTTTCAGCCCAGTCTATGTACCGTTCTCCATTCAAGGTCACTTGAATGTAAAAATACATCCAGTCATGCCAGTAATACGCATGCTAGTTTCCCTTGATTATGTTCAACATGATAACCAAGTCTACCACCTTAGGTTTGAAATGGTCTATAGTCAATAGCTTTGGAAGCCAAGACCCTCCCTTCTAAGCCTTAATGAGCCAATACTGAGCTATTTTATTTCTGTACAACTACCTCTTAGTAGCAAACACCAACTAAGAAGAAGGTATGTTCCAACCTTCATACAGGTCTTTCTTTGGGATTCCTAAGTATTTTTTTACTACTTCCCTGGTTATAAAAACTAGTGGGCTCCCATCAATTTTACTAATGCAGTTTTCTTCAAAACTATATCTCTTGGAACATTCTACAATCAATTCACGGCAAGGGGCTACTATGGGAAATGCAGCTATGTCAGCTAAGCCACTCTGGATAGCTTTATCTGGCATGGAGCTTGGTATAGGTTCCTTAATGCGGGCTATGATGTCTTCTAGAGCTCTAGTTTTGATATGGGTATCTTCACAGTTGGGTAGGGAACATATCAGTGGGGAAGTATTTCCAAAATTAGGCGTTGGGTTCTTCATCTTGGGCTTACAAATTTAGAAATTTAACAGAGGAAAAATAGCAAGTTGATAAAGAAATGCCTTATAGTATGCTGTAATGAAAGAAGAGGCCAGCAAAAGGGGCTCACCTAGTTTTCTGCGAATGCCAAAACTCTAAAGCGAGAGGAGAATACCTTCTTTAACAGCTGCTGCATGAAACCTTCTTAACATTGTGAGAAAATATGGCTGGGTTTTCAGTTTTTATCACAAATCTATTTTCAAATCTCTGAGAGATTCGGTGCGAGCCATATTAATGGTGCATTACCTTTGAATTAATGATTATATGATGTCTCGTGGCATATTAAATATTAATTGCTGTACTTTCCCCTGACTGAAATGACTTTTAAATGTCACTTCAATTAATCATGCACTTTCACCACGCGCGGATATCATAATGTAATGCCAGCTGTCATATGTCATGTCACCTTTACTTTTTCAAATCACGAGCCAACATTCAACTTCAAACTTAGAATTATGAGGGTTCACAATTCAAGTTCAACATACACGACGCATGACTATCCCTCGGTATGATTTTATAAAAATAAAAGCAAAAGCTAACAATAAGGAAAATAAAGAAAAGTTTGCAAGGCGTGAGTGACAATTGAACTCGAAAACTTGAACCAAGGCAAGTTCAATATGCATGGTTCAAGAGATAAGAACGCGTTGCAAAGTGAAGAAAATGCTGCTAGATTTGCCAATAAAAATGAAACCATACCAATGAATGTTATTGAATGTTGAACTCTGAACTACTTGAGTTCTTAGTTCAAGTTCAATTGACGGGGTGCTTTTGTAAGGCAAAGCCAAAAATAAACGACACCTTGTAAAATTCTTGAGTGATTTTGGGAAAAGGGGGCCTACAAATTTTTTTGCAAAATCTACAAGTAACAGTTGTATGCACCCTAAAATGGTCGCCTAGACCTTGGGCCCCATTTTCAAATTTTGATCCTAACCTCTGAATCAATGTGTTTTCTTGAATCAGCTTTTGAATTACATCAATTTCCTTGATCAAATTCTTCTATCATTTTTGATTATTTTCCATGGGCTAACCATCTTGTCCTAAGTTTTTATTTGATTAAAAGGAATATTTCCTCCCCTTTTATTAAATAAAAAGCCCACCCTTTTCCTCTTATCCAAAGTTGCACAAATAAAGCTTTATTTATATTTTGTAAATAAAAGAAAAGTGCTTTTTGTCTCATATGGACATAAAGTCAACTCTTATTTTCCTATTGGAGGATTCTTGTGCACATGGATTGCTCTTCCTTTTTGCCTCACCCTTGATTAAACCCTTTTGCCTCTTAATATCTACCGTCCATTGTTTTCATTCTCTATAAAAGAAGAGCTCTCCTCCTCATTTGCATATCTCAAGTTTATGCTAATCTTATGCTGCAGGTTTTCTAGGTACATTGAAGACTCTTTGAAGACATCTCTACATCAAGCTTTGAAGACTTTGTTGCATTTCATCATAGTTTCTTTCCTTAGTTGCATGATCATGGCATCTATAGATTAGCTTTATTTTATGCAATATAATAGTTCACATAGCTTAATTAGGAAGGTTGTAATCCTTGCATATTTCCTTTCATAGATTAGCTTGTACTTTCCTTTCATAGATTAGCTTGCATATTTCCTTTCATAGATTAGCTTGTAATTTCCTTTCATAGATTAGCTTGCAATTTCCATTTCTAGCTAGTTTGCATTTGCATTACATAGTCATCTTGATTCTATTGGAGATATTGGCACTCTTGCCCTTGTCTTCAATCTTGAATCTCTCATTGCATGGTTGACTAGCAAGGTCCCAAGCCTCATAGCTCTAGCTGAGAGCACACTCCATATCTTGCTCCATCATGCATAGAGAGCTCTAGGTTGATTTTGAAGGATTCCTCTTCCATGGATTCCCTTTGAAGCAATGACTTAGAGAAGTGTACATTTTTGTGTGTACATTCTTTGGCGCCCACCGTGGGGCATAGTAGATTAACTTTGCTCCTTCATACTTGCATTTTTTTAGCATTTTTGGTGATTTTCAAAAATTTTCAGCGGTCTCTGAGTTTTTTTTGTCTTAGTGTATCATGTGATAATTCTAGGAAAATCGTGCGATATATCTCTATATGTGTGTGTGATATTTCACCTGTTGGAAATATCACCCGACTATTGTAGGGTTTATCACCTGGTATTGGATGATCTGTCACCTATGCATAAAGCAGAATATCGCCTGATCTGGAATTATTGCCTAGAAACACTGAGAAGTGTCATGTGATATTTTTGGTGACTGTATTCTGGTGCTACACCTGACAGTGAGCTTTTGGATCTTTTTTAGCCGAGAGTTGATATTTTTGCTTACTGTTTTCATTCATTGCATTTAGATAAATATGTTTTACTTAATTGTACTTAGTTTTAGCATTCACATTTGGATTTGGGCTCTAAAAAGAACATTTACATGCTTTCATAGGCACATCTCTTTCAAGCTTTAATGGTGAATGAACATAGATTTGTTTCTTGCAAGTTTATGTAGGTAGATTCTTGGTTTCTAGTATCAAACATCTCATTTGAGTGATCAAGGACATGGATTCATTCCTTGCTTACATGGAGGGTTAAATGTTCCACATCTTTGCACTCACTCCATGCTTTCTTGGGAGGTTAAATATTCCATTTGATTCACCCTTTGTCACTTGTGAGTAGTGTTGATAAGAAACTTTAGATTGCTTTTGATTGAGCTTGTTAGCTAAGTAGGGTGTTGGACTTGCTTATCTCTAATCACCCCTTGGTTCCACCCTTTGGATGTAAGGTCAACATCCATGCATAGGGGAGGGGTCTACTTGAGAAGAGCATTAAGTGTTCCACATTCTTTCCCTCTTTGCTTCCTTGTTCTCATTAGTTTCTAAAGTGTGGTTTGCCTTGGGTTTATGTGAAGGGTTAAGTGTCCCACATCTTTGGGCTCACTTCACATTTACTTGAAAGATTGCTTGTGATTGGTCTTGTTGGCTTAATTGGGTTGTTGGACTTGCTTATTTCTAATCACCCCTTGGTTTCCACCCTTTGGATGTAAGGTCAACATTCATACATAGGGGAGGGGTCTACTTGAAAAGAGCATTGAGTGTTCCACATTTTGACCCTTTTGTGCTTGCTTGATCTCATTAGTTTTCAAAGGCCTTGGCTTGCTTTGAGCTTGTGTGAAGGGTTAAATGTTCCACATCTTTGGACTCACTTCATGCTTGCTTGGTAGGCTAAGTACTCCACCTTTGGTGCTTTGAAAATACTTTTGGTAATAGATTGCTTGAATTGTAGAGATAATTGGTTTGCCTAACATTGTTGGCCTAACAAGTGGTGATTGTACGTACATTTGCTTTGCCATAATTGCATGCTAAAAAGGGCTACTAATGGTTTTTGTAGGGCTGCCCTAAACATAAAAGTTCAAATCAAGTGCTTGTTTGATTACTTTCTTTCTTGAGTGCGGCATATATTGGTTGTTTTATAGGCACTTAATACCTTGTTGTAGGAATTTTGAGGTGGTAGGAGAGTATGCTCTTCACCCTTGTGGTGAAATAGAAATCTTGACCCATCTTGGGATTTTGAAAGCAAGGGGGTAATTGAATCTTTTCTTGGTGTGTTTGGGAAAGGTTTTGAGATAGGGGAGTATGCTCTTCACCCTTGTGGTGAACCAAAAACCTTGAACCTCAAAATTGATCCACTTTTTGTTTAGTTGATAGAATCCTTTAGAGGGCCTACTCTTGAGCAATCAAGAGGAATGACCCAAGTGTGGACAAGACTTTTGCCGGTTATTCCAACCCACTATAATCTCAAGGCTATCAAGGACACAAAACCTTGGTAGACATAACACTTGTCTTCACTTGATGTGAGTAACTTGTGGGATTGTGACCATGAGGAAAATGTCAAGCAAGAATGCTTAAGGTACTCTTGAGGTTGTGAGGTCCCAGCCCTTTATGAGGGGCAAGAGGAGTGTTGCGAATGGAAGCCCTTATTAAGAACCATAGAATAGAGGCCACCTTATTTTTCCGCTTAGCTTGTTGGTGCAAGGATTGATCCAAGTGGAATAACCTGGATCACCGCAAGATTACTCACCATATGTGCTCCTTTGGTTGTGTTTTTGACACTTCCATGACAAAGCCAATATCTATTATGGGCAACCACTTTGTGTGAGGCAAGGGGGCATCAAGTGTGGGCCAAGTTGTTAAGTATTGAACCTTGTCCTTTTAGGATAGCAAGTGCTTGAAGTGTCTTCGATTGTGCTATACGAGTGATAACATTCTTAAACATCCAAATAATTGGTAGCATTCATAGGGTAGTTTTTCATTTTGATATCACAAGTGTTTGTCTTGGCAAGGTTGCTTTTGCCCTTGTTTCAAGTGTTTGATGACATATTTGATCCCCTACTATTTGCAAACTTGTCAAAAATCTGTTGATTAGTGTGATTGAAATAAAAAAATCAACCCTCAAACTAAAAATTGCACTTAGACAGTCCAAAAACTTCAAAATTTGCACTTCACAGGTCAAATTTGGTAACAGCATCACCTGCATTCACTAGAAATATCGTGTGATATATCATTTTGGAAAGTATCACCCCGCTTGCCTAGTGTTTATCGCCTGGCTTGGCGAGGTTTATTGCCTGGTCTATAGAAGAAGTATCGCCTTGTCTGAGAATTATCGCCCTGTTTACCTGGAAAGTGTTGCCTGAGGTCTTTTTGTTGCATACCCAGTTTCAGTCATTTGATAGTCACTTTTAATGTATTCAGTCATTGGATAGATAACTCACCTTGCCTCTGGAAACTTGTTTACACTCTGAATTCCTGATTTTAGCCCTCTAGGATTAGTAACGTTTGGTTTGCTAAGTCATCTTAGAAGAATTTCCAAGTTAGAAAATCATCCTTGTTGAGAAAGTGTCTTTAAAAGTTGATATCCACAATCTTGGAGAATTTTAGTGCTCTTTGTCCTAATCACTTCCACCAAAATCTGATTTCAATTATACAATTTGGCTAAGTCCAACCTCCTGATTCAAATGTGCAAGGATATTCATCCTTTGATTGTGGCACCTCTTTGACAGTGTTGGTAATTCCCCTTTGCTACTTCTATCTCTCCATCTCTCTTGGGACATTAGAGAACTTTGATTATCCTAGGTTAGTGATTGAAACTCTGATAGATTATCTTATCTTCAAGGGTCCTTTTCTTTCATGTTAGTTACAACAAGGTACCAAGTGAATCAAGGGAAGCGACCCCCAGTTGTCTTTAATCAGTTACCCTTAGTGAAAACTCACCAACAGTGAAAAGGGATGGAACCTGCTTTTGACCGATCCCCTAAGAGTGACTCTGAGGTTGGTTTTGATCCTTTGAGTACCTCTCTAGCACCTAGTTCATCAAATATGGATATGAGCTATACATTTACATAACAACAAAAGGACACCATAAATCAGACACTTGAAGAAATATTTCAATGACATAAAGATAGAGCAATGTCTCCTGGATCCTCTTCAGATAGTCCACCTAGGTCACCTCTTATCAATGCGAGGTATTTGAATGCTCATCAGTGAGCTGAGAAAAGTTATAGACAAGATTACCCTGATGCACAGTCACAACATGATGACTAGAACAACAAGTTGGGTAACGTCCATGTTAATGCAGCCAATGTGTATAGGTCATCAAGATGACCTTCTCCAATCAGAGACACATCTTGATATACCAGTGAAAGTATGAAACGTATTGAAAGAGAAAAACAAGAATTCTTGGATGAACAATCTACCAAGAGGGAACATTTTAGACGATTAGAAGCTGAAGAATGAGCCCTATAAGAAATAAGAAGAAGAGTCACCCAAGAAGAACAAGATTGGCTTTTCGCACAATGGCTCCATGAATAGTATAATGGGGGCACCAATAGTGGAACCAACTCACCTCCATCTACCCCCTCACAAAGTCCAAGAAGGTGGTCAAGGACCCCCTCAAGATCACCTAGTCCTAGAGGATGAAGGACTTCTTGACATGACCACCATAGGAGACCAACCCCTCCTAGAATCTCAAGAAAAACCTCTCAACGAACTCGTTATGGCTCTCAACATGGAGGGAACAACACCAATCTTGACAACATTGATTTTATGATGATTCAACAAGAGCCTTTTTTCTAGCAGTATGTGGAAAGGTATGTAGAACAAAACAAAGACCAATTTTTGGAGAGTTTGATCAACAAGGGCGCGAAGGTCCCGTACAACTTTGATGTGGATCAGAAGATCAAGAAACAAAATCCCTCAACTAATGAGATGATCAAACAAATGCAAAGGACCATGGAAAAGATGATGGCCCCGAAGAGTACTTTCAACTTGGACTCCATATGTCCTAACCCCATTGACCAAAGTGTGGTTATGGTAGAATTTCCTAGAAATGTTGAAATACCCGTGTATGACAAATATGATGGTAGTGGTGACCCTCATGACCATGTATGACAATTTTACATTATGAGCTTTGAGTTCCATCATGAAGATTCTTATCTTATGAGATTATTTCCAAGAAGCCTAAAGGGCCAAGCTATGGAGTGGTTTACCAACCTTACTCCTCCAGTCAAGACATTCAAGGAACTTGTTCAAAGATTTGTACAACATTTTGCATATAATTTGTCGAGTTTAGTCACCATACTTGATTTGTGCAAGCTTAAGCAAAACCCAAGGGAACCCTTTGTAACATTTCTGCAAAGGTGGAGACGTCTGTGCTCTAAGTATTCTAGGACTATTTCAGAAGAAGAGAGAATTGACATTATTGTGAGCAACCTAGTGCCAGAATTAAGATATGAGGTCAGAAAGATGGTCTTTTCTTCTTTTGATACTATGGTAGAAACTGCGTGTCGCATTGAGGATGTCCTAAAAGAGCAAGGCATTTTGACTAGACAAACTAACAACAACAACAATAGTCAAAACAACAACAACAATAGGGACAAGAAGAACTCATATTGGAATAAGAACAAACAAGTGGTCAATGACAAAGTTGTTGAATCTTCACAACAAAAGGAACAAGGAGTTCTAAATCTATCTAACGCAGTCCAAGCTATGAAGCTGCAAGCACAACCAGAAAATAAGCCCAAGTATCAAGATAGGTCCAATAGAGCAAAGAGACAATTTACCAAACTTGGGGACTCCTACATGGATATTTTCAAAACTTTGATGGCTAATAACTTGGTACAACCTCATGATCCTTCAAAGTTCTGTATGCCAGATCCTAAGCCCTATTGGTTGGATGAAAAGGCTTATTGCGTATATCACAATGGAATTGGACATGACATAGAAAATTGCTTTAAGCTCAAACATGTTGTCCAAGATCTTATTGAGGCTGGAAGATTACAAGTCAATGGGTTGACTATGAATGCAAATCATAAAGCTTTTAAAGAGCCTTTACCTAAGTATGAGAAGGGAGAGAGTTCCAAAGATAAGAAAGGTAAAGTTGTAGTCAACTATGCTTACATGTCCACTGAAAATGTCATCAACATGCTTGAGGTTTTGGATGAAGGTGTCAACATGGTCAGAGGAAGGGATCCCTATGATCGTGATGTAGGCTCACCTCCTATATTTGATGAAGGACCCATTGTTGTGCTTAGAGGTCCCCATTCTCAAAGGCCCTCCCAACCCCTCAATGCTGTCACTAGGAGTTAGGCCCAAGATCCCATTGTTATCAGAGGTCCTAATTCTGGTAAGTCTAAGCAAACAGTGTCTAAAACCATTCCTCCAAAGTCCACTATTGGTCCTGATATGAATTATAACCTTGTTGACCAGTTACAATGAACACCTACTCAGATTTCTATCTTCGAGCTCCTAGAATTGTCTCAAAGACATAAGCGTATACTTGAAGATGCTTTGTGGGCAGCTAGTGTCCCTAATAACATAGACACTGACCAATTCCAAAATATGGTTAATCACCTTGCTAGCCCTCATTACCTTACGTTCTTAGATGAAGATGATAAAGCCTTGAGCCACCTACATAATTTGGCCCTCCATATTGAAGTCATGATCCATAAAACCCATGTTAGGCATGTGTTCATTGATGGGGATGCTAGGCTAAATATTTGTTCTCTAAGTTTGTTGAAAGCCTTGGGGTTTACTGAGCAAGTTATTGACACTAGGAAGAAAATCACTATTAAGGCCTATGATGAGGTGGAGTGAAGCTCTAAGGGGCTCGCTGTTCTTCTTGTTGAAGTTGGTCCTGTGGAAAAGGATATTTTTTTTCAAATTGTTGATGCTGGACCTTTGGCATATAACATCCTATTGGGTAGACCATGGATCCATGACATGCAAGTGGTGCCATCTACCTACCATCAATGTGTTAAGTTTCCCTATAATGGAGTTGAGGTATGTATACCAGGGGATATCACATTGTCTGTCAATGCAATTTCAGCTAGTTCACATGTCCCTTTGAACAGGGAGGCTGACAATTTTGATGTTGCTCTTGAGCAGTGTAAAGATAAGCTTAAGACCATAGACCTTGGCATGGGGGATTATCGAATAGATTCTTTCACAAAATTTCCAATTTCCACTAGGTCTTATGGAAAACCCTCACAAGAGATGCGACCTTCATCCTCAACAATGACTTTGTTTGACACCTTCGTAGAATCGTCAGTACCCATTCAGGGTGAGAAGGAGGATGTGGCCATTAGAGATTGGATCTATAGAGAAGAGAGATATCTGCACAATGAGAATTTTTCCCCATCTCCTATAGCTTACAAGAGAGGTTATACCATGGTGAAGAACATGGGCTACCCAGGTCATGGCCCTCTTAGTCACAGATTAGTTGCTAGAGCTGAGCCTCTTGATCATGCTCTTTTTGGCTGTAGGACTAAGACAACAATTGGCCTAGGTTTTGATAATCAAGATAAGAAGGTCACTCCTATCCAAGCTATGATGGATAGTGATGAAGAGTACATGCCTGATTTGACAAATCAACAAGATAGGTGCGAGGATTGGGTCCCTTCCACCAATCTCCTTTGGGGAGATTCAAAAAATACAGCTGCCAGTTCAACAAGTATAGACCAAACACTAGAACAACCTACCACTGAGGAACATGTCAAAAATCTCATTCAAGAGATGCAAGAGGGTGTTACCCTTGAGGACATTCAAGCTTCCACCTCAAGGCCTAAGAAGCACGGCTGGTGTAAGCATCCCAGTCAAGATTCAGACATAGATTCACATGAATATGAGTGGGAAACTCTTTCTGATTGCTCTACAGTTGATATGGATGTTGCTATTGTACACACATATGCTCCCCAATCTGAGTTAGCTGATGAGCCTACTGTAGGATTAGAGGATTGGACTCCTCGAATGGCCTTAGTGGATGATGCTTTGTTTCATAGGATGAGTCCCGATTTAGATGTCCTAGGGGGATACCTGATGAATTCTAACTTTGCAATCACCAAAGATGATGCCACCCACATAAACAACATTGAACCTGCCATAGACCTACCTCTTATCCATTCACACTTGATTGATTGGTTGCAATGCTATCAGGAGCCTCAGCTCCTCACTTTTCAAAATGATTATGAGATAACATGCTACCTGAATGCCATTAACCCCGTAGTCTCTTCCACTAGTGAACCAACAACAAGTATGACAGAGCTAGATATTAAGTACCTTAGTCATAAAATAAAAGAAAAAAAGAAAAAGAAAAATGGATCTGATGGTGAAAACCACTTTGTGGCGATATCAAATTCTAAAATAGTAAAAATAAAAGATGTATCCAAAGGTGAAAACCTCTCTAAGGTGCCTAAGGATGGGGTACTTAATAACCTACCAAGTTATTTTTAGGACAAGTCATTAGTTCTTATCGAGCCAACAGAACCAGTAAATCTGAACATAAAGGAGGCTCCACAGATTATACATTTAGCTCAGTCCTTATCAGTGCAAGAGAAAGAGGCATATACCAAATTTTTACAGAGAAAGAAAATCAATTTTTCTTGGACATATTCTGACAAGCCAGGGCTTGACACTAATCTTATTATGCATCATTTATCTATAGCTCCAAGAATCAAACTAGTGAAACAAAAGTTGAGAAAAATGCATCCTCATATAGCTCTTCTTGTAAAAGATGAATTAGAGAAGCTCTTAGGAGAAGGATTTATTAGAGCTAGTGATTATGCTGAGTGGATCTCAAACATCATCCCAGTTTCAAAACATGACGGATCCATTCATGTATGCATAGATTTCAGAGACCTAAATAAAGCTTGCCCAAAGGATGATTTTCCACTTCCCAATATAGACATGATAGTGGACATGACAGTGGGCTATGAGACATACTCACTAATGGATGGTTTTTCTGGATATAATCAAATTAAAATAGCTCTTGAAGACCAAGAAAAGATAGCTTTTACATGTGCATGGGGAACCTATTGTTGGAATGTCATGCCATTTGGATTAAAGAATGTAGGAGCTACATATCAAAGAGCTATGACAACTATATTCCATGATATGATGCATAAAAACATGGAAGATTATGTGGATGACACCCTGGCTAAGTCTAGAAAAAGGGGTACACACCTAGAGGATTTGGAAGTCATTCTGGATCGAATGGAACAATTTCAATTAAGATTGAATCTGAAAAAGTGTGCTTTTGGGGTTACCTCAGGTAAACTTCTAGGATTCATAATTTCAGCTAAAGGAATAGAGGTGGATCCTGAAAAAGTCCAAGCAATATTAGATATGCCACCTCCCAAGAATATTAGTCAGATGAGAAGTCTCTAGGGATGACTCCAATCTATATGGAGGTTTGTTTCACAACTTGTAGATAGAGCGCAACCATTTAATAGGACATTGCAAAAAGGAGCTACATGTGTATGGAACGAAGAATTCCAAAAGAGCCTCGATCAAATAAAGCAATACTTGGCTAGTCCTCCGATTTTGATGCCTCCTATCCTAGGAAAGCCACTAATCCTATATATTTCAGCAATAGAATCTTCCCTGGGGGCATTATTGGGTCAGCTTGATGACACTGGAAAAGAGAGAGCCATCTACTATATCAGCCATACCCTCGTATCCTATGAGATCAACTACAATAGTATTGAGAAATCTTGTCTTGCTGTTGTGTTCGCCTCCCAAAAGTTGCGACACTACATGCTTGCTCATACAACACATCTTGTTGTAGAGGTTGATCCTCTCAAGTACTTGCTTAGTAAGGCTGCTCTCATAGGTAGGCTCGCTAAATGGATGATGGTTCTATCTGAATTTGATATAAAATATGTTGAGCGCAAGGCTATCGAAGGACAAGCTATTGCAGACCAACTTGCTGATTTCCCAGTCAAAGATAGTGTGCCAATTCAGGTGGAATTTCTAGATGAACACATCATGTTCATGACTTCACGCACCTAGAAAATGTTTTTTGATGGTTCCAACATGCAGAATGGTTCAGGGGCTGGAATATTGTTTGTTTCTCCTCATGGGTACAACATACCTAAATCTTACAAACTTTTGTTCCCATGCACAAAAAATATTGCAGAATATGAGGCTCTCACTAATGGGCTTAAAATGGCAATAGAATGGGGAATTATAGAGCTGCATGTCTTTGGGGACTCACAACTAATTATGAACCAAGTCAATGAAGATTACCAAACCAAAGATAATAAATTGATACCCTACAAGAAGATGGTTGATTCCCTAAGATGCTACTTCACATTTGTAACATTTCAACAAATCCCCAGGACAAAAAACAAAGCTGTAGATGCTATGGATACATTGGCCTCCCTCCTTCAACTAGAACAACATGAATCAAGATTTGAATTCCTGGTGGAAGAGCTATGCCACCCCATTTTTTACTCACCTGATAGCCACATTATTTGTACCCTGGTCTCTCATGAGTCTTCCTAATATGGTGCTATCTATTCATACCTCCGTGATGGCATCATCCCTGAAACATTCAACCGATCTGAAAGATGAAACCTTATCCACAATGCCTCTCACCACACCCTCATCTCTGGTGATCTGTATAGGAGGGGTTTAGATGGGACACTTCTTAGATGTTTAGAGAAGGATGAGTCTAACAAAGCGCTAGTTGACATCCATGAGGGCATTTGTGGAGGAAATTCCAATGGTATTGCCATGGCCCAAAGGTTGCTTAGGGTGGGATATTACTGGCCCACAATGCAGACAGATGCAGTAGCTTTTACTAAATCTTGTGAAAAATGTCAGAAACATGGAAACCTGATTCATGCTCTAGGTAGGGAGCTTATTCCTTTAATTTCTCATTGGCCATTTCAGTGTTGGGCCTTTGACCTCATTGGGAAAATTCATCCCAACTCATTAGGTGGACATAAGTTTATTATCATAGCTACTGACTACTTTACCAAATGGGTGGAAGCTGTCCCTCTTTCTGTCACCTTAGGAAGGACAATTTCACTATTCATTCTGAATCATATCATCTATCAATTTGGAATACCTTCAGAGATCATTACTAATAATGGAGGTCAGTTTAAAAATAAGGACCTTAAACATCTCTGCAAAGAATTCAAGATTAAGGAACATTGGTCCTCCATTTACTTCCCACAAGGAAATGGACAAGCAGAGGCTTCAAATAAGACCATTCTTAAAATCCTCCATAGAACTGTCCACAAGAATGGTGGAGACTGGCATTTATAGATAAATCCAGCCTTATGGGCTTATAGAATGAGTATCTATACTCCTACAAGGGCTACACCTTTTGCCCTTACCTATGGTGCTGAAGCAGTATTACCTTTGGAGGTAGAGATTCCTTCACTCAGAGTCTCTCTTAAAGGTCTAGTGACAGATGAAGATTATCGTGCCATGAGGTTATAGGAATTAGAACTTTTGGATGAGAAGCATAAAACATCTTTTGATCACATGAGATTCTATCAAAAGTTTATGTCCAAGGCATTTAACAAGAAGGTTCACCCTAGAGATCTTGTCTTACGAGAGAATCCTAAGAATCAACAGAATAGAGAATAGAAAGGGAAGTTTGAATCTAACTGGCTTGGACCATATATCATTACTGCCACTTTTGGGATAGGTGCCTATATGTTATCTGATGAGCATGAGGAGCAACTCCTTGACCCTATCAATGTGTTTCACCTAAAGAAGTTCTATCTGTGATGCCTATTTTTGTCTGGGGGCATCCTTTGTACATACTTATTGATCCTGAAAAAATACCAAAAAAATTCATATATGATGTTGAAAAAATCCTAAAAAGCATAAAAAATCCTAAAAAAATACAAAAAAATAGAAAAAGTGCCTTGGTGAAATCCTGGAAACAGGTGCCTTGGTAGCAAAAATACAAAAAAAGCAAAAAAAGTGAAAAAATAAAAAACAATTCTCCCAAGTGGTGAAAACCTGGAAACAGGTGCTACTTGAGGCCTTTGCACCCTTGTCTTTTAGCATGCGTCCTCGACACTTAGCCATTTTCCATCATGCCTTGCCCTTGTTGCCTTGGTTTGGAATTGGTCTTTGTCTTTGTCTAGGGGGGATAACTATTTTAGCTTTGGTCTCTAGGATGCGTTGGTCTTTAGGATAGTTTGCCATCGGTGTTTCTCAACACCACCCAAACAGTGTCTTTCAACACTACCCTAGCGTCAAGTGTTTTTCAAAACTTATCAGATGTCCTACCTTAGTCTAGTATGATATGATATTTTCCTGCTAAGCAGATGCGATACTCAAAGTTTGATTCTATGACCTACACACATGCACTTAAACATTTGACTCGATGAGACGTCATTGAATTTATTTTCTTTGTGTGCTGTCTATGATGATTTCTTTGATGAGTGTTCTCTCCCTGGGAAGTTTTTGATGATGCATAGCTAGAAGACTGAGGGAATCATAACATGTTTTATTGCTTTATCTGTTTGTGGGTATATCTTGGTAGTCCTTATTGTCATTAGCATTTATGCTTGACCTACTTGACACTGGGGACCTATAGGGTATCATCCTTGACTATTTTATGCAAGTGCATACTTCTATCCATCTTGAATTTTCTTGTGTCTCAATGCGAGTTTAATCTTGCCACATTAAACTTAGGTAATCTCACCGCACTAGTCATCTTGACCTACATGTCTTCAATGCCTAGGTGGGATTCCCACATTTCATCTGATATAGATCATATTCATATACCCATAGTCATACTAGTGAGTATTGTATGGTCTTATGACATGACCAATAAATGCTCAATGATGATAATTAGATGTCTATAAGTGTTGTGACCTTGCAAGTCAACCACTTTGCATAGTAGCTTTTCATAATAGCTTGCATTCCTAGGTTCATGTTAGATTAGTTTGCATCTTGCATATGGAGGGAGCTCTCCTTTTCATCTTTCACAAACTATTTGGTCAGCTGCGCTCACCCTTTCCTTTTCTCAATCATGTCTTTTGATCCTTGTCTTTCACATCACATCCTGTTCCTGTCATCACAAGGGGTTAATCTCATCATGCATATCTATTCACCCCTTATATAGTATTTTGACTTTTTGACCTAATTTTTCAAACTCCTTAGAATTGCACAAAAATAGCACCGCTACCTAATTTCGATGTCCTGGATCAGTTTTCAAACTCAAAATTGAAATTCAAGTTCATCTTGATGGTCAAAATCATGTTTTAAATCTTTTTTCCTCCTCTGCGTAGTTGGCTGACCATTTAAGGCCTAACCCTTCGATCTTTGCTGGGGCATCTTCATTTCTTTGTCCCCCATGACTTTCAACTTTCTAGTCTATCATTTGCTTTCATTTGATTCCATTTCTTCTGAGTTTGACTACATCCTTAACCTACATCTTTCTCAGTCAAACTGTGGCATATCTTCATTACTTGATGGTTATCCTATCATGCTTTATTCCTTCGATTATGATTTTTGTGCTTTGATCAGACCTTTCAATTTTCTATTCTCCTTTATCTGATTTCAATTTTGATTCCGAGGGGGTAGTACCTATCTAGCTTTTTAGCTTTGATCTTTGATTCAGCTTTTCAGCTCAGCTTGAGATTTTCATCTCCTTTTTCAGATTTGATTATTGCCTAGTAGCGACGACAATAGTTTTGTCTAAGGCTTGATTTGCACCTAGCAGTGATGGTGTAGGTTTTGTCTTTTAGCCTTTGTTTATGCTTGTCCTGATGTGTTCCTAAAATGAACACACATCTCGGTTGTTTTGTGATCCCAGATCGATCTCACATTGCAATTTATTCTTTGACTACATGTGTTCCCGAAATGATCACACATTAGTCAAAGAGGGGCAAATGTATGCACCCTAAAATGGTCACCTAGACCTTGGGACCCATTTTCATATTTTGATCCTAACCTCTGAATCAATGTGTTTTCCTGAATCAACTCTTGAATTACATCAATTTCCTTGATCAAATCCTTCTATCATTTTCGATTTTTTCCATGGGCTAACCATCTTGTCCTAAGTTTTTATTTGATTAAAAGGAATATTTCCTCCCCTTTTATTAAATAAAAAGCCCACCCTTTTCCTCTTATCCAAAGTTGCACAAATAAAGCTTTATTTATATTTTGTAAATAAAAGAAAAGTGCTTTTTGTCTCATATGGACATAAAGTCAACTCTTATTTTCCTATTGGAGGATTCTTGTGCACATGGATTTCTCTTCCTTTTTGCCTCACCCTTGATTAAACCCTTTTGCCTCTTAATCTCTACCATCCGTTGTTTTCATTATCTATAAAAGAAGAGCTCTCCTCCTCATTTGCATATCTCAAGTTTATGCTAATCTTATGCTGCAGGTTTTCTAGGTACATTGAAGACTCTTTGAAGACATCTCTACATCAAGCTTTGAAGACTTTGTTTCATTTCATCATAGTTTCTTTCCTTAGTTGCATGATCATGGCATCTATAGATTAGCTTTCTTTTATGCAATAGAATAGTTCACATAGCTTAATTAGGAAGGTTGTAATCCTTGCATATTTCCTTTCATAGATATGCTTGTACTTTCCTTTCATAGATTAGCTTGCATATTTCCTTTCATAGATTAGCTTGTACTTTCCTTTCATAGATTAGCTTGCAATTTCCATTTCTAGCTAGTTTGCATTTGCATTACATAGTCATCTTGATTCTATTGGAGATATTGGCACTCTTTCCCTTGTCTTCAATCTTGAATCTCTCATAATCTCATTGCATGGTTGACTAGCAAGGTCCCAAGCCTCATAGCTCTAGCTGAGAGCACACTCCATATCTTGCTCCATCATGCATAGAGAGCTCTAGGTTGATTTTGAAGGATTCCTCTTCCATGGATTCCATTTGAAGCAATGACTTAGAGAAGTGTACATTTTTGTGTGTACAATAGTATATAAGGAGGAGTTGTCATTTCTCTTTCATGATATGTATATATTGCATGTGATTTATGCAAAGAGCATCAGGTGGATAAGGAAATTATGTGACCAACATAAAAATATATTACTGAGCTACATAGGGAATTCAAGAATTCATTATTGGGAGGAGAGTATCCACCTACGTACTTCAAGTGATAAAAATGAATGTTGAACTATTGTCAAAGTGTCTTGGGGTTATAGACTACAAATTTTGGGAGAATTTGGTTGGAGCCATCTAAGCATCTGTGTTCTCATTTATGTTAAGAAACTATGGTGTTGTACAATAACAACCCTACCAAATAGAAGCAACCTTTGCGTAATGCTTATTACTTATAATTATCTTGCAACTGAAATGAAAGAGTTTGTGTAATTAGTTCTGGTAAATTATTCTAATATCTCACATGAGCCATGCTTCTTGTGTGTTGTGTGTGTGGCGTAGGACAAGGAGTCATGCTTTAAAGAGAAGTTATTGACCTTTGCGATCCTAGTTGACAATGAGAGAGAGAGAGAGGTGTATTTGATTAAGCCACCTATTGAGCATATATACCACATAAATGTATACAAAAAGGCCAATTTTTCCCTTGATTGACCTCCCACACCTCTTCGGTGTACCCATTGCATACTAAGGTGTGATTGCTAGTAATATCCTATTTGAGCCCAATAAAGTTATGTGGGTAGCCAAGTTGTAGTTTAGGGTCAAAAGGTTGTAAATAATAGTAAAATTGGGTTTGTGTGCTGGTAGGAAGATGTAGTTTAGGATTCAAAGATTGCAATTTATAAAATTGTGTTTGTTAGTTTGATTTTTCTCAACTATGATTTTCTCTTGTAAAGATTTTTGGATAGGTGTAATGTTTTTTTTTAGGGTTTAAGTGTTGGAAATATTATGTTTGGTTCTCTATTGTTATTGATGTCAAACATTGTGATCCATAGGTGTTTGTGTTTTCTCAAACACTATGGCCCAAAAGTATTCTATAGTTGGAGAAGTAAGATTGTATATTGGACTTGTTAGTGCTATTGAACCTATATAATAGTGGAAGACACATATGTATTCAATGTTATAGAATATTGGAAGACAAGTATGTATTCAGTGTTGTAGAACAACGGAAGACAAGTATGTATTCAGTCAAAGACAAGTAAGTATTCAATGCTATAAAATAGTGGAAGATATGGATGCATTCTAGAGATTGTATTCAATGCTTCAAACCTATTTTCTTAGGTTTGAAAGTCATTGGTTTTGTTTGGATGTCAACAATTTAGTGACAGAGTTATGCAATTTAAGTTGACAGTTATTCATTTGTGTTTTTTGAAAGGTTTCTTCTTTGGAATTCATCGAGATACATATGCAGATGTGATTTGAATTATCTTCAAGTTTTTTTCTTGGTTGTGGTGTTTCCTTATGATCCAGAAACTTTTGTTGGTGATCCAAAAATAGTGTCATCAAGTGTTGCAGTTTTGTTTAGTTATTGTTATGGTTCACAAATGTATTGTCATGGTGCTTGATGTGAATTTTTAGCAAGTGATATAGTGTCTAACATGGCATGTGGATCTCACCATGATGTGTGGAGGTCTGGGTGTAGCTGGAAAGTGATGTGGCTCTTTGGGAAATGCACTACTACATATTTAAAATGGCTAAGGAAGTTGTTTAGGTAATTACAGATCTAGTTTTGGGCTATGTGTGGAGTGTTCATAGTCTCTCTCTCTCGTAGAGTGGATCACACTTCATATTTTAGGTTAGGATATACCATTTAATGTTTATCTCTTTTTTGGATGGGTTTTTTCTATGTGTGACCTATGTATTTAATTTTTATCTCTTATGTGGTTAGCTCCATGTTGCATAATCTATGTTTTGGTTTAGATGCTTTTGGCATGGGATCTTATTGTATTTTTTTTATGATCATGGTTGACTTGTAATTTAATTATAATATGCCTTTAGCTTGGCTGACCTTGTTGCAAACTCTAAAGCTCTATCATGTATATAAGTACCGTGTGTGCTTTGGAAAAATTAAGAGAGTGTGTATGGTCAGCGAGAATGTTAAGATCTACAAGAAGAGTTTTAGAAGAGCATAAGTTCAGTTTATGAATGCAATAACAATGGGTTGTTGAGGTTGACAATGGTGTGTAGATTGGATGCATTATTAGGATAATTTATCTTTATCTAATATGAAGACTGATGTAGAGAAGGAGTGGAGGGTACAAAAACAATCTCAATCAACCAATCTTTGAAACATTAGAACATCATTTGATGGGGTTTTTCTCACAAGCCCTCAATTTCCTAATAGCCCTTCACAAATGGTTTTTCAATCATAACCTCATGTGAAAACCTCATACCCAAATTGTAAAAATATATTTGGATACCTTGTATTCCATTTGACAAAACATTCAATTTTCAAGCATGGTTACTTTGGAACAAAGGACTAAAAAATTGTATGTCCTAGACTTGAGTCTTAATTGTTTGAACAAACTTGTGCTAGAAAATTGGTTTTTTCAGCCATAAATTTCATTGTAGCTATGATATCAAAAAGGTAAACATAGTTCTAGATACACATTTGGGCTTTATACAACATATCCTAGAATCAAGGTAGGTTACTTTGTACATAAACCTTAAAAAATGAATTTGTTTACTCGTTGTTATCTTAACTAGGCGTGTGAACCTACTTGCAATAAAATGGACATAACTTCCTTGATACTTGATGAAGTCAAGTGAAAAAAAAATATTTAGAGGGATTTCATTTGCAATTTGTTTCAACCTAAAAGGAGTCGATACAAATCTTTACCATTCACCATAAATCAGAAAAATATTCAAAAATACAGAAAACTAAGATGTTTAAATATTCTAACTTTAAGATTTTCAAGAACCATCACCTATACCCTTGTCTTTGACCTTAAAAAGTCTTTTTAAGGTATTTCCAATAGATTCCCAACTAATTTTTGACTTCCAACCATTCAACTTCCCCTCATTTTTTGCAACTTTTTATAATATTTACAAAATGACTCAACTTTAATTCCTATGACCCAAACTATACATGAAATGGTCATTGAGGGCCTTATTACATGTAATGACATAAAAAAATAGAGTCCCAAATTTATACTCATTGAAGCCTAATAAACCTAGGGTGCTCCTACAACATACTCCCCAGAGAAAAGGAATTTGAGTTCCATCTCAAATGATGGTATGATTTTCTTCTCTTATTCCAGTTGTGGTGTATGTGGAGATGTTCTCCATTTTTGTCTTGATCTATTCTAGGTACGTTGATCTTCACACATTTATATCATGCCTTCTTTTTGGACCTCTTCTTGATGATCTTTTAAACTGTAAGACTCTGGAAAGTTTGATTTCCCTATCATATTCCGCATTAATGATGTCCATTTTTCAACTCCATCATTTGAATATAATTTTTCATCATATTTCTCATCCATAAAATCAAAAAATAAAACCAAAACCTCTATTTTGTTTGCAACATGTTATTCATGATATTGTGGTACATTAGCAATTCAATCTTTATATACCTTCATATTTATATTATTTTACATCTTCATCTATTGCACCTATAAACACATACTCATACATATTGTTAGAAACAAAATTTTGAGTCTGTATGGACTCATGTTCATATTTTTACTCTTCCTTAGATGTCTTAGGATCTTTCATCATCAACAAAGAATCTCCAAGGTCTATTTCTATTTTCCTTTCTTGTCTTCTTCTCATCTAAATGATCATCTTGATGGGCTACTTTATCTTATTTCTTATTGGTAAATGCCAACCACTTTCTTGTTTTTCTTTCTCAAGAAGTTGTTACATCTCAAGTTCCATTCTTATTTCCATTTCCTCTTGAATTTATTTCATTTTCTGCATGTCTTGCCTCAAATCTTCTACCTCTTTCTCAATACCAATTTTCTTAACCTTCTCATCCTTTTTCTTTATCTCACTTCTCTCTTTTGTTTTCTCTTGTTTCTTGCTTGGTAACTCCTTACTCTACAAGTATCCATAAACTAATCTTCTCAACACTTCCATTATTATTCCTCAAGAAAGTCTCTTTCACCTTTCTTCTCCTTGCCTTCATGATACTTCACCTAGGTTTCCTCCCTCTTCTTCACTACCCAGTCTTTTCACATCCAAGTTCTTGCTTCAACTTGTAAAAAGACAACTCATAAACTCCAAAAAATATCTCTCTCAAATTTCAAGATTTGATACCAATTTGATGTAGATCAGGGTTGGATAGTACCAAAACAATCTCAATCAACCAATCTTTGAAACATTAGAACATCCTTTGATGGGTTTTCGCTCAGAAGCCCTCAATTTCCTAGGAGCCCTCCACAAATGGTTTTTCAATTATAACCTCTTGTGAAGACCTCATACACAAATCCTAAAAATATATTTTGATAACCTTTACACCATTTAAAAATGTATCTAATTTGCAAGTGTGGTTACTTTGAAGAAAATGACTCAAAGATTGGTTGTCCTAGTCTCTAGGCCCAATTGTTTGAATAGACATGGGGAAGAAAATTGGGTTTTTCAACCATAAATTTCATTATAGATGTGATATAAAAAATATACATAGTTATAGATACTCATTTTGGTTTTATAATACATATCCTAAAATCAAGATAGGTTACTTTGTATGAAAACCTTGAAAAATGGATTTGTTTATTCATTGTTACCTTAACTAGGTTTTTAGACCTACTTGTAGTAAAATGGGCATAACTTCCTCGGTAATTTATGAAATCAAGTGTAAAAAGAAGAATAAAAATGTAGACTCAAAGAGACTTTATACCATTCACTAGAAATCATAAAAATGTTCAGAAACTATAAAAAAACTGTGATGCTTTATTATTCTAACTTCAAGATTTTCAACAACCAATACCTCCCCCCTATCTTTGACCTTACAAATAAATTTGAAGGTATTTCCACTAGATCCCCAATTAATTTTCAACTTCAAACCATTCAAATTTCCCTCATTTACAACTTATGACTTCATATTCCATGTTTTTGCAACTTTTATTGTATATTTGCAAAATGACTCAACTTTAATTCATATGACCCAAACTATATATGAAATGGTCATTGAGGACCTTATTACATGTAATACCATCAAACAAAATAGAATCCCAACTTAGTACTCTATTAATCCTAATAAACCTAGGGTGCACTCCTGCACCAAAGAGTTATATGTACCTTTGGGTGCACAAGTTCTTTACTATATCTTGATACAATGGCATTGAGCCTTTGTTTTCAAGTCTAGAGAAGTGAACTTTTATCTATATTCATTTTTGTATTGGTACTGAGCCTCTAGTTGTAGGTCCAAAGCATCCAACTGATTCAATCTTTGTAATCAGAATGTATACATCACTGAATTAAGTTTTTAGGAAAGTGCTCGTTGTGGTTTTTCTTAGTTTTTATTTTCCACATATAAAAATCTTGGTATTCTTGTATTGTTGTTTCAATTCATTATTTTCTTAATATTTTATGTGGTGAATTAATTACTTAAGTGAGATTTTTGTTTATGCTTATTCACCCCTCCCTCTCAATATCTAGAGTTTTTTTGATGTAGAGGCAAGTGTTTTTGGAAAATATGAAGGTCTTTAATAGTTCTATAAAAGTAAGGACTAGGCAAATGACCCTAGGAACCCCCAAATGCACCATATGGCTCCAATGGAACACAGTGAATTAAGAGACCTACACACTACCTCTAGCACCTTGAATCAACTTCCAACACCATTCCACACTTTCTCCAACAAGTTACAACCTCCTAAACTAGATCTAACTCTCCAATCCACTCTTAAGCCCAAATAGGCCTAGTAGTGCTCAAATCGAGTAACAGATCAAGTAACTCCAAATATTCCCAAAGAAATCTTAAATCTAAAGGTATATTCAAATATCATTTTTTCCCCTCTTTAACATATATCAAGCCTAGTTGTAGTTGTTTTGGACCATCAACCCCCACAATTATTGCTCCATCTTTTGTTCCTAGACCTAACTAGTCACTTTTCCAAACAAACTACTAGGAATACGTTTCCCCTAACCTTTCCACTTTCAAAAGAGTTTTTAAATGACTCCAATTAAAGGAAGATATAATAAATTTGGTTATACAAGATTCCTATACCCAAAATCCCCAAATCACCTCACACAACCCTTAAGAACCTAGGGCTTCCTCAATGTCGCCCCTCCAAACACTACTTCAACCAAATAGTGATTGATTCACCTTATCCTTGACATATAAGATCACATTAAATCATAAAATGACTACCTCATTTAGGTCAAACTCATACTGCAATACCCTTGCACCAATTTGTGTTCCTTCAGACATCTCTTCATGTAATGATCACGAAACTCTCAACACTTATTTGCAAAACTTGGTTAGCTTCATATTATACATATTATTTCATGACCATCCCATAAGAATCAGAGAGGAAAAATTCATGGAATGACCATTAAACCATAAATATACTTAACCTATCAAGTAAATATAAGGAACTATTAGATGGTTAGCAACGAGTTGATTTAATACCATACAAGGTTACAATATGTTTGAATCTTATGTTCCAACTATCTAAGTGCCATACAAAATCAATATACTTAATCAATCATGCACCTACACAAATACAATTGTAGACAGTCTGTACAATTGTTGTCACTTTCATACTCCTCCTTTACAAATGCCTTCCCTAACTCTAAATAGACTTCAAACAACTACCCCAACCAAAAAAATGTAGTTGGTCTTTATTACAAACTTTCATTGCATTATTTTGGTGTTTCCCACCAAAATGGAAACTACCCTTTATAATTTGAATTTTGAAATTTCTAACTTATTAAATATAACTCCCCATGTATTGAATTCTTAATCTATGACCATAGTTTGATCTTATTACATGTTTTATGCCTCATTACACCCTCTTTATCCCATTGGGAATATTGTGTGCCATTTCACAAATGATTGGTCCTATGGTCCTTACCAGGACCATTAGGACATTGGATCATATTTTTGAATTCAATATAGCTTAGAGCCATTATAGGCCTTAGAATTTCATAACTAGGTCCTCCAAACCTAATAATCTTGCATGAATCTTTGATTGTGTTCCATGTATTGATCTCTTCTCTTAGTGCTCCTGCACCATACTCCCCTTGTGAAGAAGAACTTTTGCCCCAATACTTAAAGGGGTCTTGTTTTCACACCTCTAAGATTTCTTGAAGGAGTTCTACAACTCTATCCTCTTCTTGGCATCTATTGAAAAAACAACTCCTTATCATTCTTCCTGTAACAAGATTGTTAGAAATCTGAAAATAAATCATATTATCGATGACATCATTTGAATTTTGTTTGGGATAGTCATCATAGATTTTTTTGGACTATCCTTCTTTCTGCATTTTAAGGTCCAAATTACCCTTGTTCCTTCCCTCCATGATTAGACCTTCACCATATTTCAATGGTTCCATTAGAGGACAAAAAAAAGTCCCCATCAAGACACTATTAGCTACTAGATTAGCCTAGAAACCTGCCAAACCCCTACAAGGACTTCATGTCCCAATTTTGACAGTAAGGTGTTCTATTTTCTACACCAACAAAGACTCTTTATTCCTCTATTCCTTCATCACCTATATTCTCTCTTCAAAATCCTACAACTCAATATAATCCTTGCCTAAACAAATAACCCTTGACTCATTTGAACTAGTACTTTTCAAAGGTTTGAGGGTGAAAATATAACAACCTTGTGAATGATGTAGATGTTCTCATAACCATGATGAATGGTTCTTCTCAAGGACTATAAGGGCCTCCCCAAAATAACATGACAACAAATCATGGGGACAATGTCACATAACACCTTTTCCCTATATTCACCAATGGAAAAAGCTACATAGTCTTGTTTCCTAATCAACATAATTTTCTCATCACTCACCCAAGAAGCCTTATAGGGTTTTTCATGAGGGAAATTCTAAAAATTAAATTTATTCAACTTCTCATATGAAACTAAATTGTCAAATGAGCCAGAATCTATTATTATTTTGCATATCTTACCCTAACTTAAACAATGTGTTCAAAAAATAGATACCTCGGGTCTCCTTTGCTACTGTATGGCTGCTCCTTTCCTCACCATGAGAAAGTAACCTTTAGTATATGGTTCTACCATAATATACTTACCTTCTTCCTTTCTTTCTTCCTCTTTTTGTGTCAAATTCACTCTCCTCTTTGATTTCTTGGCATCTTTTTCAGGGCACTTGTAGAAAGGATTCTCTACCTCTCCATAATTGTAGCACTTACCAGTGAAGGTACTTGTGTCTCTACTTGCACCATATCATCCACCACCCCTTTGTCCACTTATCTGATCACACATAGGATCCTTTCCCTTGTCACTACTACTATGCCCCTAGATTTCATTATTTTTTCTACCTCTGCCCCTATTAGCATGGCCTTTTCCACTTCCTTGTCTCTCTTGCTTCTTCTTTAACTTGTCCTGATCCCTGATGGATACCTTATAGAAATCTTCTACTGTATTAGGTGTATAAAGACTAATTTCATATTGTATATTGAACCTTATCCCACCTATTAATCTTTCCACTCTCTCCTCCTATGAGGCCTCACCCCAAGCTCAACATAGCTTTGTCATTTACCATTAGGATATACCTAGTTACTGGCTTAATGAATTGGTTGGTTTAGGAGATTTAACCCTCTTAATAGGAAAATTGTTTTTATTAGATGATGTACATTATATTTTATGACATTTTCCATACTCATGATGATTGATTTAGATAATTATCCTGATGTTACAATTTGGGTATATATGTTGATGTGAGATATTAGGAATAATAACAACTAGGATTTAAATTTTAATGAGTTGTGAATTTCATTGAAGATTAGATGTTAGGTGATGAATTATTGATGGTGATTTTATGATAAAAATATGGATTTGCATTTATGGTTATTTTGATTTAATGAATGTTGTGAGGATGCGATGGATTTTATATGCTTACATGATTAATTAGGAAATGGAGCGTTGATTGATTGTGATATGATGAGATTTCTATTGTGAATTGATAGTTAATTACTTAAGTGAAGCTTATGAGTGCACATGATGCGAGGAGAGAAAAAGGTTAAATTGATTATGCAAAGTGAATACTGTACACACAAAAATGTACACTTCTCTAAGTCATTGCTTCAAAGGGAATCCATGGAAGAGGAATCCTTCAAAATCAACCTAGAGCTCTCTATGCATGATGGAGCAAGATATGGGATGTGCTCTCAGCTAGAGCTATGAGGCTTGTGACCTTGCTAGTCAACCATGCAATGAGAGATTCAAGATTGAAGACAAGGGAAAGAGTGCCAATATCTCCAATAGAATCAAAATGAGAGTACAATGCAATGCAAGCTAGCTAGAAATGGAAATTGCAAGCTAATATATGAAAGGAAAGTACAAAATAATCTATGAAAGGAAATATGCAAGGATTACAACCTCCTAATTAAGCTATGTGAGCTATTCTATTACATAAAAGAAAGCTAAGCTATGGATGCCATGCTTGTGCAACTATGAAAGAAACTATGATGAAATGCAACAAAGTCTTCAAAGCTTGATGTAGAAATATCTTCAAAGAGTCTTCAATGTACCTAGAAAACTTGCAGCATAAGAGTAGCATAAACTTGAGATATATGCAAATGAGGAGGAGAGCTCTTCTTTTATAGAGAATGAAAACAACAGACGGTAGAGATTAAGAGGCAAAAAGGTTTAATCAAGGGTGAGGCAAAAAGGAAGAGCAATCCATGTGCACAAGAATCCTCCAATAGGAAGATAAGAGTTGACTTTTGTGTCCATGTGAGACAAAAAGCACTTTTCTTTTATTTATAAAATATAAATAAAGCTTTATTTGTGCAACTTTAGCATAAGAGGAAAAGGTGGGGGCTTCTTATTTAACAAAAGGGGAGGAAATATTCCTTTTAATTAAATAAAGACTTAGGATAGGATGGTTAGCCCATGAAAAAATTTAAAAAAATGATAAAAAGGATTGATCAAGGAAATTGATGTAATTCAAAAGCTGATTCAGGAAAACACATTGATTCAGGAATTAGGATCAAAATCTAAAAATGGGGCCCAAGGTCTAGGTGACCATTTTAGGGTGCATATATTTGCCCCTCTTTGACTAATGTGTGATCATTTCGGGAACACATGTAGTCAAAGAATAAATTGCAATGTGAGATCGATCTGGGATCACAAAACAACCTAGATGTGTGTTCAAAAACACATCAAGACAAGCATAAACAAAGGTTAAAGGAGAAAATCTACACCGTCACTGCTAGGTGCAAATCAAGCCTTAGACAAACTATCGCCATCGCTGCTAGGCAATAATCAAGTCTGAAAAGGAGAGATGAAAAAAATTTCAAGGTAAGCTAAAAAGCTAAATCAAAGATCAAAGCTGAAAAGCTGGATAGGTACTACCCCCTCAGAGTCAAAATTGAAATCAGATAGAGGAGAATAGAAAATCGAAAGATTTGATCAAATCACTAAAAACCATAATCGAAGGGATAAAGCATGATAGGTTAACCATCAATCAGGATATGCCCCAGTTTGACTGAGAAAGATGTAGGTTAAGGTTGCAGTCAAACATGAGAGAGATGGATCAAATGAAATTGAATGGAGGACTAGAAGGTTGAAAGACATGGGGGATGGAGAAATGAAGATGCCCCAACAAAGATCAAAGGATTAGGCCTCACAAGGTTAGCCAACTGCGCAGAAAAGGAAGAAAATGTTGAAATGCAATTTTGACCAACAAGATTAACTCAAATTTTGATTTCAAGTCTGAAAATGGATCCAAGATGTCAAAATTAGGTAGGGGTGCAATTTTCATGCAATTCTGAGGAGTTTGAAAAATTAGGTCAAAAAGGGTCAAAGCTATATAAAGGGTGAATTGTCATTTTCAAAGTCATTTTGACTTTTGCTTATTTGAGATTCTAGAGCTCTGAGAGATAGATATGGCCCAGGTAGTAGGAGTTCCCATCCACAAGCATCATTTCAAGCATTCACAGTTGCATAACCAGCCACCACACTATGCTGCCCCAGTACGTTTCCAAAAACTCACCCCTGTTTGAGCATTTAATGAGCTTTTAAGGCATTTTTAGCATGTTTTTAGGGATTTTCAAAATTTTCAAAATTTCAAATTTCTAGCTAGGGTGAAAAGTCATGTGATACTTTAAAAGTATCATGCCCTTTGAGAAGGACCATCATGCGATACTTCGCGGGTCCCAAGTATATCACACGCGTACAAACACCAGTATCGCACGATACCGAGAGATCTGTCGTGTAATACTGGGTGAAGTATCACACAAGGTGAAGTATATTGCACCACTATAGGGAGAAGTATCGCATGATACATGTCCCAATAGTAATATCACCCAGTGTTAAAATTTTAAAACTTTGAGTATTTTTTGAGCAAAAAATAACATGGGTCTAGATAGTTTTTTCATTTTATATGTTGCAACCTGATATATCATCACATGTACTGATATCAAGCTTGGTTTGGATGGCTGCTGGAGAATTTTTTGACACTCATCATCAGAGCACTGAAGGTTGTTGGCTTACGGTGCGTGCGGGACCTAGATGATCCCAGCCAAGTAGATATACGGGCTATGGGATTCAGATATTTGTTGCGGTTCCCTACTATTAGAGAAAATCATGTGTTGTTGACTGCAGTTGCCGAGAGATGGCATAGCAAGCACAACACCTTCCATCTTCTAACCGGAAAGGCATCCATCATATTAGAGGATGTCTATAGGATCTTGCGTGTACCGTGCCATGGGGAGCCGGTGAGTAAAATCATGTTGTTGAGATATAATCTTTTAAATGCAATGTTTCCATATGATGAAAACTAACATGATCTTGTTTGCTGGAATAGGTATATTATGATCAGGACATCACTAAGGGGCGTTAGGCTATTCAGACCCTGTTCCAAGATGTTACCATCTTGGACAGACATGTGAGTTGGGACTGTCTTATTGACGATTTTGGCTGAGATTTTCCAGTCCCATGCATCGTAGCCTCTATTATTGCACAGGCCCTGATGACTGACCGTAGTCAGAAGGGATTTCCATTGGGATGGGGTAGATTTCTAGTAGATCTGGTAGATAGACCATGACGGATGGCATGGGGTCCTACTATCCTAGTAGAGATGTATCATGAGTTACACAAGATCATGTACCGAGATGGCAGGACCTGGGTGTGTGGTGCCATATTGGCATAGGTTTGGGCCTGGGAGCACATCACTATGGTGCATCCCAGGGTGCAGCCGAGGGAGCGGAGGTTCCCTTTTATTTACAAATATACAAGATTCATTTCACATTCACATACTACAGATGTGACTCTCTACCGTAGGATGCTAGATGAGCTAACCTCTACATGGAGGCCCTACAGGGGAGTAGAGGGATGGGGGGATATGGAGGAGGAGCTGAGTTATATGCTATGCTCCCAACCACTAGTGGGCTACCACTCAGATATTGTTGAGTGGTTCATTATCACCTGAATGTGGATGTAGTTTGGGTGGTAGCAGCGAGTCTCCACGGAGACTACCACATATGGTAGGGCACAAGACAAGGAGGGGCATGGGTGGCTATCCATGCTTGACTATCAGTAGGTAGTGGCAGATACTATAGCTATTAGGAGGGAGCCCTGGGACTACCTCCCACATATGGCAGATGCAGGGACATATGCCACCTATAGGGCAAAGCGGAGGAGGGCACCATTCCCTCGATTCACAGTGCTGGATGCCCCATCAAAGGGTCAGGGAGGAGGGGATGGTGGGGATGATGAGGAAAGAGGAGGAGAAGGAGATAGAGGTGGAGGAGATGGAGGTAGTGGAGGAGATGGAGGGAGGGGTCGAGGTAGAGGGAGATAGATCAGAGAGGGCTCCTATTCTAGTGGCTAGAAATGGCCATGAGGGTGGAGATTTGTGAGCTCAGAGGAGGAGGCAAGACCAACTCACTGACAGGCTGAGGGGGAGCAGGAGTAGCCTGCAGGAGGGGATGATCTGAGGGTACACATATAAGCATTGGAGGCACAGATCCAGTAGCTATGGATCACTATAGCTGTGAGAGAGCAGTAGCTCACAGATGCCAGATCTAAGATAGATCGGTGATAGTAGGAACTGGATGTGGCTATAGTGGAGAGTAGGAGAGAGGCAATGCGAGCTGCATATTATCATGGGCGATACATTCAGGTAGTGCCAACAGGATAGAGGGCACCTTCCTACTCTGCAGTGGTGGGAAGATCAGATGTGGCACCAGTCATGGCACCACCTCCTCCACCATAGGGTCCTTGAGATGGCGAGAGTGAGTCTTAGGACTCTTTTGGCTTAGGCTTAGGCATTTTGATATTTTGTACATGTATATTATTGAGAAATTGATCTAGTTTTGGGATCCCATATTGTATCATGACATTCTTTTATATATGAGATCATTAGATTTACATTGTATCATGTGTATGTCTCATGGATATTATCAGTTTATCTACTATCTTGTTATATTGCTCAAAAATGTATGCTTATGTATGCTCATGTATATACTCTCTCATAGATGTATGCTAGATTCTCATGTTATGATATAGTCTCATGTTTTGAAAATGACATTTCTGTTTGATATAGACATGATTATGCAGTTAACCCCTTGTGATGATAGGAAAAGGATCAAAAGACATGATTGAGAAAGGAAAGGATGAGCGCAGCTGGCCAACGAGTCTGTGAAAGATGAAAAGGAGAGATCTCTCTAGATGCAAAGATGCAAACTTAATCTAGCATGAACCTAGGATGCAAGCTACTATGCAAAGCTATGAGGCAAACTATTATGTAGAGTGGTTGACTTGCAAGGTCACAACGTCTATAGACATCTAATTATCATCATTGAGCATTACGGGTCATGTCATAAGATCATACAATACTCACTAGTATGACTATGGGTATATGAATATGATCTATATTAGATGAAATTTGGGAATCCCACCTAGGCATCAAAGACATAGGTCAAGATGACTAGTGCAGTGAGATTACCTAAGTTTAATGTGGCAAGATTATACTCGCATCGATACACAAGAAAAGTCAAGATGGCTATAAGTATGCACTTGCAAAAATAGTCAAGGATAATACCTTGTAGGTCCTCAGTGTCAAGTAAGTCAAGCATAAATGCTAGTGACAACAAGGACTAACAAAATATACCCATAAATAGATAAAGCAATAAAACATGTTCTCATTCCCTCAGTCCTCTAGCTATGCATCATCAAAAACTTCTCAGGGAGAGAACACTCATGAA
The DNA here is from genome assembly GCA_027943335.1 of Chamaecyparis obtusa. Classification (NCBI taxonomy): domain Eukaryota; kingdom Viridiplantae; phylum Streptophyta; class Pinopsida; order Cupressales; family Cupressaceae; genus Chamaecyparis; species Chamaecyparis obtusa. The sequence continues at coordinate 65,727 of BSBK01000648.1, read as the reverse complement.
AGAAATCATCATAGATAGCACACAAAGAAATAAAGTCAAGCATATCTCAATGATTCGATTGTTTAAGTGCGTGTGTGTGGGTCATAGAGTCAGACTTTGAGTATCACATATGCTTAGTAGGAAATATCGTATCATGCTAGATTGTGGGTAGGACATCTGATAAGTGTTGAAAAACACTCAATGCTAGGGTAGTGTTGAAAAACACTGTTTGGGTGGTGTTGAGAAACACTGATGGAAAACTATCCTAAAGACCAACACATCCAAGAGACCAAAGCTAAAATAGTTATGCCCCCTAGACAAAGACAAAGACCAATTCCAAACCAAGGCAACAAGGGTCAAGACATGATGGAAAAGGTTAAGTGTCGAGGATGCATGCTAAAAGACAAGGGTGCAAAGGCCTCAAGTAGCACCTATTTCTAGGTTTTTACCACTTGGAATTTTTTTTTTGATTTTTTGACTTTTTTTCTTTTTTTGTATTTTTGCTACCAAGGCGCCTGTTTCTAGGTTTTCACCAAGGCAATTTTTCTATTTTTTTGAATTTTTTGAATTTTTTGAATTTTTGATTTTTTTTGTATTTTTTGCAATATATATATTTTTTTGGAGATGCATCAAAGCGTCTATTACTAGATTTTCACTAAGATGATCATTTTTTTGGGACATTATATGCTTTTTAGGACTTTTTCAGCATCATATATGAATTTTTTTTGTATTTTTTCAGGATCAATAAGTATGTACAAAGGATGCCCCCAGACAGAACAGGCATCACAGATAGAACTTCTTTAGGTGCAACACATTGATAGGGTTAGGGAGCTATTCCCCCTGCTCATCAGATAACAAATAAGCACTTGTGCCAAAAGCCGTAGTAATGATATATGGCCCAAGCCAGTTAGGTTCAAACTTTCCTTTCTGTTCTCTATTCTGTTGATTCTTAGGATTCTCTTGTAAGACAAGATCCCCTACTTGAAATTATCTAGGGCAAACCTTCTTGTTAAATGCCTTGGACATATGCTTTTGATAGAATCTCATGTGATCAAAAGATGCTTTTCACTTCTCATCCAAAAGTTCTAGTTCTTGTAACCTCATGGCACGGTAATCTTCATCTGTCACTAGACCTGTAAGAGAGACTCTGAGTGAAGGAATCTCTACCTCTAAAGGTAATACTACTTCAGCACCATAGGTAAGGGAAAAAGGTGTAGCCCCTATAGGAATAAAAATACTCATTCTGTAAGCCCATAAGGTTGGATTTATTTGTAAGTGCCAATCTCTACCATTCTTGTGGAAAATTCTATGGAGGATTTTAAGAATGGTCTTATTCGAAGCCTCTTCTTGTCCATTTCCTTGCGGGAAGTAAATGGAGGACCAATGTTTCTTAATCTTGAATTTTTTGCAAAGATGTTTAAGGTCCTTATTTTTAAATTGACCTCCATTGTCAGTAATTATCTCTGAAGGTATTCCAAATCGAAAGATTATATGATTCAAAATGAATAGTGAAATTGTCCTGCTCAAGGCAACAGAAAGTGGGACAGCTTCCACCCATTTGGTAAAATAATCAGTAGCTGTGATAATAAACTTATGTCCACCTAATGAGTTGGGATGAATTTGCCCAATGAGCTCAAAGGCCCAGTGCTGGAATGGCCAATGAGAAATTGAAGGAATAAGCTCCCTACTTGGAGTGTGAATCAGGTTTCCATGTTTTTGACATTTTTCACAAGATTTTGCAAAAGCTACTGCATCTGTCTACATTGTGGGCCAGTAATACCCCGCCCTAAGAAACCTTCAAGCTATGGCAAGACCATTGGAATGTCCTCCACAAATGCCCTTGTGGATGTCAACTAACACTTTGTTGGACTCATCCTTCTCTAAACATCTAAGAAGTGTCCCATCTAAACCCCTCTTATACAAATCACTAGAGATGAGGGTGTGGCGAGAGGCATTGTGAATAAGGTTTCATCTTTCAGATTGGTTGAATGTTTCAGGGATGATGCCATCACGGAGGTATGCATAGATAGCACCATATTAGGAAGACTCATGAGAGATGAGGGTACAAATGACATGGCTATCAGGTGAGTCAAAAATGGGGTCGTGTAGCTCTTCCACCAGGAATTCAAATCTTGATTCATGTTGCTCTAGTTGAAGGAGTGAGGCCAATGTAGCCATAGCATTTTCAGCCTTATTTTCTATCATGGGGACCTGTTGAAATGTCACAAATGTGAAGTAGCATCTTAGGGAATCAACCATCTTTTTATAGGGTATCAATTTATCATCTTTGTTTTGGTAATCTTCATTGACTTGGTTGATAATCAGTTGTGAGTCCCCAAAGACATGTAGCTCTATAATTCCCCATTCTATTGCCATCTTTAGTCCATTAGTGAGAGCCTCATATTTTTCAATATTGTTTGTACATGGGAATAAAAGCTTATAAGATTTAGGTATGTTGTACCCATGAGGAGAAACAAACAAGACTCCAGCTCCTAAACCATTTTGCATGTTGGAACCATCAAAGAACATTTTCCAGGTGTGTGAAGTCATGTACATGATGTGTTCATCTAGAAATTCCACCTAAATAGGCACACTATCTTCAATTGGGAAATCAGCAAGTTCGGTTGCAACAGCTTGTCCTTTGATAGCCTTACGCTCAACATATTTAATATCAAATTCAGAGAGGACCATCATCCATTTAGTGAGCCTACCCGTGAGAGCAGCCTTACTAAGAAAGTCTTTGAGAGGATCAAATTTTGCAACAAGGTGCACTATGTGAGCGAGCTTGTAGTGTCACAACTTTTGGGAGGTGAACACAATAGCAAGACAAGATTTCTCAATACTATTGTAGTTGATCTCATAGGATATGAGAGTATGATTGATGTAGTAGATGGCTCTCTCTTTTCTAGTATCATCAAGTTGAGCCAATAATGCCCCCACGGAAGATTCTGTTGCTGAAATGTATAGGATTAGTGGCTTTCCCAGGATAGGAGGCATCAAAATCAGAGGACTAGCCAAGTATTTCTTTATTTGGTCTAGGCTCTTTTGGCATTCCTCACTCCATACACATGTAGCTCCTTTGTGCAATGTCCTATTAAATGGTTGCACTCTATCTACAAGTTGTGAAATGAACCTCCATATAGATTGGAGTCATCCCTGCAGACTCCTCATCTGGCTAATGTTCTTTGGAGGTGGCATATCTAATATGGCTTGGACTTTTTCAGGATCCACCTCTATTCCTTTAGCTGAAATTATGAATCCTAGAAGTTTACCTGAGGTAACCCCAAAAGCACACTTTTTTGGATTCAGTCTTAGTTGAAATTGTTCCATTTGATCTAGAATGATTTCCAAATCTTGTAGGTGTGTATCCCTTTTCTTAGACTTAGCCAAGGTGTCATCCACATAATCTTCCATATTTTTATGCATCATATCATGGAATATAGTTGTCATAGCTCATTGATATGTGGCTCCCACATTATTCAATCCAAATGGCATGACGCTCCAACAATAGGTTCCCCATGCACATGTAAATGCTATCTTTTCTTGGTCTTCGAGAGCTATCTTAATTTGATTATATCCAGAAAAACCATCCATTAGGGAGTATATTTCATAGCCTGCTGTCATGTCCACTATCATGTCTATGTTGGGGAGTGGAAAATCATCCTTTGGGCAAGCTTTATTTAGGTCTCTAAAAGCTGTGCATACACAAATGGATCCATCATGGTTTGAAACTGGGACTATGTTTGAAATCCACTCGGCATAATCAATAGCTTTGATAAATCCTGCTCTTAAGAGCTTTTCTAATTCAGCTTTCACAAGAAGAGCTATATGAGGATGCATTTTTCTCAACTTTTGTTTTACTGGTTTGATTCCTGGAGCTATAATAAATGATGCGTAATAGGATTAGTGTCAAGCCCTAGCATGTCAGAATATGTCCAAGCAAAATTGATTTTCTTTCTATGTAAAAATTTGGTATATGCCTCTTTCTCTTGCACTGATAAGGACTGAGCTAAATGTATAATCTGTGGAGCCTCCTTTGTGTTCAGATTGACTAGTTCTGTAGGCTCAATAAGAACGGATGACCTATCCTAAAAATAACTCAGCAGGTTATTAAGTACCCCATCCTTAGGTGCCTCAAAGAGGTTTTCACCCTTGGATACGTCTTTTATTTTTACTATTTTAGGTTCTAACACCGCCACAAAGTGGTTTTCACCATCAGATCCATTTTTTCTTTTATTTTATGACTGAGGTACTTAATATCTAGCTCCATCATGCTTGTTGTTGGCTCACCGGTGGAAGAGACCATGGGGTTAATGGCATTCAGGTAGCATGCTATCTCATAATCATTCTAAAAAGTAAGGAGCTGAGGCTCCTGATAGTGTTGCGACCAATCAATTAAGTGTGAATAGATAAGGGGTAAATCCATGGCTGGTTCAATGTTGTTTATGTGAGTGGCATCATCTCTGGTGATTGCAAAGTCATAATTCATTAGGGATCCCTCTTGGATATCTAAATTAGGACTTATCCCACTAAACGAAGCATCGTCCATAAGGGTTTTGTTGAGAAATGGTTGAGAAGGTGATTTTGCAAATTCATGTGAAGGCTTGTTTGTTTTTACTTTTGGAATGGGCTTTCTCCCCATAGGGTATTTGGTCCACTTCACCCCTATTTCAGGGTCAATATGAGGCCCATTATGTAAGCCTTGGGTGGAAGGTTTCATCTGGTAAATATGATTTCAATGTTATTGATTTTTTTGTGTATGTGTGTAAACCCATCTATGTATTGGTTTCCCAAGCTCGGGGGTGGCCTCTTAGAGGTCTTGGTTGGGAGGTGAGCATCCCATGGTCCTTCAAGTTTTTTTGTTTTTTTTTTAATGTAGATTTTGAAGTCTGATATCCCTATGAAGAAAATAAAGAAAACAAGAAGAGAGTTGTATTTTGTGAAACTTGGAGTTTCCATGTTATGATAGTGTACAACCATTTGTAAAAGTTCCATGAGGAACCCTATGATTTAGCCTTGTAAGGAGTGTAATATGTGCAGATTTATTGTTTTAAGAGAAGCTTAGTCTTATATTAAAAAAAATGAAAAAAAGGGGGGAAAAAAAGCATGTGTATTCCATTTGTTAGCTGAAAGTTATTTGTGTATGAGTTATATAAGTTTTATGTTGTTAGTATTAGTAGATTTAAAGAAAAAGGACAATGAGAAAAGACTTTCAAGTTGTACGCAAAAGTTTCAAATTTAATAAATTTAAATTATTCTATGTTGATTTTTGAATAAACTAAACTAGCTTTCAAAACATTTATGTGAAAGAAATAGTATTTTTGCTATATGTCAATGTGATGATTTAAAAAAAATAAAAATAAATAGGATTAATTCAACCTTGCTGTTTAAATTTTGATAATATTTTTTTTATAAAAAAAATCAGATTGTTGCATTTAGTTGGATATATCAAAAAAGAAATATTTGTTGTCCCTTATCTTATTTTATTTATAAGTTGTTAAATGGATACAAACAATATATATATTTGTTAGATTTATTTTAAATGTTTTATTTAAGTCCCTTTAAACTAGAAATAAAGCACTTATGTTTTCACACCGGTAACTTGGAAATTAATACACTTTTTGCCCCTATACAAAAGAATGACAAGTGTCCACACTTGTCCTCCTTTGCAAGGAAGAGAAAACTGGCGTAATGCCATAATATATAGACACATGCAGTATTATATATAATTATCAAAATTTATGTTTTAAAAGTGAAAATAAATTGAATTAATTGAATATATGTACCTTTCATGATGTCTTTGTATGCACTTGAAAGATGAGTATCAGTTGTGCCTTGATATTGACTATCCCTTAATGTCTTTGTATGTGCTTGAATGGATTTTATTGAAAACTTACAAAATTGAGCAAAGTGGGTGAAACAGAATTTGTATGGATGGAAAATAAAGAAATGAGGTGGGTTGGAAAGATAATTTAGAAAAGTGAATGTGGAATTAGACTTCATTGAAAATAAAGTTTTATTATGGATGTACACTCTTGTATGCTAGGGTGAAGCTACAAGAGTGTTTACCTATGTTACCTTTGGCTCATGATCGTTGAATTACTACAGGAACTCTGTCTTGGTCTGTGGCTGATGGTATAGATGAAGTCTATGGCCATTAACCAACAACTTGAACTGTAATGGATAAATTGTTGTCAATTGAACCACTTCATTTGCAAAGACATGTGGTATTTTATATGGCCCTAACCATCTTGTTTGCAAGTTTCCTTGTGTCTCTTGGTATCTAGAATCAAACAATAGCACCCAATCATCTGTTTGGAATTGTTTTCTCTTGATGTGGTTGTCGTGCCATTTCTTCCTCTATTTTTGTGCGCTCAAGGGAAGATTTGCACATCTCATCCAAGGAGTTGAGAGTCAATAAGCATTCACGCTGAGCTGCAGGAAGGTCCATATTCAGCTTCAGAGCAATCCTCAATGTTTTGTGTTCAAACTCAATTGGCAGCATTGTTGTTTTCCATAGAGTAGCTCAAATGGAGTCAACCCAATTGTGGTTTTCCATGTAATTATGTATGCCCATACTACTTTTGCTAACCCACTGCTCCAATCTCTTCTATTGAGTTAAATTGTTTTGGTAAGTATGGCTTCAATTTCCCTGTTGGTGACTTCCACTTGACTATTGGTTTGAGGGTGGTATGGACTAGACTTTTCATGTCTAATTATGTATTCATTCACAAGTTTTGTTATTAGATTTGATGTAAATTGTATCTCTTGATTAGTCACTAGCTCTCTTAGTACTCCATATCGAGTAAATATTTCTTCATATAGGAAGGTTGGCACTTTGTTGTCATGTGCATGCTTCATTTCTTTCACTTCTACCCACTTTGTGACATAATCCATGCATACCAAGATATATGATTTTCCATTTGATGGAGGGTCTATGAGACCAATAAAATCCATTCCCCATTTATCAAATGGTGTGACAACTACTTGTGGGTTGTGTGGCATCTCATCTGATTTGGTTGGCCTGGCCATCCTTTGATAGTTGTCACATTTCTTGGTGTAATTGGTTGTATCTGTATGCACCCTAAAATGGTCACCTATACTTTGGGCCCCCATTCGACAATTTATCCCAATCCCTGAATCAACATTTTCAATTATATCAATTTCCTTGATCAAATCCTTTTTGTCATCTTCAATTATTTTCCATGGGCTAACCATTTTATCCTAAAGTCTTTATTTAATTAAAAGGAATATTTCCTCCCCTTTTAATAAATAAAAAGCCCCCACTTTTCCTCTTATCCTAAGTTACACAAATAAAGCATTATTCTTATTTAATAAATAAAAGAAAAATCAATTTTTGTCTCACATGGACACAAAAATCAACTCTTATTTTCCTATTGGAGGATACTTGTGCACATGGATTGCTCCTCTTTTATGCTCCACCCTTGATTAAATCCTTTTGCCTCTTAATCTCTACCGTCCGTTGTTTTCATTCTCTATAAAAGAAGAGCTCTCTTCCTCATTTGGAGATCTCAACTTTTATGCTAATGTATTGCTGCAGGTTTTCTAGGTCATTTGGATCTCTTTGAAGAAATTCTTGCATTTAAGCTTTGAAGACATTGTTGTGGCATTTCATTTAGCTTGCTTTCATAGTTGCATAATCATGGCATTCTTAGCATAGATTTTCTTTATGCAATAGACTAATCTCACATAGCTTAATTAGGAGGGATTGTAACACTTGTACTTTCCTTTCATAGCATAGATTGCACTTTCATTTCCATAGAATAGCTTGCATTTTCATTCTTATCTTACTTGCATTGTATTTCCTTTTGATTCTTTGGGGATATTGGCACTCTTGCCCTTGTCTTCAATTTTAGAATCTCTCATTGTGTGGTTGACTAGCAAGGTCATAAGCTTCATAGCTCTAGCTGAGAGCAATTTTACAATCTTGCAACTCCATGCATAAAGAGCTCTAGGTTGCTATTGAAGGTTTCCCTTCCATGGATTTCCTTTGATGTAATGACTTAGAGAAGTGTACTACTTTTGTGTGTACATTTCTGGCACCCACCATGGGGCAGAGTAGATTAGCTTTGTCCTTTAAATTTGCATTTTTCATCAAGTTTTTGGTGATTTTTGAGCATTATTTGCGGTCTCTAGTTTTCTATCTTAGAGTATCATGTGATACTTCTAGTAATATCACGTGATAGTTCTTTGTATGTGCCTGTGATACTTCACATGTCGGAAGTATCGCCTGCCTATTGCGAAAACTATCGCCTGGTCTCGGATGAAGTATCACCTGGGTATAGGGAAGAATATCGCTTAGACTAATATTATCACCCCAGTACACTGAAAAGTGTTGCACGATAATTCTGGCGTCTGTAGCCTATTGCTATACCTGGTAGTGATCTTTTTCTTGAGGTTGTTCAGCCGAATCTAGACTTAATTAGTTTGATGTTCTTATTTTCTACAATTAGATAGAGTTAACTTGTATATTTCATTTAGAATCTTGCATATTTCATTTGGATTTTGGATTTTTCCTAACCTTGTTGGCCTAAGAAGTTGTGGTTGTAGGTGCATTTGCTTAAGGAGTTTACCATATTTCATGCTAAAAGGGCTACTAACGGTTTTTGTAGGGCTTCCTAAAAGCATAAAAATACAAAAAAAATTGCTTGTTGTTTATTTCATTTCAAGTGTGGCAATTACTAGTTGTTTCATTTCATAGGAACATTAATATCTTATGGAAGAGATTTTGAGGTGGTAGGAGAAGTATGCTCTTCACCCTTGTGGTGAACCAGAAAATCTTGACCCATCTTAGGATTTTGGAAGCAAGAGGGTAATTGAACTTTGCTTGGTGTGTTTGGGAGAAGTTTTTGAGATAGGGGAGTATGCTCTTCACCCTTGTGGTGAACCAAAAACCTTGAACCTCAAAGATTGATCCACTTTTTATTTGGTTGTTAGAATCCTTTAGTGGCCCTACTCTTGAGCAATCAAGAGGAACGACCCAAGTGGGGACAAGCTTTTTATCAGCTATTTCGACCCACTATAAACTCAAGGCTATCAAAGACACAAAACCTTGGTAGATGTAGCACTTGTCTTTGCTTGATATGAGTAACTTGTGGGATTATGACCATGAGGAAAATGTCAAGCAAGAATGCTTAAGGTACTCTTGAGGCCGCGAGGTCCTAGCCCTTTTTGAGGGGCAAGAGGGGTGCTATGAATGAAAGCCCTTACTAAGAACCATAGATAGAATCCACCTTATTTTTTCGCTTAGCTTCTTGGTGCAAGGATCGATCCAAGTGGAACAACCTGGATCACCTCAAGATACTCACCATATGTGTTCCTTTGGTTGTGTCTTTGGCACTTCCATGACAAAGCCAACATCTATTGTGGGTAACCACTTTGTGTGAGGCAAGGGGACATCAAGTGTGGGCCAAGTTGTTAAGTATTGAGCCTTGTCTTTTAGGCTAGTAAGTGCTTGAAGTGTTCTCATTGTGCTATACCTGTGTAAACATTCTTGAACATTCAAATAATTGGTAGTATTCATAAGGTGTTTTTCTATTTTGATATCACAAGTGTTTGTCTTGGCAAGGTTGCTTTTGTCCTTATTTCAAGTGTTTTAAGACATGTTTGATCCGTTACTATTTGCAAACTTGTCAAATTTCTACTGATATTGAGATTGAGATCAAAAACATCAACCCTCAAACTAGAAATTGTAAACAAACAGTCCCAAAAACTCAAAATTTGCACTTCACGGGTCAAGAATTGCCCAAGTTGACTTCAGTATCATGCCCTTTGAGAGGAAATATCATGCGATAGTTCACCCCTATTGGACTATCACTTGGCTCACCTGGAGAGTATCTCTTGGGTATATTGCAAAGTATCACTTGTCGTAAGGTGAAGTATCACCTAGTCATAAAGTATTGCCCTGTTTGCCTGGAAACTGTCACACAAGTCCTTTTATTGTCTCACTATTGTTTGCTATCCAAAACTGATTCGTGTCATTTCTAGCCTTCCTTGGTTAGTTCAGGTCATATCTTAGGTGCTGTGACATGTTTCTCAATATCCAAATGAACTTAAATGGTATCAAATTGCACAAAATGGCTCTTGGTCTTCTTTCTTCCACTTCTTCCATGTCTTTCTAGTCTCTCATTTTCATCCTTCCTTCATGCTTCTTCCTCTTCTCCCTAAATTCTTCATATCTTCTTGATTCTTTTCCTCTTATTATCTAGTCTACCTTCTTCTATTCATCTCTTCTATTCATTTCTTCCATACTTGATTCCTTCTCTTCTACAACGATGAATCTCAACTATCTTGTTATGGAACCTCTATTGAGAATAGATGATCTTGAACTCATTGTTGAATTTGAAGAGTATTATTCCTCCAAAAGTCTCATGGGTGATAAATTTATGGCAAAAGTAAAAGAAAAATTGATTAAATCTGACGCGTTTGCTAGGATCATAGACATGATCCTGTCACGACCTTCTTCTTCCAAAAAACTTCATCTTCTAAGTCTTATCATCCTTCCTTATCTTCCAAGTCCTACCATGACTCTTCTAGACATAATTTGAATTCTTCATCTTCCAAGTCTTATCATGACTCTTCTAAAAATCATTCGTATTCTTCATTATCCAAGTCCTCTTCCTTCACTAGGTCTTCACTTTCCTCTTCTTCACAATCTCATTCCTCTTCTACTTCTCCCAAGAGTCTTACTCCTCAATATGAGCAATATAGTAATCCTTGTGATACCTCTCCCATGAAGAGTGACACACCTACCTTTGATGAATATGATGACTATTATGATGGCTATTATGATGAACCATATAGTCATACCCATGAAACCTCTATTCCTAAGAGTCCTCCTAGTCGTGTGCTCGTGCTTACTGGAAATGGGATGTCCTATTGGAGAGATCATGATGGTGATCCATATGATTCTGATTTTGAAAGAGAATATGATACATCTGCTAATATTGAGGAAGAGAAATTTTTCTGTGTTGATTATAAATGTAGATACTATGAGCATTTCTCCTCTAAGAACTCTTCTGCTGAAAATAAAGATGACACTCTCAAGCAAAATTATGTTAATGCTAAACCTTTGTCTTGTGATGGTTCTCTTCCATCCCCTACTTCCTTCAATGCCCATACATTTCCTAAGGCTTCCAAATCTTCCAAATCTTCCAAATCTTTCACAAATCCTTCATCTAATGAAGATCCTAACACTTTTCATGTAGTTCCCTATAGTTATCCTCAAGGGCTACCTCTTAAAGAAACTCAAGCTAACATTCACTTGGCTACAAATACTTTCAATGATGCCAAACCTAAAAAACCTAAGCCTATATGTGCTATAATGCCTACTTCAGCTAGTCCTTCACCATCTCTTCCAAAGTCTTCCATACAATTCCAACACGCTTCCTTGTCCTTAGAAGTGGCTCAATGTCAAGAGGACTCTAAAAGTGATAAAGAAAATAACATAAAGAAGATTAAGATCAAGAACCCTCCATGTCATCCAATCCTTTTCATGATGTCTCTTCTCCATTTCATGGTTCTTTTGATCCTGCATGCCCTTCCTCATTCATTCCACCATGTCTTAAGTCTTCTCCTAAGCAAGATCAAGCTACTACTTACACCATTGAGCTTATTGACAATGAAAATAACCTTACTACACTTGCGCTTTCCAAAGATGATACTGTATGCACCATAAAATGGTCGCCTAGACTTTGGGCCCCATTTATTTAATCTATCGATATCAATTCCTGAATCAATATTTGTCATACATTCAAATCAAATTTATTGATCAAATCATAAATATTTCAATTTTCCCTAAAGTTTGAATATCCCATCAATTTTTAATTAAAAGAAATATATCCCTTTTTAATAAATAAAATAATATTATTTAATTGAAATTAATATTCTTTGAATGAAATAATGTTATTTAATTAAAATCCTCTTTTAATTAAATGGTTTTATTTTATTGAATTAATATTCATTTCTAAATTATATAATATTACCTTATTTAATTAAAAGAGATATTATTCTTTAAAATTAAATAAATGAAATATTCTCTCAAAAGATCTCCTGTGATGAAAAAGGAAACAAATTGAATAAAAATAAAAGAAAATAAAATGTAATTCCATTTTATTACAAACCTTCTAAAAATGATGATTGTTTCCTCTTTTTCATTTATCCCACATTGCTTCTACTTTCACATTCGAATCCAACTTTTCCTATAAAAGGAGACCTCTCATGCTCATTCAAGGATCCGGGATTTTCATATCATCATTATGCTGCCAGTTTTCACAGAGCTTTGAAATTCATATAGATTTTTATCACTTACATCTTCATTTAAATTAACTTCATATTTACTTTCATAGATTAGGTTCTTGCATTGTTATTTTCTATCATAATCTAGATTTATTTTCAAGCATTGCATTGCTATCATCTAGATTAGCTTGCATTTTCATTCGCATGCATGAACAAGATTCATGGAGATTAGCGGATTTGCTATTCATCTTTGAATCTCTCGTTCCGGGTTTGTATTTGCATGGGTAACTGGGTCAATCTGAGGGCCATAATATCAATCCATGCCCTGCTCGGATAGAGAGCTATGGGTCATTTTGTGAGAACTCACTGTTGAGCACTCTCGCATACAAAGACTCATAGAAGTGTGATCACACATCTGTGCACACATTTTTGGCGCCCACCGTGTGATCACACATCTGTGCACACATTTTTGGCGCCAAAAATGTGTGCACAGATGTGTGATCACACTTCTATGAGTCTTTGTATGCGAGAGTGCTCAACAGTGAGTTCTCACAAAATGACCCATAGCTCTCTATCCGAGCAGGGCATGGATTGATATTATGGCCCTCAGATTGACCCAGTTACCCATGCAAATACAAACCCAGAATGAGAGATTCAAAGATGAATAGCAAATCCGCTAATCTCCATGAATCTTGTTCATGCATGCGAATGAAAATGCAAGCTAATCTAGATGATAGCAATGCAATGCTTGAAAATAAATCTAGATTATGATAGAAAATAACAATGCAAGAACCTAATCTATGAAAGTAAATATGAAGTTAATTTAAATGAAGATGTAAGTGATAAAAATCTATATGAATTTCAAAGCTCTGTGAAAACTGGCAGCATAATGATGATATGAAAATCCCGGATCCTTGAATGAGCATGAGAGGTCTCCTTTTATAGGAAAAGTTGGATTCGAATGTGAAAGTAGAAGCAATGTGGGATAAATGAAAAAGAGGAAACAATCATCATTTTTAGAAGGTTTGTAATAAAATGGAATTACATTTTATTTTCTTTTATTTTTATTCAATTTGTTTCCTTTTTCATCACAGGAGATCTTTTGAGAGAATATTTCATTTATTTAATTTTAAAGAATAATATCTCTTTTAATTAAATAAGGTAATATTATATAATTTAGAAATGAATATTAATTCAATAAAATAAAACCATTTAATTAAAAGAGGATTTTAATTAAATAACATTATTTCATTCAAAGAATATTAATTTCAATTAAATAATATTATTTTATTTATTAAAAAGGGATATATTTCTTTTAATTAAAAATTGATGGGATATTCAAACTTTAGGGAAAATTGAAATATTTATGATTTGATCAATAAATTTGATTTGAATGTATGACAAATATTGATTCAGGAATTGATATCGATAGATTAAATAAATGGGGCCCAAAGTCTAGGCGACCATTTTATGGTGCATACAGATACTTCCATTAAGGCTATTAAAAATGGTGTTATTACTTCCATTGTTAAGCCTATTGAAAATCAAGAAAAAAATGATACGCTTATGCTATCCAAAGCTCCTTGTCAAGATCAAAGTCTTCCATCTTCTTGTTCTACCACTCCATGTTCACTTCCACTTTCTACTCTTCCTAATTCTTTTCAAGCTCTAAACAATCCTATCAAAAAAGTTGCTCCTATTCAAGATGTTCATGATCCTATTGCAAATCCTAATGCTCACTCTAAAGATGTTGATGTCCTTGGTTGTCATATTGATGTTGATGAACTTATTGATTATCCTTTTGCATCTTCCACTTCCATCCTTGGACCTCTTCCACCACTACTAAGGGCTTCACATCTTCCTTCCACCTTGAGCCCTTATGTCCCTTCACATTCCCCTCATAAATCTCCTAATTTATCATCCATCCTAGGCCCTTACGTCCCTCCATCTCTTATCTTTCCTCAAGATCAACATAGATGCATACTCTTGAATACTTTTCATCTACCCACCCATCTAAACCAGTCATATCATCCTTCTTCTTCCACAAGTCCCAGGTCTTTTGGAAGTAACTTGAATGTTCAATACAAGAAAAAGAAGCAATACAAGAATTCACAAAAAAAATAAGATCACCATGTCTCATCTAATCGACATGGAAATATAAAGTCAAAAGAGATATCTAAGAAGAAAACTACAAGACAAGTATGGGTTCCAAAATATATCATTGAAGATATTCTCTCTAGATCATGAAAAAGAAATGAAAATCCTAAGGCTATATGGATTCTAAAGTCTCTCTTGAAAGAGTCTAATATTGAACAAAAATTTAATTTGACATTCAATCTTCCAAAGGCTTCCACTTCATCTTCTTCCAAAAATATTCTTCCATTTCATGTGCCTGAACTGCAACTTCTGCTAAACATTCACCATATTCCTTCTCGTATTCCTTCATTCACATTTCCTCCATCCTCTCACCACCTTTCAAAGTGTGTGTTGATGTTGATCTTGCCTACCTTTTGATCTACCCTTTCACAATCCTTCCATTCATTATCCTTCTACCTTCTATCTTTTTTCCTCATTTGCCTATTCCTCTTATCTTCCAACCTCACTCGCTTTACATAAAACCTTATTCTTCATTTTTTTTTTCCATCTTCCTTTCCCTATCAGCATCTTTGACCATATCATTTTGAATCCTTGGCATATCATGGTTTATCCTTTCAAGGAGCATTATCTAAAAAGCTTGCCTTCTTCTGAAAAAAAATAAAAAATAAAAATAGAAAAATATAAAAAAAATATAAAAAAAAATTTTGAAAATGTGCCTTGGTGAAAACTTGGAAATAGGTGCCTTGGTAGAAAAAGTAAAGAGAAATAAATTCATCCTATGGTGAAAACCACTGCCTTTTTGGCGCCTTGGATAAGTACCATGATGAAAACCTGGCAATCAGACATCATGCGTAGTTCTTCTACATATTTCATCCATTCCATCTTCTCTCTTTGATCTTGGCAATGTTGACCTATACATGAACATTTGGCTATCTTGTGAGCTATCTTACAATAATCTTGCTTTCATTCCATTCATGTTTAGCCTTCATATTTATTTTTCTCCATTCATTCTAGCCTTTCCCTATCCTTTTCTCCTTGGTCTTGATCTAATAAATAAAAAAGAGTAAAACACAATGCTATGAAGCCTCTTGACATGTCTACTCTTTTGGACTACATCCTTTCCTTCTTTTGCATTACGCTTTTGTGACTTATGCTATGCTGACCTTTCATTGCTTGTCCAAATGTGCTTTACATGACAATTTTTTCCCTAGCTTGGGTACTCTTGAGGAGTTTGAGCTTGAGGATTTCTTTCTTTCATTTTCCTTCCATCTCTCCCATCATCTTGCTAATCTGTCTCATTCTCCACCTTGCTAGACATTGAGACTACACAATGTGATCTTGCTTGGGAGTTTGATGCCCATTTTTTCTGGGGGCATCCTTTGTATATATTTATTGATATTGAAAAAATACCAAAAAATTCATATATGATGCTAAAAAAATCCTAAAAAGCATATAAAGTCCTGAAAAAATACAAAAAAAATAAAAAAATTCAAAAAATTCAAAAAAATAGAAAAAGTGCCTTGGTGAAAACCTAGAAACAAGTGCCTTGGTAGCAAAAATACAAATAAAGCAAAAAAGTTAAAAATCAAAAAATTTCTTCTAAGTGGTGAAAACTTGGAAACAGGCAGTACTTGAGGCCTTTGCACCCTTGTCTTTAGCATGCATCCTCGAAACTTAGCCTTTTTCCATCATGCCTTGACCTTGTTGCCTTGGGTTGGAATTGGTCTGTCTTTGTCTAGGGGGCATAACTGTTTTAGCTTTGGTCTCTTGGATGCATTGGTCTTTAGGATAGTTTGCCATTGGTGTTTCTCAACACCACCCAAATAGTGTTTTTCAACACTACCCCAGTGTCGAGTGTTTCTCAACACTTATCAGATACCCTATACTCAGTCTAGCATGATATGATATTTTCCTACTAGTAGATGCGATACTCAGAGTTTGATTATATGACCTACACACACGCACTTAAACATTTAGCTCATTGAGACTTGCTTGACTTTATTTCTTTGTGTGCTATCTATGGTGATTTTTTTGATGAGTGTTCTCTCCCTGAGAAGTTTTTGATGATGCATAGCTAGAAGACTGAGGGCATGAGAATATGTTTTATTGCTTTTTCTGCTTGTGGTTATATTTTGTTAGTCCTTATTGTCATTAGTATTTATGCTTGACCTACTTGACACTAAGGACCTACAGGGTATTATCCTTGACTATTTTATGCAAGTGCATACTTCTAGTCATCTGGACTTTCCTTATGTCTTGATGCGAGTATAATCTTTCCATATTAAACTTAGGTAATCTCACTGCACTAGTCATCTTGACCTAACATGTCTTCAATGCCTAGGTGGGATTTCCACATTTCATCTGATATAGATCATATTCATATACCCATAGTCATACTAGTGAGTATTGTATGATCTTATGATGTGACCCATAAAGCTCGATGATGATAATTATATGTCTATAAGCATTATGACCTTGCAAGTAAACCACTTTGCGTAGTAGCTTTCATTTCTAGGTTCATGTTAGATTAGTCTTGCACTTTGCATGTGGAGAGAGCTCTCCTTTTCATCTTTCACAGACTAGTCGGTTAGCTGTGCTCATCTTTCCTTTCTCGATCATGTCTTTCACTCCTTATCTTTCTCATCATGACCTGTTCCTATCATACAAGGGGTTAATCTTATCATCATGCATATCTATTCACCCCTTACATAGCATTTTGACTTTTTGACCTAATTTTTCAAACACCTCAGAATTTCACAAAAATTGCACCTTTACCTAATTTTGATGTCCTGGATCAATTTTTAGACTTGAAATCAAAATCGAAGTTCATCTTGATAGTCAAAATTGCATTTCAAATTTTCTCCCTCTTCTACGCAGTTGGTTGACCATTTGAGGCCTAATCCTTTGATCTTCGCTGGGGCATCTTTATTTCTTCATCCCCCATCTCTTTCAACCTTCTAGTCTACCATTCGATTTCATTCAATTCATTTCTCTGAGTTTGAGTGCATCCTTAACCTATATCTTTCTCAGTCAAACTAGGGCATATCTTCACTGCTTGATGGTTAACCTATCGTGCTTCATCCCTTTGATTATGATTTCTAGTGATTTGATCAGATCTATCAATTTGTTGTTCTCCTCTACTTGATTTCAATTTTGACTCTGAGGGGGTAGTACCTATCAAATTTTCAGCTTCAATCCTTGATTCAACTTTATCATTCAGGTCAGCTTGAGATTTTTATTTTGAGACTTGATTATCACCTAGCAGCGATGATGGTGATTTTGTCTTTCAATTTTTATCTCCTATTTTCAAACTTGATTATTGCCTAGCAGCAACGGTGATAGTTTTTTCTAAGGCTTGATTTGCACCTAGCAGTGATAGTGTTGATCTTGTCTTTCAGCTTATGTTTATGCTTGTCCTGATGTGTTCCCAGAATGAACACACATCTAGGTTGTTTTGTGATCCCAAACCAATCTCACATTTCAATTTATTCTTTGACCACATGTGTTCCTGAAATGATCACACATTAGTCAAAGAGGGGGAAATGTATACACCCTAAAATGGTTGCCTAGACTTTGGGCCCCCATTCAACAATTTATCCCAATCCCTGAGTCAATGTTTTCCTTAATCAGCATTTTCAATTATATCAATTTCCTTGATCAAATCCTTTTTGTCATCTTTGATTATTTTCCATGGGCTAACCATTTTATCCTAAAGTCTTTATTTAATTAAAAGGAATATTTCCTCCCCTTTTAATAAATAAAAAGCCCCCACTTTTCCTCTTATCCTAAGTTGCACAAATAAAGCATTATTCTTATTTAATAAATAAAAGAAAAAACACTTTTTGTCTCACATGGACACAAAAGTCAACTCTTATTTTCCTATTGGAGGATACTTGTGCACATAGATTGCTCCTCTTTTATGCTCCACCCTTGATTAAATCCTTTTGTCTCTTAATCTCTACCGTCCGTTGTTTTCATTCTCTATAAAAGAAGAGCTCTCTTCCTCATTTGGAGATCTCAACTTTTATGCTAATGTTATGCTGTAGGTTTTCTAGGTCATTTGGAGCTCTTTGAAGACATTCTTGCATTCAAGCTTTGAAGACATTGTTGTGGCATTTCATTTAGCTTGCTTTCATAGTTGCATAATCATGGCATTCTTAGCATAGATTTCCTTTGTGCAATAGACTAATCTCACATAGCTTAATTAGGAGGGATTGTAACACTTGTACTTTCCTTTCATAGCATAGATTGCACTTTCATTTCCATAGAATAGCTTTCATTTTCATTCTTAGCTTGCTTGCATTGCATTTCCATTTGATTCTTTGGGGATATTGGCACTCTTGCCCTTGTCTTCAATCTTAGAATCTCTCATTGTGTGGTTGACTAGCAAGGTCATAAGCTTCATAGCTCTAGCTGAGAGCAATTTTACAATCTTGCAACTCCATGCATAGAGAGCTCTAGGTCGCTATTGAAGGTTTCCCTTCCATGGATTTCCTTCAATGTAATGACTTAGAGAAGTGCACTACTTTTGTGTGTACAATATCTTTGTGAAGTGTTGGCCAATAGTAGAATGTTGTTAGCACCTTCATTGTTGTCCTTTTTGCTACAAAGTGTCCTCCACAGGGTTCATTATGACATGCATGCAAAATATCATAGGTCTCATCTTCTTGAACACATCTTCTCATGACCAGGTCTAGCCTTGTGTAAAATAATGTATTGTCAATCCATGAGTACTGAATGCTCTTTTCCACCAGCAATCTCCTATCCTTTGGAGGGAGGTGTTCAGGAATCTTGTTGGTGAAAAGATAATTTTCTACATCAAAATACCATGGAGTTTTAATACCAATGTAAAATAGATGCTCATCTAAAAATGTGTCATCTATCAATGAAGTATATGTGTCTGCATGTTGTAATCTAGACAAATAGTCTACTACTACATTGGCTCTTCTTGGTTTATCTATTATTGTGAGATCAATTTCCTATAACAAAAGTATCCATCTAGCTAATCTACCTAAAATGGAAGGTTTGTTCATGAGATATTTTATTGCAACATGGTCAGTATGAACAAATATGGGGTATCATGTTACATAGTGTTAAAACTTGTTTATAGCATATACTATTGCTAATAGTTATTTTTTTGTCACTATGTAGTTTAGCTCTGGGCCATGTCGACTTTTACTAATGAAGTAAATAGCATTTTCAAGGTTTTTAGACTTCTAACCTAAGACAACTCCTAGTGCATTTAGATACATCTATCTGTATGTGAAATGGAAAAGTCCAATTAGGGCCTTTTAATACTGGTGCTTTTTTAAGAAGGTTTTTAAGCTACAGGAATGACTCTTCACAAGTTGGGGTCCATGTGAATTTGGCCTCTTTTGTAATAAAAGTGTACAATGGACTTGCTATTTGACTGAATTTGAATAAAATGTTTATAGTATCTAGCATGTCCTAGAAATGATCTAACCTCTTTTTTCTTAGTAGGGGTGGGAAATGTTTGAATTACCTCTATCTTTGTTGGATAGACTTGTATGTCAGCTTCTAAAATGAAATGTCCCAAAATGACTCCCTCCTGCATCATCATAAAATACTTCTCACTGTTAAGTGACAAGTTATGCTTTTTACACTTGATTAGAACTTTCTCCAAATTCTTCAATGCCTCTTCAAATGTGACTCTAAATGTAGTGAAGTCATCCATATAAATCTCCATGTAATCATGTGAGATGTCAGTAAAAATGTTGATCACGACCCTTTGAAAGGTTGCAAGAGCATTACATAACCCAAATGGTAAAAAAAAGTAGGCGTACATTCCCAAAGGACATGTGAATGTTGTCTTTTCTTGGTCAACCACTATAGCCATCAAGAAATGAGAAGTACTTTTTGCTTGCTAATGTATCTAGTACCTGATCAATGAATGGTAGTGTAAAATGGTCCCTTTTTGTTGCATTATTGAGATCTTTTTAATCTACACATATTCTCCACTTACCCCCTTCTTAGGTACTATCACAAGAGGTGACACCCACTTACTATTTGAGATTGGATATATGATTAGTAGTTTCTGCAGTTTGGTCTTCACAATCTCCCTGAGGGCTGGGTTGATCCTTCTTTGTGGCTATTGTAGAGGTATACTCCCTTCATTTATATATATTTTGAGTACATAGTTTTGGACTTAATCCCTTCATGTCCCCATATTCCCAAGAAAAAGCCTTTTCATTTTTGCATAAGAGTTATGTTAACAATTTTAATTGCTGCTAAGATAATTTATTGTTAACATGAAGGCTATAGTTAAAGGTGAGAGTTGCACACTAGTGGTTAGTTCTAACATGGAGGCTTCAGACACAGGGCTAGTTGATATTTCACAAGGTCACAATTGCTATATAATTTCAGGCTCTATTGGCAAGACATAATTTTCATAGGTAGTCAATTGTAAAATTGAGCTTTGAAAGGAATCATCGATAAAATGGCCACTGACTTAAGCATTTGGGAGTCCCAGACCCCAAATGCCCATTCTGTGGTCTTCCAAAGTTGATAATGCATATCTTCTAGTTTTGTTGTCGTGCCCAGAATTACTGGGGTTGGATTCATGATTTTTTTGCTCCTTTCAGGCCCGAGCCCTTTTCTTGGCATATGGCTCTCCTTGGTGACCTTCCCAGAATGCCAACCCAGTTCACCTAGATTTGGCACTCTTTTTAGATGCAAATTTTGTTTACTCTATGGAAAGATAGGAATGATGTTATTTTCTCTTGCAGCAGTAAAGATATTTCTGTTTCACTTTTTGATAAAGCTTGTATATGCAATAATGTCATGATGCAGATTCAGGTCCAAGCTGATAAGGTGGCCCTTGAAGTTGCCCACCTTCAGGAGTTACTTTAGCACTAGGGAAATGCCCCTTGCACTGTTGCTTGTTGCCTCCTGATTCTATGTCGGCCGATCGCACGCCACCCAGAGGCCATCATCGTAGTAGAAGCTCTCATTCCAAGCCTCCATAATAGTGGCACCGCCACTCCACCTCTCCTCCTCCTCAGAGGGATTTGGGCTTTGGTTGGCCACCTGTGCTTGCCTCTACTATTGTAACACAATCATTTGTGAGGATACTTTGGAGTATATGATCATCCTCTTGTAATTTTAGGAAATATTGTCTATGTAGCATCATCACTTGAGAAACATAGTTTATTTCCTCTTCCTCATCTGCCAGGTTTGGCCATATAGGATTGTTTAGATCTACTTGTGGTTTTTGCTAGAGGATACAATACTAATTTATTGATAGTTTGACCATCAGAGATGGTCATATTTCCCAACCTACAACTAATATTAACATTTGTTTTTGCTAATGAAGGCCTTCCAATGATTACTAGATAACCAACAAGGGTTACTTTAGGTGACAGAATCATAAAATTAGTAGGGTATTCCAAAGGGTCCATGGTGACTACTATATCTTCAATCATACCATCTAGGGTAACTATAGAACTATCTACAAGCTATAAAACTATTGGAGTTGTCTTTAGTCCCTCTATACTCAACCTATGCATAGTGCCCTTGGTCATGACATTTATAAAAGCACCTAGGTCTATCAAGGCATTCTTTACTAACTAGTCATTAATTATTATGTCCACAACTGGGCTTCCTAGGTTAGAGTACTTAGGAACCACAATCTTGCCCAACACTATATCAACCAATTGACCTATTACATGTACTATTTCAGGATCCTTTTTGTTCCTTCTAGGTTCCTTAAGACACACTTCTTTGATGGATTTTCCATAGAGTGGAACATCTTTGATAGCCTGAAATAATGGAATGTAGATGTGTGTGTTCTTTAACTAGTCTAGGATATCAAATGGTGCTTCCTCTTGGAGTGTAGGTTTATCCATTTTAAGCCTTTGTGGGAATTTAGGTCTATTTTGACTTTTAGGATGATCCTGGTTGGGTATCTTAGTTGGTAGGGTTGGATTTGGCAAGGTGATGTCTGGTTGTTGTGTTGATGTTGTAGGAGTATTTTGTACTTCAATTATAATAGGTGGTTTTGGTGTTGGTAGAGTAGTACCAAATCTCAAGTGGATACCAGTGATGTCTAATGCATAAGAAGGGTTCTACTAGGCTTCAATGTTGTAGACTGGTTACTGTTACTTATTATTAGGATTTGGTTGTGGCTGAGCTGGCAATTGTGTTGGTTGTGGAGAGGAATTTGTGGCTATAGGAGGTGGCATAAATGCTATTTGTGGTACGGGAGGTGGTAATTGTTGATAACTAGGATTCTAATTAGGCCACTGTTGAGGTCCCCTCCATTGGTTATATGGTTTCCAATTTCCTTGTGGTGGTTGCCATTAATTTTGAGGCTGTGACTATGGCCATTGGGGTTGTTGGGAGCTATACCATTAGTTCAGCTGGGTATTTTGCCATGCATTATTCCACAGGTTGGAAAGGATCTGAAGGATATTGGAAATTCTGGGTCTGCCATTGACTATTATAATTATTAAAATATTGCAGTGGGTCATGAGGCATACCTTATCATGGAGTTCATGGGTGACGTTAAGCAACAAAGAAAACTTGATCATCTTCACCATCTATCTGCCTGAACTGAGTTGGAACATGATGTGTTTCCAAATTTTCTACCATCTTGCATCTATAATCCTTTTGTTGTCAACAATGTGGGAAGTACTCTGCTAACTTCAAATTAGCATCTTCATGCTTCTTTTTGTCTTGCATTGTATCCAAGTGGGTTATAATGTCATTGATTATGTCCTGCTTGAAATCTGATAGCAAGTTTGAGATTTCCATCTTTGATATGCCAGAGCTACTTCCTTTTGCAAGTGTTGGAAGAAATCCTCTACCCTTCTTTACTTTTGATCTTGAATAGTTCAAAATTTTTTTCTTGAGATCATCCCAAGAATACTAGGATACATCTCCTCTAGCCATAAGGTCCAATGCTTCCAAACAGTTATCATTCACTCCTCTCAAAAATATGAGTTTTTGTGAATCCTCCTGCAATGCATGTTGGGGATTCTTCTACAAATTGTATAAGAAATGTGAGATGTAGTCTTCCAGAGTTTCTTCTTTTTGTGACATACAGAAGATATCATCTCCTCTCAAATCACCTCCTTTGCAGTATTCTTTATATTTCTACAGAAATAGGTCTCTCATCCCATCCCAATCAGTTGCTACATTTGCCCCTAGTCCCATAAACCATCTTAAATCTGACTCCTTTAATGTAGATGGAAATAATTTGAGTTTATGACTATTAGTTTTATAGTCAAAACTTTGACAAAAATGTCAAACTTAAATAAGAAAGTATCAGGGTCTTCAGTTATCAGGCCATAAAACTTTGGTAATGCAACGGTGGGGATATTTTTAAGATTAGCATTGTTGATAAGGCTAGGAAGTGGAAATGGAAATGTAGGTTGAGCCATTATTGCCGATACTTGCACTTGAATTTGTTGTTGTGGAATGTTTACACTCAGTGGTGTACTATTAGCATTTGGTGTGCTCAGAGTGGTGTGTGCAAGAAAACTAGCCAAGATTTCAACAAAAGGCCAAAGATCAAATGGATCAAATGGGTCCTCTACTAATAAAGTGGATGAAAGAAATTTTGGACTCACATCAACAAAAGGTAATTCAGTTTTTTCAGATTCTTCATTTAAATTTTGTGGTTCTCTTGGGAGAAATCTGCCATTAACATATATTCTTCTTCCCCTTCGATGCATATAAGTGATTTGATGAACTTGTGAAGCAAGTTTAGATTTTACAAACTATTGCTAGAAAACAAGAAACTATCAAGAATGAATCAATGGGATTCTCAACTTGACACCATCCTTGGCAATGACGCCAAAAATGAATAGCCTCATAATAGGTAATAATAACTATGCCAAAGCATTCCCTAGGAATAGTATATTCAAACTAGGTATTATTTTCCTATCACAAAGTGAATTTAGGTTGTCAACCTAGGGATGTAGACTTGAAATGGGACAACATAGTTTGTGCACTAAGTTTCACATAGATTCATCTTACTTAAACTATTGTAGCAAGGTAAAATGCATAGAAAGAACTAAACTATTGCTGTAGGAAGGTAAAAACACACAACTAAATAAATAGACTAAAGTGAACGACCATAAATCTAACTTCAATTCATTCTGCAATTATAATACATGTACTATGGCTATCTCCACATATACTATAGGAACAAACATAGATACAATACTGTAGGAATGAACATCGAACTCTACTTCAAATATTAAAAACAACTAAACTACTCTTCTCTACTCTAATCTCTCCACCTTCCAAGTGGGCCCTCCTTGATTGGTTTTGACTAACTACTAACATAGAAGATAACTCAAATTATTCCTTCATTTCATATATTTAGAAAATGGATTACAATCAGAACACAGACTTAAAGAACAAATTTCTTCAATATAACACTAACAACATTATTTTGTCTAACTAGATTTCCATCAAACATCTCCCTATATATAGAGAGTTACATTCAAAACATTCAAATACACTTGACTGATTCATCCATGAAAGAAGGAGAACATATGAATTAGTAATAGAAGATCATAAAGATCAAACAACCACTCTAATAGAATAGTAACTACAGAGGAGATCTAGGATGATCGTGCTCCCCTATATTCCTTGAAATATTCATTCATTCCTTTAATTTTATCGGCATATTCCTCTAATCGTGCCCGAAACATCTCCACTCCTTCATTGCTGTAACCAACTTATTTTCCAACTGATCCTTCATTCCTGGTAGGTTAGTAGCATATGTATGCATATTCATATATTCAATTTAATCAATTCCATCCAAATATTAAAATACACATTAAAATAGTTATATGAAATACTGCATTATGTATATATAGTATTGGCAATATGTGTATACTACTTCCCACCCAAGATTTTTGAGGATATAAATGTACTTATGGAGTATATGTAAACTTAAGTACTTAAAAGTCACACAAATGTTCAGGAATGTTTTAGAAATAGAACATGAAATATCATAAAACATAGACCAACTTTGGTCTCAACATTCATCCAACTCATCATCTTTAGTCGGCAGACACATGTTCCATTTATTTCTTTCACTTAGTCAATATCATGATGTTTTGATGACTTCTAACTTGGTTAATACTATACTCAGTATACACTACACTTGCTCGGTGTATACTATTTCAACTTGGTGTATACTAAGCTCTTCATTTACTGACCACATAAATTTGTACATTCTTGATCTTCAATTCATAATATAATTATGTAATACAATCAAATCACTAACATAATGTCATAGGCTCATCAATAAGTTACCCAATGAATACCATATCCATATCTTTTTCATACATCTCATCTTCATGTTAATATCTCATTCCTTCACCATTATTTCCTTCTTTAGATGTAACTATCATGATAAGTGTAATACCCCAAAAATGGGCTATAAGTTCATTAATCTCCTACATCTTCAATTCGAACAAAATCGACATTTAAGTCCTAATCTAAGGCACATCTAAACATCATCGAATCATAATTGATTATCTTAAATTCTGCATCGGGAAATATTCCTAATAATATTCCTAATCATCATAATTATCTTTAATTTTATAATTATTTGACAATAAATCACATTTATCCTAAAGTTTGATTAATTGAATATTTTCATATTTAATTAAGTAGATTTAATATTTGCCACTTAATTGTGTAATTAAATTTAATTCTATCTATTATTAATTGTATTATTTAATTTTGACAATAAATCTAATATCATATGAATAATTGATTAAATTTTTATTTAATTAATTAAAGCAAGTTGTCATTATTTAATAATATAGTTTTTAATAAAAATTTGATTAAATAATTGATTAACCCATAAATCAATTGTTTTATTTTTAAAAGCAGTTAAGTTGGAAATAAATCACTTTATTATTAAATTAATTCATAAATAAAACATGCACAATCATAAAAGTAAACAACTATCAATTATCAATTAAAGCTAAACTCTATTTTGAGTTAAAGCTTAGCTTTTGCATGTTTTTGTGACTTAATTATCTTTATTATAAAATAACTCAAAAATCAACCTGAGTTATTTGAGTGATTTATGACTTTTTTTCATGCACCTCCAAAGCCTTGGATTTCTATAAATTAAAGGCTCAGCTCTTCATAATTCATCTTTAAAATCTCTCAATCATCTCTCAAATTTGCATCCAAGCATCTCATATTTTGCACAATCACGCTGGAGAATTGGAATTGAAGAATCAAAGCTCTTGCGAATCGACATCTTTGTGAGATCAATCTTATTTTTGCATTCATATTGCATATCATTGTTAGATTAGCATTGCATATCAATTTTCATTAGCATCCATAGCATATCAATTTATCATTCTTATTGCATAGAAAATATAAAAAATATAGATTAATTGCATTCAATTCATATCTAGATCTTTTGCATTCAAATCCTTCATTTAGGTGTCGTCTAGGTCACTAATCTCGATTACAATATGAGAACATCAATCTCGCACCTATTAGAAGGCAGTAAATCGCTTGGTTACATAGTTTTCAATTTTGCATGATTTTAATTTTTGCTAACCTCTAATGTTTTACTGAATGTTGTGTTTACAGATTAGGTACAATTTTCACACACACATTTCTGGCGCCCACCATGGGGCAACCCACCTTTGCATGTTGGTTTTGATTTTTTTTGGGAGCTAAAACCCTAAAGTTTCAAAAATTTAATTTTATCTTCCAAACGGCTTAAAGTTTTGGTCTAAAATTTTTTTTGTAGGTTGGAGACCTATCAGGGAAGCTTTGAAAAAAAATTCAAAATTTTTTGAATTATTTTGAATTTTTAATAAGTTTTTTTCAATTTTTCATAAAAAATTAATATCTGACGCAAATCAGCATATTTTTCTAAAATTTTTGCATTTTCGAAAAGCTCTTCAAATTATACAGGGGGTCTATTATTTGTGTTTTAAATTTGGATGCAATTTAATAGCTCAAATAGTCAATTTGCAAAAATTGGTCTATTTTGATAAAATAGGTCTCTAGGGCACAAATGAAGAGATTTTTGTAAAATTTTTGCATTTTTGGAAAGCTCTCTATTTTTTAGTAGGGGTCTCTATTCTTAATTTCTATTTTTGTGGCCAAAATCATATCAAAAAAATTAGGTCTTGTTGACTAGGTCAAATGTAGTGCAAAAAAATTAAAATTTTATGATGGGTATGCACTTATTTTTCATATGATTCAATGCATGATATGAGTTGTCATTTGGATTAATTTATGGTTATTATTACTCCTAACAATTGATTTTTAGAGCTAACCCTATGATTTTCATAAGTTGAATATATTTTGCATATCTTGTTTGCTTGTTTGCTTGTTGGAGAGTTCGTCACTTGCTTGCATGGAAAAGCTCAACAAAAATTGCTAAAAATTAGGTAGAATCTACTAAGCGCATTGTGAGGATCATGAGGTATTCTCCTTTATCTAATAACATTTTAATTTGGGACTTAACATAAATCTCTCACGTGTCAAGCTTGTGTGCATCTTTTCATGCTTTTGATCTATTTCTACACACTTGCATAATTTGATACTAGGTTGTG
Organism: Chamaecyparis obtusa; assembly: GCA_027943335.1. Classification (NCBI taxonomy): domain Eukaryota; kingdom Viridiplantae; phylum Streptophyta; class Pinopsida; order Cupressales; family Cupressaceae; genus Chamaecyparis; species Chamaecyparis obtusa. The sequence continues at coordinate 37,819 of BSBK01000648.1, read as the reverse complement.
ATCCCTTAAGGATTCATTAAGTAGTCTTAGAGTACTTGTGATTGATCTTGATTTCTATCTTTGGTTATTGGACTCGCTAATCCACCGGCCCCTCATTTCCGCCCTGTGGTTGCAATCTCAGCGCCATAAAGGGGAGGGGTCAACAGGACAAAAGCGTTAAGTGTTCCACTTGGCAACCCTTTTGTGCTTTTAGGAACTCACTTGTTTTCTAAGTTGTGGACTCATTTTCAGCTTGTGTGAGGTGTTAAGTGTTCCACCTTGTGGACTCATCTCATATTTTCTTTAAGCGTTAAGTGTTCCTCTTTCTGCTTTTTGGGTACTTTTGGTAGATTTGCTTTCGGGAATATATCTGTGCTCACATAGTAATTAGGCCCTATGAACACTATTTGTGATTCTTGAGAGATTGGATTCCTAGATAAATCTTTCTTGACGACAGAATCCTTGTAGGTAGGGAGGATGCTTAGTGCATTTCACATTCAACTTGGTTAGTGCGTCTTCTCTTATTGATCGACACATTCTCTCTCCGGAGAGGTTGATAGATCACGTGGGGTTGATATCATGAGCTTTGGTGAATCAAAATTGGTTAGTGCATCTTCTCTTATTGATTGATACATTCTCTCTCTGGAGAGGTTGATAGATCATGTGGAGTTGATATCACAGACCTTGGTGGAACAAAACTTTGTCTTAGCGTGTCGGATTAATCTGCTTGCTTTGTTTGGGTTAAAAGTGAAAAAGTGTCAAAAACCTTAGATCTGGAGCCAAGTCCCCTTGTGGTATAAATCTGTGAGTCACCTTTAGAGAGGGTTAACCGTAGTGGAGCATCCCTTCACAAGGCAAACTGCGTTGACAGAACCTCAAGCGGTAATAGCCATTTTCACCATGGTAGTGACAGCCGCTATATAAATGTCCTTGTGGAAGAAATCTCCATGGGTATGGTTCATTGTTGGGTTGTCAGATCTCCCTAGTAGCTCTTGAAGATTAAGTTCTCAGACTGTGTCAAAACCCCGGTGCGCCGGGATTGGAGTTCACCCCTTTGAATCATAAAAGTTGCAGAGTCAAACCATTACTAAAAATCCTAGAGAGGCCAATTTTTCACTTTCAGGTATATGTGTGTTATTGCAAAACTTTTTAGAACATACACAATTAGTACTCTCAGGGATTAGCACAATTTGGTCACTTGATTGTTCATGCGCAAGGTTGCTTTTTCCCTTGTTCATTATTTTCAGACGTGCTTGGAATCAATTGCTTGCTGTTCTGCGTGTTTGTTTATCTACTTGGCTATTAAAAATGATCAAATCTGGTATAACCTTCAAAATTTGGATAGTATAATTTGCAAACAATCCAGAACTGAAAACCTTAAATTTTGCAAAAATTGACGTAAAATCTTTCTGGAGTCAAAAGTCATTTCAAGAAGTCAAAAGTCGTACGAGTTTAACAACTATCATTTCATTGCTACCCAACTATTGTATGAGTTTAGCAACTGTCGTTTCATAGACTACCCACTGTCGTATGAGTCTGCAAAGTGTTGTTTGGGAAAATTTGAGAGAGTTGTCAAAAATTGTCAAATTGCAAGATATCCAATGTTTCCAGCCTAGTTCTAGAATCTATCATACAAATCACTGTGTCAAGAAATAGAGTAGTACTTATTGAGAATCAGTACACATGTCTCAAAGAATCAGTACACATGAGGAGGAAATTTTGATCACTGCTATGAGGAAACAGCTGCATGCTATGCAAGTCCAGCTTGACAATCTTAAGAAAGAGAAGGAATCTAAAGAGTTCTCCATGGAATCTCTATACTCTTTTCCATTTGATAAAGACTTGTACATGTCACCATGCCCCCAAACAAAATTTGAGCAATATGATACCTCTTCCACAGAGAGTGACACATCCAGCTTTGGAGACTATGATGACTATGATGACAGATAATGTAATGATACCTATGACACCTCTATTCCTAAGAGTCCTCCTCGTCGTTTGTTCCTACTTACTACAAATGGGCCATCACATTGGATAGATCGTGATGGTGATCCATATGATTCTGATTTTGAAAGAGATTTTGATGGCTTTTGTGGACAATACCTTGATGATGATCCATCTACTACTGCTGAGGACTATAAAATACATCGTGCTAGCTTGAAATGTCAATACTATAAGGATCTCTCCTCTAAGAACTCTCAGGCTGAAAATAAAGATTACACTCTCAAGAAAGATCATGTTAATGTTGGACCTTTGTCTTGTGATGGTTCCCTTCCATCCCCTACTTCCTCCAATACTCGTACATTTCCTAAAGCTTCTGAGTCTTTCAAATCTTTCACAGAACCTTCATCCGACACAAGTCCTAATACTTTTCATGCGGTTCCCTATAGTTATCCTCCAGGGCTACCTCTTAAAGAAACTCAAGCTAACCTTCATTTGGTTGCAAATACTTTCAATAATGATAAACCTAAAGAGCCTAAGCCTTCATATGCTATAATCCCTACTTCAGCTAGTCCTCCACCATCTCTTCCAAAGTCATCCATACAATCCCAACATGCTTCCTTGTCCTTAGAAGTGGCTCCATGTCAAGAGGACTCTAAAAACGATAAAGAAAAGAACATAAAGAAAGATCAAGATCAAGAACCCTCCATGTCATCCACTCCTTTTCCTGATGTCTCTTATCCACCTCAGGGTTCTTTTGATCCTGCACATCCTTTCCCATTCATTCCACCATGTCTAAAGCCTTCTCCTAAGCAAGATCAAGCTACTACTTACACTATTGAGCTTATTGAAAATCAAAATAACCTTACCCCACTTCCAATTTCCAAAGATGATACTTCCATTAAGGTTGGTAAAAATGGTGTTCCTTCCAATGTTAAGCCTATTGAAAAACAAGAGAAAAATTATGCGCTTATGCTATCCGAAGATCCTTGTCAAAATCAAAGTCTTTCATCTTCTTGTTCTACCACTCCATGTTCACTTCTACTTTCTACTCTTCCTAAGTCTTTGCAAGCTTTGAACAATCCTATCAAAGAAGGTGCTCATATTCAAGATGTCCATGATTCTATTGAAAATTTTAATACTCACTCTAAAGATGTTTATATCCTTAGTTGTCATATAGATGCTGATGAACTTATTGATTATCCTTTTGCATCTTCCACTTCCATCCTTGGACCTCTTCCACCACTACTAAGAGCTTCATACTGTAGACACCGAAAAATCTTTCAGAAAATAAATTATTTTTGTTTTCTGAAAATCCTTGATGACATCATCATTTATTAATTAATTATTTATTTAATTAATTAATTTATTTTTATGCCATTAAATCCCTCTCTCTTAATTAAAAATCTTTAATTAAGGAATCTAGCCTAAAAATGTCATTTGGACATTATCCCTAATTTATTAATTATTTAATTAATAAATTGACCAATAAACTTCAAAAATAAATTAATTTATTTTTAATTTATTTTTTATCCCAAACTTGGCCAATTTCCTTAAGACCACTAACCTCTTCCAAAATCTTCTAATCCCTTCTTAATTTCGATTAAAAGGCTAATCCCATCTTTTCTAACCCTAATCCCAAGGTTAAATATTTAATTAAGGTTAAATATTTAATTTTCATATTTATTGAAAATATTTTAATAAATATTCCTAAAACTTAAACCTTTTGGAATGAATAACTTTTATTCCATGAAACTAAGGAGAAATCTAGACTCTTCTAGAATCTTCTCAAATCCACCCTCTTCACCCATCCTAATCCTTTTCTTTGTCCTAATCTAATCCTAATCCTACCCTTAAACCTTTGTGCAATCCTAACCAAGCTTAAGACTTTCTTAAACCAAAGCAAAGTCTTTCCTTCCAAATATCTCAACCACAAAGCATTTATTGCTTCCCCAAAGTCTTCAAAGCCTCTTAAAGCCCATTCATTGCTCTTACAAGCATTTATTTGGAGAGTTATGAGCTTGGAGCCCCCTTTGTTGACTCCTCTTTGCCCTTCCCTTCATCCACTCACCTTGTGACATGTGTCACCTCCTGATTGGCTGAGAACTAGCACAATCCATGTGCTTCCCTTTGAGTGAATCTTGGCCTCTCTTAAGGATTTCAATCCTGGCCATTCATTCCTCCTACCCCAAGCCTTTAGAATCCTATAAATACCCTCACTTCCTAAGGCAAATCATCTTTCAACTTTCAAACTCAATAGCAAAGTTATAATGCCATTTTCATTTTAGCATAAGCATAAGTTCATCATTTTAGATCATTTTCAAGCTTAAATCACATCTAAATTAGCTTAAATGGATTAACATAGATTCATTTCTTGTTTCAATCTTAGTTCAATCATTTAGCTTTGCATATTTGTGTGTTCTTGAGGCCTTTGAGGCAAAATAGGTTCCTCATACCTATTTTGTGTCATTTTGGGTCTTCATCAACCTCAAATCATCCTATTTTGCATGCTCCAAGTGCTTGAGTTTGCACACCCACATCCCTCTATATCTAAGCATATCAAACGGTGCATGGGCGCATCCGTTTTAAGCTTAAACTGAGGTGGCTTTGATTTTAGTTTGTTAACCATTAAATTTGATTTGATTATATGCTATGACATTTGTTTGTCTTTGGCCTTCAAAACAGGTTTAGGTGCACTCTCAAATCCTAGTCTACACATACCTTCCTTCTATCTTGGGTCCTTATGTCCCTTCACTTTCCCCTCCTAACTCTCCTAATTCACCATCCATCTTGGGTCCTTACATCTCTCCATCTCCCATCTTTCCTCAAGATCAACATAGATGCACACCCTTGAATCCTTTTCATCCACCCACCCATCTAAACCAGTCATATCCTCCTCCTTCCACAAGTCCCAAGTCTTTTGGAAGTAACTTGAATGTTCAATACAAGAAAAAGAAGCAATACAAGAATCCATCAAAAAAATAAAATCACCATGTCTCCTCTAAACAACATGGAGGCATAAAGTCAAAAGAGATATCTAAGAAAAAAACTACAAGACAAGTATGGGTTCCAAAATCCATCATTGAAGATATTATCTCTAGATCATCAAAAGGAAATAAAAAGTCTACGGCTATATGGATTCCAAAGTCTCTCTTGAAAGAGTCCGGTGTTGAACAAAAAGTGAAGTTGACATTCAAGCTTCCAAACGCTTCCACTTCATCTCCCTCCAAAAATATTCTTCCATTCCACGTGCCTAAACCACAACCTTTGTTATCCATTTGCCATATTCCTTCACGTATTCTTTCATTCACGATTTCTCCATCCTCTCACCACCCTTCAAGGTATGTGTTGACATTGATCTTGCCTTCCTTTCCACCTACCCTTTTACAATCCTTCCATGCATTATCTTTCTACCTTCTATGCTTTTTCCTCATTTGCCTATTCCTCCTATCTTCCAACCTCACTCGCTTTACATAAAACCTTATCCTCCATTTTTCTCTTCCATCTCCCTTTCCCTATCAGCATCTTTGAGCATATCATTTTGAATCCTTGGTATATCACGGTTTATCCTTTCAAGGAGCATTATCTAAAAAGCTTGCCTTCTTCCAAAAAAAAAGAGAAATGAAAAAAAAAAATTAAAAATGTGCCTTGGTGAAAACCTGGAAACAGGCACCTTGGTAGCAAAAGTAAAGAGAAATAAATTCATCCTATGGTGAAAACCACTCCCTTGTGGCACCTTGGATAAGTACCATGATGAAAACCTGGCAATCAGGCATCATGCGTAGTTCTTCTACATATTTCATTCATTCCATCTTCTCTCTTTAATCTTGACAATGTTGATCTATATACGAACATTTGGCTATTTTGTGAGCTATCTTACGATGATCTTGCTTTCATTCCTTCCATGTTTAGCCTTCATATCCATCTTCCTCCATTCATTTTCACCTGTCGCTATCCTTTTCCCCTTTGGTCTTGATCTAAGAAAGAAAGAGTAAAACACAGTGCTATGAAGCCTCTTGACATGTCTACTCCTTTGGATTGCATCCTTTCCTGCTCTTGCATTATGATTTTGTGACTTATCCTATGCTAGCCTTTCATTGCTTGTCCAAATATGCTTGGGTATTCTTGAGGAGTTTTCCCTTGAGGATTTCTTCCCTTCATTATCCTTTATTCTCTTGTCTTCCATCTCTTCCACCATCTTGTCAATCCCTCTTGTTCTCCACATTGCTAGACATTGGGACTACATGATATGATCTTGGTTGGGAGTTTGCAATGAAAAAAAGAGCTACCAATATCAGAACTAGTATCAAAACCAGTATCAAAACCAGTATCAGAATCAGTATCAGAACAAGTATCAAAACAAATATCAGAATAAGCATCAGAACTAGTATCAAAACCAGTATCAGAACCAATATCAGAACCAGTATCAGAAAAAGTATCAGAACAAGTATCAGAACCAGTATCAGAACCAGTATCAGAATCAGTATTAGAACTAATATCAGAACTAGTATCAGAATACCTACTGGGGCTACACCATTCACTTTATTTTATGGGTCTGAAGTAGTACTACCTATTGAGGTTGAAATCCCATCACTTCGAATCAGAATGCATGGACTTGTCACCGATGATGACTACAGAGTGTCTAGGTTACAAGAACTTGAATTACTAGATAAGCGCAGACAAGTAGCGTATGATCATCTCAGAGTATATCAGAAAAGAATGTCTAGAGGCTACAACAAGAAAGTCAGACACAGAGAATTTCAGGTTGGCAATCTAGTTTAGAGAGAAAATCTGAAAAATCAATCCCATCGAGAACGCAAGGGGAAGTTCGAACCCAACTGGCTGGGTCCCTTTGTTATCACTACTACTTTTGGCTCTGGTGCCTATCAACTCTCAACGACTGAAGGTGAACAGCTTTGAGAACCAATCAACGTTCTCCATTTGAAGAAATTCTACACCTAAGGCATTCAGTGCTTGGTAAATGTCCTAAAAAAATCCTAAAAATTAGAAAAAGTCCTGAAAAAAATGAACATCTTGGTGAATACCTAGCAATAGGCACCTTGATGATTCGCAAAAAAATTAAAAAAATATCAAAAATTAAAAAAAAATTAAAAAAATGAAAAAATACAAAAAAAAAGAAAAAAAGAAAAAAAAGTGCCTTGGTGAAAACCTGGAAACAGGCGCCTTGGTAGCAAAAATAGAATCTCTGCCAAGATGGTGAAAACCTGGCAAATAGGTGCCACTTGTTCCAAATGCTCCATCTATCAGTGCAATCTTGGTCTTTCTTAGCTTTCAGTCTTGCTTTAGTTTGTACATATCTCCCGGTTTGTTTCAACATTTCCAATTTTCAATAAGTCAGTTTGTACACCAACCAGCTCAAGTGTCTGTATCCTATCAATGTTTAACACTTGGGGGCAATCAATGTCATATCCTATGGCCTCCAATGTATCTTAGATGTATCCTATCCAATCAAAGTCCTTTGAAGCTTCAAGTTGAGTCAGTCAGTCTGCCTCGTCTCCAGAAAGGATTTTACATCTACAACAATCAAACATCAAAACAAACTGAAAACAATCTGTGCTTCATGCTTTTATCTCCTTGTATGCTTACTGATTCACATTGAGATTTTTGCATATTGTGTCCCTTCGAGCTCCTCAATGATGTCCTTTTCAAGATTTAGAGAGTGATGACTGGGGGCATAATCTTTTCTTGGTTTTCTTCTTGTATGTGAAATCTAACAACTTTGGAAATTCTGGATTGAAATGGTGTCCGACTGTAAGAGCCTCTATCTCGAATTGGATGGCCATGCGTACCTCGACCATTGATACCTAGAAAATTCAAGGAAGTTTGATCTAACTATTGTCTTTTTGAGTGATTTCTTTCTCCTACTGTGGAACGCAATCTTGCCTAAGGATGTGAATGATAAAGGGTCACTACGGGTAATTCACATTGGATTTAGAATGATCTCTTGACTATTTGATGTGTTTGCAACGCAAGGCGCACTCAGGTCATCATGACATTTATGTTTTGATGCTTGTACAAATTGCTATATCAAAATGGACATGATATTCAGGTCATCCTGACGTTTGTGCCTTGATGCTTATATCTAATCTGACATTCTGAAATAAAAATCAATATTCATATATCCATGGTTATTCACTAGTGGGTGTTGTATTGATTCTGGCACATACAAATTGATATTCATATGTCTATGGTGTCATAGCTAGTGGGCATTGCATTGATTTATCCAGTTACCTAAAAGTTCAATGATGATAACAAATCGACATATGATCAGTGAGTAGGTCCTAGGTCTTAGGTTGCATTTCATTTTGCATGTCTCTTTGCATTTTTCATCTTTGCATGATCTCATAATGATTAAACGAACTTCAATGCTTAAATGATTCTTCAAATCGCATCTTCAAGTCTCACAAGAGCTGAATCTCACACGAAGGTTCCTCCAACTAAACAGCAAGTAGAATCCTTTTTCGGGATCAAAATTCAAATCTGAGATCATTCATATTATTAACTACTTGCATATTCAACCTTCAATCATCACAGAAATTCAGTATTCAACTTAACTGATTATCTAACATCAAACTATCAAAATTTCAACTTGGTCAACCATGGTCAACTCATGGTCAAACCTAGTCAAACTTAGTCTCTAGGACCTCTAAACGATGCAGAATGCATTCTCGGACATGTATAACCACTTCTCAAATCAATTAACATGCTTCTAAACTATAATGCTGACTTTTCTTGTCAGATTTCAATTTTAATCCCGAAGGGGGCATGGTATTGCACATCATTCAAAGTCTGTAAATCAAAATTCTATCGATCAAGTCTATCAATATCTTTCATCAGTGATCAAGACAAACAATCACGTCTAGTTACTGATTCATCAAAAGTCCTCATCGCTCGGGGCAAATCTAGCATCACTTGGGGCATATCAGATTCATCAAGATCTATATCAATCTGGTATTCTCCTAATCTTGTAAACTGTATCAGTTTTTGTAACCATCGGATCATAGTGTTCTTTCCTTGGTTCCTCGGCAACTGAAGGGTTCGGATGTGATACCTGCTAGTTCTGCTAAGACAATTGAGTCTAGAACGGGTCACTCACTTCTTATCAATCCTAAGGTTCAGAATCAGACATTTTGACACTTTTTCACAATCATAGGTTCATTTGCTGCTACAGTGAACATTATCTTTGGTCGTTCAGGACCTATTATCTCCATATCAATTCAATATCAATCAGCTTCTGTCTCATATCAATTATCAATTTCGCATCAGTTTCATATCTCTATCAAACATAGACTTTCTTTGAACCACTACGCTTCGCACAGTAATTCAAAGAGGGGCAAAATGTAATACCCCAAAAATGGGCTATAAGTTCATTAATCTCCTACATCTTCAATTCGAACGAAATCGACATTTAAGTCCTAATCTAAGGCACATCTAAACATCATCGAATCATAATTGATTATCTTAAATTCTGCATCGGGGAATATTCCTAGTAATATTCCTAATCATCATAATTATCTTTAATTTTATAATTATTTGGCAATAAATCACATTTATCCTAAAGTTTGATTAATTGAATATTTTCATATTTAATTAATTAGATTTAATATTTGCCACTTAATTGTGTAATTAAATTTAATTCTATCTATTATTAATTATATTATTTAATTTTGACAATAAATCTAATATCATATGAATAATTGATTAAATTTTTATTTAATTAATTAAAGCAAGTTGTCATTATTTAATAATATAGTTTTTAATAAAAATTTGATTAAATAATTGATTAACCTATAAATCAATTGTTTTATTTTTAAAAGTAGTTAAGTTGGAAATAAATCACTTTATTATTAAATTAATTCATAAATAAAATATGCACAATCATAAAAGCAAACAACTATCAATTATCAATTAAAGCTAAACTCTATTTTGAGTTAAAGCTTAGCTTTTGCATATTTTTGTGACTTAATTATCTTTATTATAAAATAACTCAAAAATCAACCTGAGTTATTTGAGTGATTTATGGTTTTTTTTCATGCACCTCCAAAGCCTTGGATTTCTATAAATTAAAGGCTCAGCTCTTCATAATTCATCTCTAAAATCTCTCAATCATCTCTCAAATTTGCATCCAAGCATCTCATATTTTGCACAATCACGCTGGAGAATTGGAATTGAAGAATCAAAGCTCTTGCAAATCGACATCTTTGTGAGATCAATCTTATTTTTGCATTCATATTGCATATCATTGTTAGATTAGCATTGCATATCAATTTTCATTAGCATCCATAGCATATCAATTTATCATTCTTATTGCATAGAAAATATCAAAAATATAGATTAATTGCATTCAATTCATATATAGATCTTTTTCATTCAGATCCTTCATTTAGGTGTCGTCTAGGTCACTGATCTCGATTACAATCTGAGAACATCAATCTTGCACCTATTAGAAGGCAGTAAATCACTTGGTTACATAGTTTTCAATTTTGCACGATTTTAATTTTTGCTAACCTCTAATGTTTTATTGAGTGTTGTGTTTACAGATCAGGTAGAATTTTCACACACACAATAAGTACAATCAAAACTAGTTGACATCAATGACAATATAATAATTTATTTAATGTGTCACATATACTTTTGTAGCTTGGTGATTACCTTCACATTATGTTATCCAAGTAATCAATCAGTTGTAGTTTGTCTATCTCTTTCTTTGAAGTATTCAATCAATTGTAGCCTGTCAGGTAGTTGCATTGATGCTTCTTTGTTAGTTTGCATTCAATGTTAGTTTAGATCTTGGATTTATCATATACCTACTTACATCATTTACATTAAATCCTTGAGGGTAGTTACACAATGACCACTCCTTGAAGAATTTAAAGTATTTAATCTAGTTTACGCTTTTATCATTTAATCATTTGGGATCAATATATTGTGTTAAGTAGAGAGCACATCCACAATAACCTGAAAGAGAAAAAACAAACAAGCTTGGGTGCACTTTTTTAGCTCATAAAAGGTTTTGGAATGAACTTTAGTGTACGATGCAAGTTAATATGTTAATGTGATTTGAATGATGATTTATCCTAATATTTTCATGTTGGGCTTGTGGCACATAGGTTAGTTTTTCCCACAACACAAAAAAACAAAACCATGATGCAAAAGAGGTTGTTATATTGTCAAATAGGATCTATAGGTTATTATTATATTATTAGTTTAATAATGTTACATTATGTTACTATTTTAATCCTAAATTATATTTTTAGGTGTAGTTCTAAAATTTACTTAGATAGGTATAACTTAATTGCTTAAATTAGAAGGGATAATGTTGCACATTTAAGGGATTTCAACTTTTACCTTATCCTCGTAGATTTGGAAAGTGCATAAGCAAACCCTTTCTTTTTACATTTATCCTTACATTAATTTTGAAAACTAAAATGCTATGTGATATAAAATATCCTTCCATATTTTCTGAATAATGAAGCAAGCATTTTGTGAGCACTTTCAATCTACAGACTTAGCTAATTTATGACAATTTTTTTTAATTGGGATAGTCTAAATCTACTTATATCCACTAAATTTTGGTAACATATTTGATTCTAGATTTCAACATGTATTACATGTAACCACATAACCAACTTCACAACACTCTATCCTCTTCATCCTTTAAATGTGTATCATGTTAGGAATAAGGTGTCTCAACCTTGTATAATTCCTATATTTTATTATTTGTTTTGTAAAATGTATTTCTTGCAAATAATGTAATTAAGTGTGAGTGTACATGTCTAGTTGGCATGTTGATGTGTCACTCCACTTGATGTGTCGACATCTTGAATTGTGTGTAAGGAGATCATGGCTGAAACAGTTATGACAGATTCCTATGACATGCAAGAGCTATGTCTGGAAGATTCAATGATAGGTGAAGACATGTGGCAACTAATAAAATTGAGTACTGTACACTCTTCCCCAATTGTGGGGTTCCTATTTTCTTAGAGAATGGTAAAACCCTAATACGACTATCTTTGGAAGTTGCCCTAAAAAGGGAAGCACGTGATATAAGCATTTTTTAGGGTTTCGAAGAGTAGAAGCAAGTGCATTGTTGGAACATTCTATGTTGTTTCATTTTGTCTTCAAGAGTTGGAAAAATCTTCTGAAAGAACTTGCATTGCAAGTGTATTGTAAATGTAATAGTTTTGATTAATACACTGTGCAGGTTTTGGAGTGCTAGGGTTTTTACCGAAAGGTTTCCCCAGGGTAAATTTTTGTGTCATTCTCTATTTTCTACATGCATGGTATAAGGCTGAAATATCTTTGTTAAAGTAGTTAACGGATCTAAACTTGTAAGGATTTAAAAGAATTTGCACAATACTTTCCTTTAGAGATTAGTGTAGGAAGTTGTTTCCGCACCTGAGTTTCCTTACATATCATACCCTAAAAATAAGTTCAATTACAAGAATTCCAATTGTATAATGATTAATAATCAGTTGATTCCTTCCCAAACAATTTCTCAAGCTTGTAAGGATAATAAATAAAAAAATAAGTACCTTGAACCTCAAATACCATGAAACTATCTCATCCATGAACATGCAAGGACATTCACATTCAATCACATGCAAGTAACATGCATGTCCATGAAAGTACATACACCTACATAATCTATTCATCCATGTTGAAGGAAACAATAGAAAGAACTATAAATATATGGACCTCAAAAAAACTAGTTTGAAGTTTTGTAGTTTGAACTACCCTAATGTTTAATTTGTATGTAATTTGTGGTTGAGATTACTATTTTCAATTTAGGGGAAGGTTAATATATCTCATTCAATAGTGTATAAGGTAAATGAGAGGATCATATATCTCATTAAATAAATTAAGCTAAATGGGGATGTTTGAATAAGTTGATCCTAAATTGATGAAGGGTGCTCCCCTTAATACCACAAACACATAACAAAATAAAGAACAACAACAATTTGCAAGAACAAAAAATGGGCTTCTTATTATCTCCACAAATGTGGAATTACAAATTTCAGAATTACAATATGCAAAGCCACATGAGCATTTCCCTTACAATATTCTGTAGGACAAAGCCTTGAATTATTATCCAAAACTACTTTGAATTGCTCTGAACTTCCCTAAACAACACTACGAGCCTTCCTTATATAGGCAATTTTCCACCGCTTAGGAAGGTTCCAAAAATTTAGCCTCTAAGGATGACCAAACTTAGAATTATTTTATTTTATTATTTTATTAAATTATAGTCAGCTCAAAACAACTTTTGAAACCCAAACAACAATTTTGAAGAAAAATTATTGTATGTCATTTCAGGTGGCCCAACTTCCGGAGACCATAAGTCATCACTTGTTGACCTGATTGACTATTATGACCCCATTTCAAAAAGGGCACAAAGTTCTCTACAACACCTAAATTAAGAAAGCTTCATTCACCTGAAGTTTTGACCTCATCTAGGGCCTCTAAAGCCTTCAAAATCGAGTTCAAAGTTTATGTACCCTTCTGTCAATACTGAAAATTTTCAATATCTTTAAAACTAGACTTGATCTGGCAATGAAACTTTATCGACAGGCTAATATGACCAAAATGAACCTCTAGGGAAGAAAATAGACCATTCTGAGCTCAAATGGAAAACTTATTAAAAATAGTAAATTTCCAAAAAATAGCAACTCTGCACAAGATAGCCTTATTGAAAAGAAACTAGAATTATTTTTGGGTGATGCAAGATTGCTCTTACACCCAGGATGCTCCTGCATCATAAATATATTAATATTAATAATTATTATTTTAACATTTGTACCATGAATTTTTCTAGAGTTTTGAAGTTTTATAGATTTATAACTTATTAAATAATATAAAGTGAATGAAAACAAATCTCTTGTTTGGTAATGATCTAAAATATTACATGTTTATATTCTTATGAAATATATGATTATGTATATTATTGCAAATAGATAGGATAATAATTCATTGAGGTTAACAAAGATTAGAGTGTAGATCTAATGGTATAAAATGGTGAATCAAGTAGGGATTTTTAGAACTATTATCAATGGACGTGTTGGCACCTTCAAATTCAAAAGGAACTTGAAGGGGCCATGTTGAAAATTTTCTAAGGTATAAAATGTACCCATGAAAATCTGCATGAAAAGGCCTAGTTTAAGAACCAATAAGTTTGATCCTTGGTGAATATTATGAGAAAAAAATTTGGGATTGTGTTCACCACTTATCATTAAGTCCATGAGTCCATTTTTATCCCCCTATAGTCAATTGTGACATGTTTTTGATGCACCTAGTTTAAGGGGTTTACACCAATCTGCATTGTGCACATATTCAGGAAAATCCAATGACCTACTTTGGAGATCTATATCTCACATTTAATTGACTTTCATGAAAAATGGAATTATTTCCATGTACTATAAAAATGAAAAATAGTCCCCATGTGCATTTTCAATCTCCAGTGATTTCATTTGATGAGTTTCCCAAGCCAAATCCAAAACTTATTCAATTTTTTTGTATATGTATTGTCACATCTGCTAGATATCCATTTTTAGGGAGTTATAACTTGTGACCCATTGATTCTCATGTGAAACCAATTATTTCCCTATATTCCTGGTATCTCAATATACTTATTTATAAATTTTTAGGATCCTAGGACTTTGTTTGATATTTGTACTAGCTCCATATAAAATGCAATTTGCCATGTTGTAAGTTTGTATGGACAAAACATATTGAAAATGGTCGAGTTTAACCATTAATAACTTTCAAACCTTAAGATGTATAGAAAAAATTTTTGGTGTACATGTCCCTTGTGTCTCAATGATCAAATATTCTCAATGGTGTCTTCCCAAAGATTCATTTGCTACTTTATCAAGAGGCATATAGAAGGGGTTTCACAAGTTAACCATGGGGACAAAGGATCAAAGTACTTCCAAATCCTAAAGTGCAAGGAAGATAAAGAAAGAATAGGCTGCACATGTGAAGAAGGTAACACACTTAATACTTAAGAGGATATTCTATAAGCATTTGTCACATACTACTCAAAACTCTTTTCCTCGAAGGATGATGGTGATACCATGGAAAGTGTGAGAAATAAAATCAAGAGGATTATTCCAAAGAAATTATCTAATGAAGAAGCATAGGTTTTTGGTATACCTATTATAGTAGATGAGATCAATAATATCATCCTTAGGATGACTAATGAGAAGGCCCCTGGGCCAGATCAATTGCCAATAGAGTTCTACATAGAGAACATTGACTAGATTGGTCAAGAACTCATTCGAGTGTATAATGAGGTTGTGGAAAATGAGTCATTGGGCACAAAGATCATTTATAGACTCATTAAAATTATTCCCAAAGATGGGGACAAGTCTCTGATAAAAAAATAGAGACCCATCACCCTATTAAATGTATCATATAATATTCTAGCTAAATTGCTTGCACTAAGGTTAGAAAACATCCTCCCTCAATTGATTATCCCTACCCAAACTAGGTTTGTGAAGGGAAGATAGATCCTAGAAAACTTGATTGCCTATTGGGAAGCTATGGATTGGGCTAAAGCCTCTATCCAATAGGTTAGCATGATATTGATAGACTATGAGAAATCCTATGATATAATTGAGTGGAAATTCATTGTCATGATGCTAGAAAGCTTAGGATTCCCATGGTATTTCAACTAGATGGTCCTCACTCTTATGAATGGTGCTACTGCTTCAATGGAGATCAACGGGGCTAGGTCTAATTCATTTGAACTCACTAGATCTATCAAGAAAGGTTTCCCCCTTCCACCAGCTCTTTTTGTGATTAATGTGTGTGTATGCTAAACACCTTCATGAAATTAGGATTAATAACTACAACTCTATGAAAATACAATGCAAATTTAAACTAAGAATTGAAATTAAAATCCATGACATCTCATGGTTCTTTAATTAGATGTGGTAAGTAGAGCTCTCAACTTTGTATTCCCTACTAGTGACACTTCTAAAATGAGAAATATATGATGCTACTATGCTTAATCTAGCTCACAATTCTCCATTATGCTAAGATAATATTCAAATGCAAATGATAAATGCTATCAATTGCTCATAAAATTCCTATAATAAGGATGCTTTACTCTAGAAATCTCTAATTGCTTCTTATGCTCTCAAAATGACTCTTATTTATAGCAAATTCCCAAAGGTAGGGGGTAGAGTGAAGTAATCATGATTTAGCCTTGGTTGAGTCAAAAAATTTGCAATATTTTTAAATGGGGGGACAATTTAAATGTTTGTCTCAAAGCTTTGGACAAAAGGACAATTTGAGTGGTTTAGATTCAAAGTTGAATTTGTGTGATCAAGATTCAATTCCTTTGAGTGATCCATGTGCTTTGTGTTCTCAATTTTCATTGGTTCCTCAAATCTTTGTTGAAAAATATTAAGATTAATTAAATTACATCAAATAATTAATTTATCCATGCAGGGAATGGGTTCACTTTGATTTTTGATTTAAAACTATACAATTAATTGATTAAAATCAATTACATTGTGTATTTTGTCCCTTTAAGCTTGTATTTAATTATTTGATGTCATTATTTAATTTTTCCTTTTGATTTGATGATTTTGTCCATTTTTTATTAATAAATGTTCATTTAAATTGCTTTGATCCCTTTTTATGTGAATTTAATCATTTTGTTGATTTTAAGCACTTTGTCTATTTTTTTATGTCTACAATTAATGTTGATAATCTATTGTACATCCTAAGGGATGAATCTATCCTCCAAGAGTTGAGGGTATTCTACTTCCCAACAATGAGGAATAGTCCAATATAAAATTTGCATATGACACTACTAGTCTTATTGAAATGACAAAAGGAAATATTTGCAACCTTATGAATAAACTAGAACTCTTATGTGCTTATTCAGGTAGCAAAGTCTCAATTCCCAAATCTATCTTACTAGGTTGGGAGGATACCCCACTTTTGTGGTGTAGGAATTTCTCTCTAAACTAGGAGGGAGGGAAACCACCAAGTGAGATATCTTGGAATTCCCTTCTCTGAAAACCCCAATTTGAAAGATATGTGGAGATGGGTCAAGACTAAGATTGAGAATATTGAACAAATGGAACAACCATTTCCTATCTCTTTCTAGGAGACTTAAAGTCTATCAAAATATTCTTTCCTCATATACTATCTACTACTCCTCTACATGGCTCTTCTGACAATTTCAAATCAATTATGTGCAGAAGATCATCATTAACTTTTTGTGGTTTGATGGGAAGGGTAACAAGAAAAGGCATGTTGTGAAATGTGATTGGTACACTAGGAGAAAGGAACTAGGGGCTTTGGGTTTGAAGGACATGAGGACTCATATTATTGCATTGGAAGTCAAGTGGATAGATAAGGCCACCCAAGGTAATGAACCTTGGAAAATATTGATTAGAAAAAACATTAGCAGAGCTACCCCTACTACACCCAAGACATGGAAAGGCCTACATTTGAATGACCTACTAGTAGGAAGGATGGAACTAAAAGTTTTTGGATCCAATGTATTCCAATATATAGAGAAAATTTGGGAAGGAGTGAGACACCTCATCTTGGGCAATAGCATATTTGACAAAGATAACAAAATTTGTGGAGAGAAGTTAGTTTGGTGGAACCTTATTTGTGGTGAAAAACCCCTAGCTCTACTACATGACTACTCTTCTAGAAAGTGGGAAAATTGGGGGATTAACACCTTTAATGACATCATTTAGAATGACAACTTGATCAGTTGGAATTTCTTGGTGGATATAATTGACATTCCTCCATCCTAATGGAAAGCTTACACCACTTTGAGAGAAGATATTTTGACCCTTAACCTACCTAGAAATTTTAGTAAGGAATCTGATAGGTTAGCCTTACTCAAGTGGCCAAATGGTACCCCTTTCCAATCTACCAAAGCCAAGTTTGTGTACAAAATGCTCACTAATTCCCCTGACATCATTGAACACCTTAATTCTAAATGGAACCTCAACCTTGATCCCCAACTAGAAGAAACATTTGATGAACCTATGGCATTACCAATTGAGCCTAAACTATTATGCTTCATGTGGATACTTCTTCTCCATAGGCTACCACTAAAGAAACCTAATTCAAAACCAAACATCTACTCCTTTTGTATATATTGTGAATCTATTTATCATATCTTCTTTGATTGTGTATTTTCTAGAGAAGTGTGGGGAGTCTTTGGGCTATCTTTGAATGGTAACTTAAATTTTTTAGATGTGATTACTAGAAAGTGCTTGAGTCATGACAAAAGAAGTTATCATTTATGGTCTATTATTTCTTTGCACATACTATGGAACATTTAGAAATTAAGGAATGATGATATTTTCAATGGTAGGGTTAGGATCATTACTGAGTCTCTTTGATGAATCATTTTTTGTAACATTTGTATGCAGGTAACCTTGATTTTGAAAGTAAAGGAACAAAATTTTTTGAAGATCATCAATGAAGGATATGCAATGTTTAACAAGAAGGGAGTGGATAATGGTTACAAACCTACTAAGAGTGCTAATAATAACTTTGATATTATCCTCAACCACTTTATCAGGTAGCTGAGAGAGAAGAAAGAGAAAGGACATAATAATGGAAACCTAGAGCAAGTAGTACAAATAGAAGATGATCCCCTTGTTGCACCTCCTCTACCTAGGACATCTAAGATGGCTCACCCTCACATTGTACTTGTCTAGAATGATAATGTGTTAAAATGGCTAGATGGTCCAAGGGCTTAGATATCCTTGGTTTGATTGTCATGTTATACCAGGTACAATATCATGGATGCTCCTTTTTGTAATCTCATCTATAGTTATTCAGATATTGATAGATTATATGATATATAAAGCGCTAGTGTAATACTTGTGTTGTAGCTCATATATGAGCTTATACTTGTAAATTTCATAAAAATTTGAGATGATGCAACCGGTTTCATAATTCATTATACTTAATAGAAAATAAGGGGTTTCACAAGCATATGAACATGTCCAGTTGTAGACAAAATGAAGTGAGCAACTTTGGTGATTGATATCTTGCACCTTAGGAAGTGTCAAATAATTATCTCTTACATGAATCCTAGCATAAAATTCATCACACCTCACTATTTTTAGGGGTCACATGATGATATTTGATCAATTTTTAGATGCATTTCCAAAGGATTTGGGCTATGTTTGGGCACTTAGAAAAATGGTTAATATTCAAATTTCAGTGAACCCTAGCTTCATCTTTTCAACCTATTTGTACATGGAAGTGATCCAGGTTGGTCTTAGGGACCAATGGTTTGAAAATTTGTTTCAATTGACTTTTTTTTAGCCGAGCTTGCATGGGGACCTAGCTTGCCTCCTCAAGCTCAAGTTGAAATCTTAAAATAGGTATTAATATTATATAATTTGAATCATCATTATGATTTATTGAGCAAAAATATATTTGTAGGGACCCAACATGCAGATGGATTTCAAATCTTTTGGTTTAAAGTTGGAGTTTAGTCTTTTCAAATCATTTAAATCATCTGATGATTAAAATGATGATATTATAATGTTCCCTAGGGGTAATTTGACACTAGTAGATTTGAGGAATATAGTTTATTGAATTATTTTAAAGTAATGATTTAAAATGCATATTCATGTAAGGTAGAGAAAGATGTGACCACAAACTATTTTAATATTCTAAAGCCCCTTTAAGTGCATGCATTCGGTGGGCCCCTTAGCTTGAGCAATAATGAATAAAAATCAATGTTTCTAAGGTTTTATTTTTCAAAGAAGTGATATCCTACATACCCTGCTAAAATATGACAAAACTTTTACAAAGTGCGCAGGTATGTTGGGCTAGCCCTTCATTCCTGTGGCATTATTTGAATTTCCCTCTGTTGGTAGGAAGAAGAATGAGGTATGGTAGATGAAAGGGGATTTTTTATTCTCGTTATCCCATAGAGGAGGGACTTGATGAATCTTTTCCATATGAATTTGCGGGGTGGTTTGGGCATTAAGCACTTTAGGGTTCATTGTGAGAAAATGGAAGCTGGAAAAAACACCAAATGGCTCAATAAAATGTAGTCTCATGTTTTGTAATAGTTGTAGGCTAAGAAAAAAATGTATTCAGTGAATCAAGTTTTGAAAACATTCTATGAAAATGCAAATGGCTAGTGTAAAGCCAAACATAATTGTTACAAGTGTAGTTTTCGTTACACCAAAAGATTGATTTGTCAATGCCCAATACAACCACTAGACTTATAGAATCCATGGGAGGTACATAGTTTCTTGTCATGAATCTTGAAGGGAGTTCTAACCATTTTTCCAACAATATCTCAATCAACATTACTTGAGGGGATTCAAACCTGTGACCTGTGTGTGTGAATTTTGTACCTAACTGTAGACACAACACTTCAGTAAAACATTAGAGGTTAGCAAAAACTGAAATCTTGCAAATAATTGAAACTATGCTAACCAGGTGATTTACTACCTTCTAGTAGATGTGAGTATGTATTCTTAGATTAGACTAAGACCAATGATATTGACGACACCTAAATGAAGGATTTGAATGCAAGATAGGAATGAAGTAATGAATGCAAATTAATCTATATTTTTGGGTTTTCTATGCAATAAGAATGAGAAATCTGATATGAATCTATTATATATGAAAATTGATCTAACAATAATATGAAATAAAACTAAAATGAATTAAAAACAAGATTGATCTCACAAAAATTATTGATTTGAAAGAAGCTTCAATTCTTCAGATCTCGATTCTCTAGAGTAAGTATGTAAATTCTATGGATGATTTGTGAAGAGATGAGCCTTGATTTTATAGAAATCCAAGGCTTTGAGGATGCATTGAGAAAAGCCATAAATCACTCTTGATAAACTCAAGTTGATTTTTGAGTTAACAAGAAATTAAGAATAAATAATTCATAAAATCATGCAAAAGCAGTTTTTATCTCAAAATAGAGCTTTAGTTCCTTTTGTTTTTTTCAACTCATCATCAGATGTTGAGTTTCAATTTTAAATTGATTGTTAATTTCTAGTTGCCTACTTTTCTGATTGTGCATGATTTAATATGAATTAATTAAAAAATAAAGTGATTTATTCTCCACTTAACTGATTTTAAAATTAAAATAATTGATTTATGGGTTAATCAATTATTAAAATCAAACTTTATTCCAATTAAATAATATCATTAAATATGACAACTTGCTTTAATTAATTAAATAAGAATTTAATCAATTAATGATAGGAATTTTTTTTTTTTGGTAAAATGCCTAGGCCAAAATTTTATTAATTAGTTAAACATATACATTCACCCCGCTCAGTGTAGGCGCTGGTAGGGAAGAGTGTGGTAGAGAAACCCTCCAGCCTAGCCCAGGACCTTAGTCCGGTTTAATTACATAATATTTATAGGAGGGCATTCCCTTCCTTTACATTTCATAATCAGAGGGCATCCCCTTCTTTACAAAGAGCTCTCTAACTTTGAGCTACATTTATTATCTTATCTTAATTTGAATTTGCAGGTTGTCCTGATGGAATACCGCCCGTACTTCCCATGATTGAGTATTTCACTGGTCCTATCATAATTGACTCTCCTTTGCTTGCTTTGCTACCTTGGTTAGTATAAATTGCATGATATCTTTACAGAAATTCTTTGTGAGGTTTACCTGCAAATCCTATCATACTAAGAGCTTCTTTGTACTAGTATCACTTTTACACTAAGAAGATAATGGTTAGAGAAGACAAAGTTAAAGCCATATTTTTGCTGTAAAATTTCTAACTACATATATTATGTCCTATTGATACAGATCTAACAATATAAAACCTCAAACCTATTTTCATTTTTGGTTCAAAAAAGCTCACCTGTCCATGACTGCATAGAGAAAGAAACTACTTCTAAGAACCTCACTACAATCTAAAGGACTACAATACAATATACTTTATGTAAAAAGGACAAAATAACCACAAATCTAAAGTCATCATTTTGTTATCTTGACTTCAAGATTAGTGACTATCTTGTTCAGCCAACATTCTCGCCCTTGCATTAATAGCTACTTCAAGATTCAAGACAATCTTGTGATCCTAAAGTTTTAACACCAGGCATAACAAACCTCAAAGATTTGCGGCACAAGGGAGATAGATTTCTCTTGATATTCTTCTATCTTGAATCCGTTAATCAAGGGAATCCTTATACTTAAAAAATCTTGAGGTTGAAGGTACTCAGAAATTCTAATTTAAACATCTATATTATTGATGATTAGGTTACAGACATAGGTTGGAGCCTACAAACTATCCTTGCCCAAAATAGCGAGAAACTTTAACAGAAAGCTATAGGTGTTAGCCGCATTCTTTAAGTACATGATAACACAACCATTTACTAGAAATAGATATGCTTTATCCTATATTGTGGTTTAACCCTACTTCCAGCTATATCACAGGATAAGACCCATAAAAAACATCATTGAGGAATCCATTATCATTAGAAAATAAAGAGCATTATAGAGAGTTTGAACTTAAATTGACCCAAGTATATTATTTAGCAGTATTTGAGAGTCTTCCTAGAGACCGTGCCATAATATTTCTTCCTTCTAGTGGAGATTTTTTCCATATACCTTGGCTAGGTTATCTTCGAAAGACTGTAGTAGCATAATAATATTTTCTCTAGTTAATCTTGGCCAGAAACAGAGTAAGCCTCATATTAATTTAACACTTTGTATCCAGAATCTATCAAATTCTTACTGTAATTAAAGTCAATACCTGGGTTAATCGGATAAAAGAAAAACTTTGAAATATGAAAGTCACATATTCATACCTTCTTTTATTAAATATGTGTTTGGATTTTAAGATTAAGGAGCTTGAATATCATACTCTATTTAATTCTAGTAATCACAAAGAAAATTCTAATAACATCAAAATCTTCAGAGATAAGCTAAAAAGTACCTGATAATCACTTTTTATTAAAACTTGAGTTCCAACTAACATCCAAATTCCTAGGATATGTATTTCAGATCCAAGGATAAATCTTAATCCATGGTTTACAAGGATATCTGTCCTTAATACATCACTATTTTAATGGAGTTTCTAACCTTATAAGGGAAGCTTTTAGTGCTCATCTGAAGACTCTGATGAAGCTGTTGAATATTTATCTTCTTTAACCAATTTCAGTCTAATGTCATCTTCTGTAATAAATTTGAACATCAAAATTCCTTTAGGAGGGGATCTTGATGGGTAAAGTAAAAAAGGAAATCTAAGTTTCTTCTGATAGATGGGGTTTCTTCCAAATATCTATCCCAATCTAACATCTGAAGTATTGGGAATGTGGAAACATAGTTTTGGTTGTTAATCCTTTTCATATAATCACTAGGGTTGGGAATGGTTAGGTCTATTCTAATACTCTTGATCACCTTATCTAGATCCAGCAAATACTTTTTCTTTAAAATTCTTCTACAAAGATTCCCTATGCCTCTAACATCTGGATCAACCTGTAAAGTCAAGGTGATAAACATAGTCGGGATCTCAGAATTTACCCTATGTCTGCTTGTGTTTCCAAGGAATTCCTCACTTAAGATGATAGAAACTACTCTAACCACAATATTGTATTTAATCATTAACATTTTCCTGATTCTTCTCTTCGAAATAGTCCCTTCAAAGGCTATTTGCCTACCTAAGCATCTTAATTTGATTGTTGTTGCCATTGATCGTGAAGATGATGTGTTGTTAAATGGAGGTTTCATCCCTATTTATCTTAATACTAGAACTTGTTTGTCAAGGATGAAGGTGAACCACTTCAATTTTGACGGTAGGAACCCTTCACATTCTTCTTTGGGGTTTATTTTTAAAATTATTGCCACATGATTTGAAAAATTAAAATTTAAACTTTACATAATGTATGTTAAGATATGTTTACTATTATTTAGAAAATGTAACACATGCCACAGCCAAAATTTAAGCTAGTTAAGACTTTTAAAGAAATGAGCTACACATTTATAATAATAATTTCTCTTTAGTAATATTAAAGATCTACAGAGTATTCACAGAGTGTCCATACTTGATATATCTTACTTGTTAACCAGCAAAAAGGATTACTGTACTGGAGTTTATAAAGAGAATATATCACCTATCAAAATAAATGATATAAAGGACTAATGTTCTATAGTTAAAAAGGGAAATATACTAATTATGTTACTTTTCTTCTTATCTTTACCCATGCCTATTCCTCTTTGCGAATGACTTTATAGTACCAGTTTGCATCTTTCTTATGAACAATGACGAGCTCCTCTTTCTTAGCTTTGTACTCCCTTGAAGATTTCTTGACCTGCAGGGCAACTACCCTAATGTCGTGTGATGATACCATGTCCATTTATAAAGTGACCTCAAATCCCTCTGCCCTCCAATAGTCCAAGACCTCATCCAGGTCTATTACCTCCTTAAGCACCACGACAATGAGGAAATCTATATTTTTTCTCATTGCCGGCCAAAATTCATTGAACTTTGCTTCATCTTTGAAAAGAAGTATAGGAAGCCTTTGGAAGTTAGGAATTTCCAGGAGGGCTTCCATGTTCATCTTCATGTAAAGTTCAGGGAAAGGTATAGTAAGGTTCTTATCAATGCTATAAACCGCTCTCTCTAAACCCAGTAAGCCCTCTTTCTTGAAAATTTCCTTTGTCACCCTTATGACTCTATCCTTCGAATTTCCATTAAAGAATGATAGCGCAATGAAAAGACTAATTACCTATCCATTAACTCGAACTATGTAGTCATTATCAAAGTGTTCTTTGCTGAGCCCTTTCACTAGAGCCCTCCTCACTATGTCTATTAATGGTTTTAAAATGATATTCCATCTCTCCGGTTTAATTGCTCCTTGGAAAGCCCTTGGGTGCTTCTCCTTAGTGTGAAAAATAACTATCCTGGACTCCATTATTTCTTCAATTCATTGCAGAGCTACCCTCACTTCTTCGAGTGTTATGAAGAATAACACCTCAATTTTATAGTTTTAAAAGAGTCAAGCTATGCATCTAGTAAGCTTCTTTTAAATTTTCTCTGAAGTACACGTACATGTGATTTAATGCTCCACTTAGTATCATCATTAATGCATACTTTTTGCTTACAGTTGTATCGCAATTTGTTCCATTTATTTAGATTCATAAAGCTTGGTTTTAAGATTTTTACAAGGGTACCAAATTTTATATTGATGTGTGTCAGTTCCCTTATGGAATGACATCGTAAGGTTGAGTGTCAAGTTCATGGGAAGATCTTTAATTTTCCCAGAAAGAAATGACATTTTTAATTTCCTAAGAGATTATGCATAGTTATGAATTAAGTTATAATTAACGGAACCTAGTCTAAATGTATATAAGATTAGGCTTTACTATAATAGATATCAATTAATTAATAATTTTAAGATTATCTTTGTTTTTGAGATAAGGAAAGATATTTATTTTTGAAGGAAACAGTCAAATTTATGCCAAAGTAGTGTCATCTACTCCTAGGTTTGCTAATTCATCCGCTCTTTTATTGCCCTCCCAATAAATATGATTAATTGATACTTCTAAGAAGGTTCCACATAAATTTACTGCTTGAGATAGCAATGAATTTAATTTCCAATTTGGAGTCTCACCTTTCCTAAGGGTGTTAATGATAATAGCCGAATCTCCTTCTATTTCTAGGTATTTTATACCTAGAGTGATACATTTTTTAAGGCCTTTGACTAAGGCATATAATTCTGCCCAATTGTTGGTTTCAACACCAATGGGCATAGCTATAATTGCTAATTATTTTCTATTTTGGTCATGTATACAACATCCTATACCTGTCTTTCCTGGGTTTCCTCTAGATGCACCATCGAAGTTAAGCTTATACCAGCCTTCTTTTGGAGGTTTCCATACACATTCCTCTCTTTTTGATAATTTGTTATGAGAACTCGACCCTATAAAAGGGGGGAGGGAGAGACCTATCCAATTTCTCCTCATATTTCCATCCCAATGAGTCATTTTAAGATTAGTTTTGGTGTTTTTGGACGTCCTGTTGTTCATATTTTCTATTATTGCTGCTTCTATTTTATTACAAAGCTGCCTCCATTCCATTTTCTCATTTTTGAAAATTCTTCTATTACGCTCCTTCAAAATTTCCCATATTAGGATAGTTGGTGAGATTGTCCAAAGATTGGCATATATGCTCTTTTGTTTAATGATTGACCATGATTGCATTATTGAGCTTAGTGTAGAAGGTAAAGCCGTAGACCAACATAAGTTTCCTTTCAACCAATCCCAATAATTACTAGTGAAAGGACATTTCAAAAATAGGTGGTTTGTGTCCTCTTTATTATTCTCGCATAAAGGACATCTACTAGGGCCCGAGAAGCCTAATTTCTTAAATCTATCCCCCGTTAAGATTCTATAATTCAATGCTAGCCATAGGAAGAATCTAGCCTTTGGAGGGCAATTCTTACCCCAACAAAGGTGGATAGGTAAAGTCATTTTGGGTCTCATATGGCTTGTTGTAATGACCTTGTATCCATCCTTTTTATTGTATTCTCCTATTTTAGACCCATCCTAGACCAATGTATCTTTTGAGTTTTTTAAGGAGATTTTCCTGTTCTCTAAAGTCTTCATAATTGTAGCTTCCTCTGTAGATGAAATACCACAATCCTTTAAGGATTTCCATATGCATCCTTCCCCATTGTTAGTTATGTAGTCTTTAAGAAATATGCCCTTTTTTTCCTTTAACACCTCTATAAGAGAAGGGTTATTCATCTTTTTGGATAGGATTTCATAGCCCCCCCAAGAGTCATCCCAAAACAAGATTTCCTCCCCTAATCCTGGACACCAGGTTAATTTATCCAAGATTATATTCCTACAGTTCATCATAAAGTTCCAAATTTTTGATCCTTTGGGAGGATTAATTTCTCTAAAGATGCTAATAGGAGATTGGTCCTTTAAATATTTATGAATGAGAATCTTAGCCCATTTTGCTTCCGAGTTTCTAAAGAGTCTCCATAATAATTTAGCGCCCAATGCCTTACTTTGGTCCCCTAGATTTTTAAGACCTACCCCACCTTCTTCTCTTGGCTTACAAATGTTATCCCAAGCCATTAGGGAAATATTCTTTTTTTCATTTTTACCTTGCCAGAAAAAAGTCCTTAGGTGCTTTGTTATTTCTGCTTTTTTATTTGATGGAAGGTTTAAAATAGATAGGTGATATATAGGTATGGCTGCCAAGACTGACCTCACCATCGTAGCCCTACCAATAGATGATAGCCATCTTCCTTTCCATGAGTTCATTTAGTTTTTAATTTTGTCAATGATGGGATCCCATATATCTGTGTTTCTATTGTCTTTGACTAAGGGAAGACCGAGATATTTACATGGCAATTTTCCTTGATTAAAGTTAAGGATTTTGCAAATGTCTTGCTCTGTTGAAGAATTCATGTTGAAGAAAAAAATATCTAACTTATCCAGAGTAATTTCTTGTCGTGATGCTAAGGAATAAGTATTTAGCACCTTCCTAAAAGCTTCTGCTTCCCTTCTATTACTTGCTCCATATAAAAGGGTATCATCCACAAAATGCTGGTGTGTGGCCCAGTCCATCTTACTAGTTATGGAAATTCCTTCTATAGCCTCACATTCCCTTTCTTTTGATATTGCTCTTCCCAAGGCTTCTGCCATGATTATGAATAGAAATGGGGAGATAGGGTCTCCTTGTCTAAGACCTCTAGAGATTCCAAAAAAACCTTCTGGGGTTCCATTTACTAAAACCGAGATTCATGGAGTAGAAATGCATTTAAAGATAAGGTTGATCCAACTTTTTGTAAAACCAAAGGCTTCCATACATTTACATAAAAATCTCCAATCTACTGTGTCATATGCCTTTTTAATGTCTAGCTTGATAAGCATGCTTGGTTTTTTATTTTTAAGGATAGAATGAATTGCCTCTTGGGCTATTATAACCCCACCATAGATGGATCTCCCAGGAACAAAACCTGTTTGTTCCTCACTAATGATCAAAGGTAGAATTTTTTGAAGTCTAAGAGCTAAAGTTTTGGTAAGTAGTTTATATAAGGTGTTACATAGAGCAATTGGTCTAAAATCATTCAAACTTGTGGGTTTTTCCTTTCTAGGGATGAGTGCAATAAACATGTTATTAACTTCTTTAAGTATTTTCCCTGAGTTCCTTACCCCTTCTAAGGCTTCTATCACCTCTTTTCCAATAAAGTACCAACATTTTTGGAAGAAAATTGTCATGAATCCATCTGGTCTTGGGGACTTGTCAGGGTTCATTTTCATTAAGGTGTGATGTATTTCTTCTGTAGTGAATTTACCATTTAAGATTAAGTTGTGTTGTTTAGTAATAATCCTAGGGATATTGTTAAGCATTTTGGATTGAGATTCTAAATTTGATGATTCTCTATTATTTAGAATATTCTCAAAGAAGTTTACTGCTTCTTCTGCAATAATCTTTGGATCCTCTATGGATTCCCTGTTATCCTTAATAATACAAGAGATCCTATTTGTACTTCTCCTCTATTTGATACTATTATAAAAGAATTTAGTATTTCTGTCACCTGCTTCTAACTAGGTTTCTCTTGATTTTTGTTTCCAAAAAATTTCTTCTTTGGCCAAAATATCCTCATATTCCTTGAGTAAATTTTTTTCTTTGTGGTATAATTCATCATTCATCCCGTCCTTAATGACTTTTGAATTCACTATTTCCAATTTTGATTCTAGTTCTACTTTTTTTGTAAAGATGTTGCCAAACTTAGAAGCATTCCAATCTAGTAGCTTTCTTTTAATCCACTTCATTTTGTTTATTAAAATAAACATTTTGGATCCTGTAATCTTGGGTTCTGACCACCAAGATTCAATCAGATTAAGGATGTTTGGATCCCTTAACCATGCTTGTTCAAATTTGAAGGCACATTTTTTAGGTTTGGAAGGAGCTAGGAGTTTGAGGAGTATTGGGTAATGATCTGACCCAGATACTGAAAGGATACTGGCTGAAAGTGACAGATCCGAATTGATCAAACTACCCCTGAGGAAAAATCTATCTAATTTTTTTACAATGTTGCAGAAACCTAACCTTCTATTGTTCCAGGTAAAAGTGTTCTCTTTCATTGGGATTTCAAGGAGGGAATTCCTGTCCCTCCAATTGATGAAGTCCTTTGCGGCTGGAGGAAGGGAATTTGCTACTCCTTTTTTCTCAGAAGTCTTTGTAATTATATTGAAATCTCCTCCCAAAAAACATAACTTCTCCTTTGATTGGTCTAGATATAGTTTGATTTCTTTCCATACTAAAAGTTTATCTTTATTTTGAATGGGTCCATATACATTGATTAAAATAAAGGTCAAGTTCATCCTAAAGTTTTTGACTATACCACTCATCCAAAATTTTCTTTGTTCTGTCATATTAAAAGATGTATTCCCGGGGTCCCAAATGATAGCCAAACCCCCTGAAGCTCCTATCGTGGGTGAAGCTATCATTTCTCTAATACCTAATTTTTTTAAAAAAATATCTGATTCTATGGAATCTAATTTGGTTCTTGTATTAACATAATTTCTGGACCATGAATTTTGATGTAGTGTTTGATTAGCCATTGCTTGTTAGGGGCATTCATGCCCCTAACATTCCATGAGAGGACATTCATGACACCTTGGGAAGGATCTTCCCCTTCCCTACATTCAGAATAGATGTAATTTTGACCTATCCTAAGGCTTCTCCTGCTACACTTCTTAGTACAAAATTGGACTTTCTTCCCCTTTTCTTCCCTTTTTTTTCACAGTTCGGAGTTTTCCTACTTTCTTTGAATTGGGCTATACCCAGTGATTCTTGCTCTTGTTCTTCTATTTCATCTAGATCAACTAATAGTTCTTCAACTGAACCCTCCCAGATGAGTCCTTTTATGTTGATTTCATCTAGGAGCTCTTTCTGCTTATCTTCTTCTTCTGAGTCACAAATTTCTTCTACAAATTGTTCCATTAATTTGTCAGTGACTTTTTCCCCTAAATAGTCCACTATTATCTTTACTTCTTCTCCGATTCTTTCCTCTTCATTCTCAGGAATAATATCATTAATTGATGGTCTTTCATAATTGGGCTCATTCAAATGTGCTGATAAGCATTGTTCTATTTTATTTAATTCCTGTAATGCTGTTGTGATAAGAATTATTGGAGTAATCACTGCTAAAGATCTTTTCCTTTATCTCTAAATGTTGAAGATTTCTATCTTTTGATACCTTTGATTTTCTTTTAGAGGCTTTCTTGCTGAAGCCTTTTCCTCTCTTTTTATTCTTATGTGTAGATTTTTTCTTTTTAGAATTTTGTCTGGGAGGGAGAAGAGGGGATTTTCCTTCTTCATTCTCATGTGAGCTAATTTTATCAAACTCATTGTTACTACTACCCTTATTAGGAGAGTAGATGTTGGGAGGATGACCTAGGGGTGATGCAATAGTGTCCTTAATAATATCTGAGATTGTAACAGTATTATCAATATTCATAATTTCCTTAATGAGAATAATTTTTTGTCTATTGGATTCATCAATATCACTAACTTCCTCATCAGAGGAGATCGAGAAATCAATGTTATCCCTGCTTAATGATGAATTTGTATTCTTAACATTGTTAGTCAACTCCTTCGATGTTCCTAATGTTTTAGTAAAGATGTTTTCATTATTAAGAGTGTTAGTATTCTGGTTCGATCGGCTATTGTTAGTGGGGTTAATTTCAAGAATGCTTTTTGGTTTGTTGAGGTTTGCATTGTAAGTTTTGGGCGATGATCCTATCAATTTGTTTTTATAGTTATTGTTTTTTGTTAATACATTTTGTTCCTGGGAGTGACTAGAGAAACATAGGCCACCTCCCTTTTCATTAAAGAGTAGCTCTGGAAGGTTAGCTAACTTTGGGATTAAGGGAGAGGGATTCATTTCTCCTTCCTCAAGAAATGATGAGTGAGAATTAAGATTCTTTTTAGTATAATCTTTGATAGGGCTTTTTGATCCAGGTTAACTCTGTTCTTCACTAACTCAACTTGCTTTGTTGTTATATTAGTGTCCCTTTTAGATGGGATGGAAAGAGTATATGATTGGGAGTAAGGTTTATTAAAAACCCTAGATGAATAATCCTCCTCTAGGTCTTCTTCATAAATTGTAGGGTAAATTTTGATTGATCTTGAATCATGTTTAATTTCCAAAGGGATGTTAATTGTTTTGTTGATTTCCATTTTAACAATGATAATTCTTTCAGCTATTGAGATATTATTATTCACAACCCCAACAAATTCTCCTAAAAAATTTCCTATATCTCTTAGAGATTCAATATCTAATAGTTCTATCGGAAGATTTTTAAGTAAGATTGCTCGATTAATCATAAAGTTTTCTAATTTTAGAGGATCAAATAGGGGTGTCCAATCGAATGCAGTAAAATCCTTATTCCTAAATACTGGTAATCCTTCTAACAATAGTTTTGCCTTGTAATCCCTACTACAAAAATCAACATAAATGAATTTTTTGTGAAGTATGGTGGTTCATACCTTATTTCCTACCTTAGATTCAATCCACTCGACTATAGTTTCTTCTGACACCCCTACACCATTCCATCTGCAAAAAACCCAAATTTCGCACCCAGTTCTTGTATGCTACTTATAGATTTACTGTTAATGGATAAGCTCATTTTATTAGGGTTACAGGTTTTATCTTCATCTTTCGAGCTTGCTAAAATTTTATTATTATAGTTGAAATGCTTCTCCTCTAATCTTTTGTGTGGCTGATAATAAACCTTACCTGAGGAAATTTGTCATGGATACTTACCTGAAACCCTTTGTTTGATTTTTGAGGCTGTTCCATAATCCTGATACATGTCCTTCCTAGTATCCATCTGTGATATGTTTCTTTGAAACCTTCGATGGGGGGGCGTATAGGTGTTTTTTGTAGATGCCCTAAGCTTCGTAAGCGGTGAGAGAGTGGATAAGGTAGAAAATTTATTGGTTACACAAAGATTAAAGGGTTTAACAGGAATAATAACAGTGCCCTTTCCTCGATTTGGAGCCATCTTTCCTTCTATAAAGCCTTCCTTGTGTCCCGAATTCCAATTAACCTTCCTTTTTCTTTTGCTAGTAAACCTTGCATATTTCATTTTTGAGAAGAAGGTTATTTGTTTGTCCAGTGATTGTATAGAAAATATACGGCGAGCAAGGTCTTTCGTAGAGCAGAGCATTTTTTTTATTTGTTGTTTTTCTTTTTGTAAAAATCTAATGATAGGAATTTTGATTTACCGTCAAATTTAAATAATAATAATTAGGAATAAATATAATTAAATTTAATTAAATAATTAAGTGGTAGAATTAAATTAATTAATTAAATATTCATCATATTCAATTAATCAACTTTATGATAAATATGATTTATCACCAAATAATAATTAAATTAAAGATAATTATGATAATTAGGAATATTTCTAGGAATATTCCCCAATGTAGAATTTAGGATAATCAATTAGGATTCGATGATGTTCAGATGTGCCTTAGGTTAGAATTTTGATGTTGATTTCATTTGATTTGATGATGTAGGAGGTTAATGAACCTATAGCCCATTTTTGGGGTATTACATTTTGCCCCTCTTTGAATTACTATGCAAAGTACATTGGTTCAAAGATAGTCTGTGTATGATAAAGATGTTTGAGATTGAAACTAATTTGAAAGATGAACCGATTCTGAGATAGAAATTTATTGAGAGATTTAAAGATGTTAGGTCCTTAATGACCAAAGATAATGTTAACTATAATAGCAATAAACCGGTGAGTGCCAAAATGCTTGATTTTGAACCTTATGATTGCGAAGAAGTGACTGACTGATTCCATACTTGATTGTCCTTGTATGAATCACATTGGTATCACATTTGAACCCTTTAGTTATGAAGAACCAAGGAAATAAAACTAATGAACCGATGAGCTGATATAGTTTACAAGATAGATTAGGATACTAGATTGATATGGATCTCGATGAATCTGATATGCCCCAAGAAATGATAGATTTTCCCCAAATGACAAGGACTTTTGATGAGTCAGCAACTAGATGTGGTTGTTGTCTTGATTACTGAGGAAAGATTGATAGATAAAATTAGATTTACAGACTTGAATGATGTGTAATACCATGCCCCCTTCAAGATTAAAATCAAAATCTGACAAGAAAAGTTAGTGTTGAATGGTTTAGAAGCATGTTAATTGATTTGAGAAGTGGTTATACACATTTGAGAACACGTTCTAGATCATTTAGAGGTCCTGGAGACCAAGTTTGACTAGGTTAAACCATGAGTTGACCATGGGTGACCAAGTTGAAATTTTGATAGTTTGATGTAAGATAATCAATTTAGTTGAATTATAGATTTATGTGATGATAGAAGGTTGATTATGCAAGTAGTTAATAATATGAATGATCGCAGATTTTGATTTTGATCTTGAAAAAGGATTCTACTTGCTGTTTCGTTGGACAAAGCTTCATGTGAGATTCAGCTCTTGTTAGATTTGAAGATGCAATTTGAAGAATATTTTAAGCATTGAAGTTTAGCCAACCATTGTGAGATCATGCAAACATGCAAAATGCAAAGAGACATGCAGAATGAAATGCAACCTAAGACCTAGGACCTAGTCACTAATCATGTGTCGGTCATTCTCATCATTGAATTTTTAGGTAACCAGATAAATCAATACAATTCCCACTAGTTATTGTAATCATCCAAAAATAGTCACCTAGACTACTAGCCCCTTGCTAGCATTATTTGCTAAATTTATCAATTGCTTATTCTTGATTAAATCCTAGTTCTATCATTTATTTGATTATTTTCCATGGGCTAAATCATTTTATCATAAGTCTTTATCTAATTAAAAGGAATATATCCTCCCCTTTTATTAAATAAAAAGCCCCCACTTTTCCTCTTATCCTAAGTTGCACAAATAAAGCATTATCCTATTTTATAAAAAGAAGAAAAGCACTTTTTGTCTCACATGGACACAAAAGTCAACTCTTATTTTCCTATTGGGGGATACTTGTGCACATGGATTTCTCCTCTTCTAAGCCCCACCCTTGATTAAATCTTTTGCCTCTTAATCTCCATCGTCCATTGTTTTCATTCTCTATAAAAGAAGAGCTCTCTTCTCATTTTAGCATCCATCTTTTGAATACTAACCTTATGCTGTAGGATTGCTTGGAGACTTTGGAGCCTTTTGAAGACATTCTTGCATCATAGCTTCATATCTATGCTTTCTTAGATTAGTTTCATTTATATGCTCTAGATTATCTCACATAGATTAATTAGCTTGGATTGTAACACTTGCATTTCTCTTTTCTTAGCTTAGCTTGCATTCTAATTTCTAGTGTAGTTGCATTTCATCCTCCATTTGGATTCTTGAGGATATTGGCATTCTTTCCCTTGTCTCCATTGAATCTCCCATTGCATGGTTTACTAGCAAGGTCATAGGCTAAATAGCTCTAGCTGAGAGCACTCTTCATATCCTTGTACTCCATGCCTAGGGAGCTCTAAATTGCATTTTCAAGGTTTCCAATCCATGGAATCTCTTGGAAGAAAAGATTTAGAGAAGTGCACATCTTAGTGTGTACATTTTTGGTGCCCACCGTGGGGCTTTGAGCCTCATTCTCTGCATTTTTATCAAGTTTTGTATATTTTCAGCGTCACTTTTTCATCATTTTTGCACAAATAGGAGAAATGCCGCTTATGAGAAATTTGACGACACCTGTGCACATTCTATTTGCACTTGTGCACATTTTGTTTGTGCCTGTGCACATTATGTTTATGCCTTTTCACATTTTGTTCATGTCTGTGCACATTTTGTTCATGCTTATGCACATTTTGATCATGCCTGCCAGCTTTTAAGTGGCGCCTATGAGATGTTAAATGTCGCCTAGTATTTTTTGTTTACTTTTGCTATCAAATTATTAAATTCTATGTTCTAGCTTACTATTTGCATTACTTTTAGATTTCTGATTTGTTGTTGTAAAATAGAGGCTCATTTGCAGATTATTATTGGTTTTTATGTGCTAACTCTTTGTGGGGCTAACAAGTTGTGCTTTTAGGTGCTCCTATTGCTTGAAAATATTTTGCTAAAAAGATTGCATGTCAAAGCTCCAAAGGCAAAAGGGCTACTAATTATGTTTTGCAGGGCTGCCCAACACCTAAAAACAACCAATTGCTTGTTTATTGCTTTTCTTTCAAGTGCGGCACATACTAGTTGTTTCATTTCTTAGGCACTTAAGATCTTGTTGTAAAAGTCTTTTGGTGGTAGGAAATTATGCTCTTCACCCTTTGTGGTGAAATAGAAATCCTGACCCACTTTTAGATTTTGAAAACAAGAGGGTAATTGAACTCTTTGTTTGATGTGTTTGGGAGAGATTCTTGAGCTAGGAGATTATACTCTTCACCCTTGAGGTGAACCAAAAATTTGACACTCAAGAGTTAATCCACTCTTTGTTTAGCATTAGGATCCTTTAGTGGGCCTACTCTTGAGCAATCAAGAGGAACGACCCAAGTGGAGACAAACCTTTTGCTGGCTATTCCGACCCACTATAATCTCAAGGCTATCAAGGACACAAAACCTTGGTAGACGTAGTACTTATCTTCGCTCAATGTGAGTATTTGTGGGATTGTGACCATGAGGAAAATGTTGAGAAAGAATGCTTAAGGTACTCTTGTGGCTGTGAGGTCCGTTACTTGCCGCAAGGTAAGGAGTCCCTTTGGGGAGTAAGGGGGTATTATGAATAGAAGCCCTTATTAAGAACCATAGGTAGAGGCCACCCTATTTTTCCGCTTAGTTTCTTGGTGCAAGGATTGATCCAAGTGGAATAACCTGGATCACCCTAAGACTACTCACCATCTATGTTCCTTTGGTTGTGTCATTAACACCTCCATGACAAAGACAACATCTATTGTGGGCAACCACTTTGTGTGAGGCAATGGGACATCAAGTGTGGGCCAAGTTGCTAAGTATTGAGCCTTTGTCCTTCTAGGCTAGTAAGTGCTTGAAGTGTTCTCATTGTGATTTTCTCATGCAAATGTTCTTAAAAATACAAACATCATGATAGTGCTCTTAGAATTTTTCATTTTGATATCCCAATTGTTTGTCTTGGCAAGGTTTCTTTTGCTCTTGCACAAGTGCTTGATGACATGTTCAATCACCTACTATTTGCAAACCTACCTGAATATTGACTGTCACTATGTTTGAAATCGATAAATTACCCCTCAGATTGCAAAATTGACAAAATTACTTTAAAAAATTGAGACTTTTTATGCTCACTGGTCAAGAGTCATACGATACTGAAACATCATCGCACACCCTCAATCAAGAGTCCTGCATTATTCTACTATCCTATTGCTGTTGCAATCCGAAGCTGCTAACTTGAATCTTAAATTATCGCAAAGTGTCATTTCATGTTCTTACCTAAAGCCGGTTTGTTGTCTACATGCTTAGGTTTGTTCTAGACTGAAAAAATGAGCTAAAACTATTAGGTTTGAGCCTAACAAATGCTACTTTTGATCACTTGTCACACTACGGTTACCTCTCTAGCTACTTGCTAATCAAGCTTCTTGCTCATATCTTAGCTTGACTCAATTGACTATTGTAAGTTCTTGAGAACTTTTGAAAAGTCATCTCTATTGTTCTATCTTGACAAGTGATCTCCATTAGCTTGGCTTATCTCAATATCTAAGAAACTGTGTGGGTAAGTGCACAAAGATGGGGGACCAAAAAGATGCCACTTTTCTTTTTGGCTCCCCATCGCACATAGTGCGCACACACTAAATGGCCTGGGTACACACCCTATGGCTTGGGCAATTCAAATCATTTACAAAGTATGCATGCCCTATAGGGCGTGCGCGCTATGAAAATCATAAATTTACATAGGGCGTGCGCCCTATGTAAGATATGATTTATATAGTGTGTGAGAGAGAGAGGGGGGTAATTTATACAAATATAACATTAAAGTATAAGTTTGATAATTTTAATTTCTTATAATTTAAGTTATATTTGTATAAAATATAAAATATAATGCTTTCAGGATGTTTGGGATAGGTTCCAGCTTCATAGGAGTTAACATGCAGATTCTAGATTTGAAAAATTCTAGACTTAGCCAAATTTTAGGATTCAACAAGGAACATCCGAAACAGAATCACGATCTCAAGTACCCCCACCGTCAAAAGAAGCTAGTGGTCTAACCACCCAGGGCCAAAGGTGCCCCTAAAATAGATTATTCGATGGCCCCACTCGGCCTATCAATGATATAAAGGGGCCCTTTTTTTATATATGGAGGGCTGCCCTTTCTAAAATAGGGAAAAGAAATGAAATACCATTTAATAAGGGTACGACAAGGCCTACTACTGGCACAGTAGACCCAACCAGGTGTAGCAAAGCTAGATGGTGAGAGTAATGAGCTAGGTGCAAAGCCAAGTGTTGGTGTAGTAAAGCCGAGCCCTTAAGCGGGTCCTATGCCAAGTCTACTTATGCTTCATCGGCATCAACTCCTGCTGCTGGATCCCCATATAGATAGAGGGCCCCCATATAGAGAGAGGGCTACTAGTGGTGCGGACCTAAAATTGATGATTCAACTGGCTCCCCCTACTATTCTAAGGGCCTTACTATTATAAAGGGTAGACCCCTACTATTATAAGGCCACCACCATTAGAAGAGTAGGGCTGATGCCCTTAATAATAATAATCAAGGCAGTTGAGTTAGCAAGCCTTCAGCAGGGTTACCTCCCAAAATCCATCATGGATTGCTAAGGTAAAATTGAAGCTGGTAAAAGGATTCCCAAAGGGTTTTAACTCGTTTTATCACAAATCACTCAATTTCAACCCCATCTATATGACAAACTTAGCTTAGCTCTCACCCAAATCTCTC
>BSBK01000647.1:2040000-2288845 GCA_027943335.1 Chamaecyparis obtusa | reverse complement strand
ATATATTTACATACATACATACATATATACATATATATATATATAATATATATATATATACATATATATACATATATATATATACATATACATATATATATATATATATATATATATATATGTATAATATATGTATATATATATATGTCATATATATATATATATATATATATATATATATATATATATATATATATATATATATATATATATATATATATATATATATATATATATATATATCATGAACAGATTGAACACTCTAAATAGTAAGCACTGAATGAATGCATTAGTTTTTGCAATCATACACTCTACAATCCTCGCTAATAATACTATCCATCTTCGTTAAAACTCCAAAGAAATATGAGGTCTACATACTTATTTTTAGTTCCCAACACTTAATAAAAATAAATATTGTTGTTACTAAAGACATCTCATACAATGTCAAGAGGTGGAAGTTACAAGCACCAATGAAACTTCAATATGAAGACTCCTTGCTGATATTACACAATTGTGCCTCCTTGAATTGACAACAGGCAAACTAGTGCCCAGTCATCCAATCTTGGTGATAAAGAAGATGCAGAAAATAAGAATACATATAATAAGGAATTTGATAACAATATAACCAACAATCATGAAGAGGAAGTTGCACATCGATACTAGATGGGAAGGATGAACAAAGAAGAGAGGTGCATATATAATATAAACTTCAATTGGGAAAAATATAGACCAAATTAAGAACCAATATGAGGTAAGACAGATCAATACACAAGTATGAAGGATCTCTCTCACAGCTACCATAAACATTAATACACCCTCTTAGAAGAGAGAGATCATCATATGCCATTTAGTTGTCTCAACCTAACAAGAACAATGGAGCTCCAACCAAAAAAGTGTCAATAACAAAATCTCATCACAAATTTTCTCAACAAAATATTATCATCTCAACATGACCTTCACCATGGCTACTCCCAGAGTCTAAAATAATAGAGAATCTAAGTCATGGAGTCTCACATATAACTTCCACCATGGCTACTCCTAGTGGGTGGAACAAGGGCTTTCACCTCAAACTTCTCTCATCGAGAAGAATGCATTAAAAAGGGATTGCACCTTGAATTTCTCCCACATGGAGAAGAAATCATTAATAAGGGATTGCACCTCAAACTTCTCCCTTGTATAGAATAACTCATTAACAAGGGACTGCACCTCAAACTTCTTCCTCATAGAGAAGAAATCATTAACAACATGTATAAGAATTACTGAAGCTAGGACTCCCTCTCAATAGGGGCAGCATACTCACAATTTAATTATGACAATAAATTATAAATAAATTTAATGTTTGATCAAGAAGGATCTTTTGCAATCACATTTCTACACGATCTTATTGATCTTCTGTAAAGGACTTGGCATTCTACATCTTCCACTCAAACTCTCTCTAAATTTGATTTCTTCATCTAAATAGTCTCCCTCTAAAATGTCATTTCTTTCTCCTCAAAGAAACTAATCGCAGTAGGACAATTTGTATATATTCTTCCTCTTTAATGAAGTTATGTGCCACCAATTTAGTCCCCACGAATACAAGCAACATCCCCATGTTCATTTCTATAGCCAATATGACTTTTCATGTAATTCTCTCATCATCTCGTTGCTTCTTGATCTGTCCTGGAAGCATTTTTAGAGAGAGATTAGAAATAGTTCACAGAATCAAACTATTCATGAAGAGAAATATACAGATCAATGTTAAAAGCATGCATGATTCACTATTCTCATATTATACCATGAATTAAACTACGTAAAATTCATGATCAATATTGAAATACTTATCTCTATTATGCCCTAAATTTCCTCCTAATCCACCAATGGATCTTTCAACATCACATAGTTATATGTAGACATATAATCAAAAACTTTGAACACCAAAATATTTGCGATCCTCGAGACATAAATGCCAAATATGTAAGCATAGGTGAGCATGACAACATCCTCCTTATCCAGGTAAGAAGATTCCTTAGAGATTCTACCCTCGAAGGGGCTCTTCAACTACACGTTCTCATATTGAATCCATCATTTTGAATCAACACCATTCGGCACCTATTAGACATCACAATGCTTCTAGAATCCACAATGTTCTATTCTAGTTTGGATCGTTTTCTTAGACCCACTCTGATATCGTGTTAATGTTTTTGAAACCAAAATATTATAAATGCAATAATCAAAACCTTTAACATCAAAGTACAAGAAACACATATTTACCCTAGGAAAACCCTCCTACTCAAAGAA
The DNA here is from genome assembly GCA_027943335.1 of Chamaecyparis obtusa. Classification (NCBI taxonomy): domain Eukaryota; kingdom Viridiplantae; phylum Streptophyta; class Pinopsida; order Cupressales; family Cupressaceae; genus Chamaecyparis; species Chamaecyparis obtusa. Next base: position 2,286,565 of record BSBK01000647.1, on the reverse strand, counting down.
AAAATACAACCACACCCAAAATATACCCATTATTGAGTTCTTCAAAACCAATACAATAACCAAGCACTTGCTTATGATTGAATACAATAATCAATAAATCAATAAGCTTTATTCTCCCGATCACATATTGATCATACTAGAAATATATTTTATCTCATAGATGCCTTTAAAACATGAAAGGACTTGCAAGAATATACATATCGATCATGAATAGATCGAACACTCTAAAAAGTAAACACTAAACAAATACACAAGTTTTTGCAATCATAGACTCTATAGGCCTTGCTGATAATACTATCCATCTTCGTTAAAAGTCCAAAGAAATATGAGGTCTATGTACTTTTTTTATTTCCGAACACTTGATACAAATAAATATTGTTGTTACTAAAGAGCTCTCGCAGAGTGTACGAGGTGGTAGTTACAAGCACCGATGACACTTCAATATGAAGACTCTTTGTTGATACTACACAATCGTGTTTCCTTGAACCGACAACAAGGTAAACCAATGCCAAGTCATCGAATCTTGGCGATAAAGATGCACATAATAAGAATAATATAATAAGGAATTCAATAAAAATATAACCGACAATCACGAAGAGGAAGTCACACATCGATACTAGCTGGGAAGTGATGAACAGAGAAGAGAGACACTAACATAATAGCAACTTCAATCAGAAAAAACATAGAACATAATTAAGAACAATACACAAGTATGAAGGAGCTCTCCCACAACTGTACCATAAACATTAACAAGTGTAGAGAACAAACTCCTTGGGTAGTAAATAGTGTTTTCATTTCTTGTGAGTGTACACAATGCCATAGAGCTCTTGACTGTACACTGAATACATCTTTTAGCTCATTTATCTTCTCACTAAAATAAGCTATATAGATGTCCTTTTGACTCAAAAGTTCTCTATGACTGTCCTACTTGCATCAGAATCAATTTGAAACACTTTGTTGAAATTTGCTAAAGCTACTATGGGTTGTTTGGTGACTTTTCTTGTTCAATATGTTAAAGCTTAGCCTGTTGTAGTTGTTCATTTGAACTCTTTTCATATTCTTACATATCAAAATATCATGTATGTTTTTTTGGTTGATGTCTAAATTTTCTTCATTTTCTCATCTTGTTCTTAGTACATTTTTCTAATCCTTTGTTTCCTTCATTCTTTTGATCTACTCTATGGATTCACCCACATTCTCACCGTATCTTTAAGAGATACAAATGCTCAACTAAAATCAACATTAGTTTTGACTTAAAATTGATAAATTTACTTTATTTTTATCCTAAATCCATTGCCCCTCTTTGTAGATTAAATTGGATAGATCAATGTTCACTCCTCTCATGCTTAAAGATATTCTAAATGTATTTTTTTTAACTATATACAATGTTCAACATATATATGTTTACAAGTAAACTCTAACTCTTAAGGTACTCACATATTGGTGATTTTTTCCCTCTTTGTTTGCATAAATTTGTCTACAATTTGTGCACTTTGTTTCTTTACACTCAATGCCTTCATATCATCTAATGTCAACAACCTCATTGAACATTGCTTATCTCAATAGTGACCAATCACTAGTTGGTGGGTAATGGCCATAAGCTTAGATAGTGATCCTTTCATAGTTGAAAATAAAAATGTCTCTCCAAACATTAAAAAACTTATGACAACACAATTTTCCACATTTAATTATTAAATAAAATATTATAATATAATTGTAATCTGATTTTTAATTTAGTTATTAAATGTGAAAAACTAGGTTGTCATGTACCCTTTTGATGTATCGATAGACAATTCCATCAAGAATGACAATGAGCATGTGTATACAAACAAATAAGGTAGTGTGCCAGCCAAGAACAACGCCTCGCATGCATGCTTAGGTGTCAGAGTGACGTATTGCATGATGGAGGGATGTGGGTCCACTCCTCAAGGATAGATGACTTTTCAAAAAGCAAATATGCGCAATGTAAGAGAGGTGACGGGTGAAATAAGAGTTAGCCAACAGTTTGAGTGCCCTTAACGCGAAATTTTCCTGGATCTCAGGAGGTTCGATCAATGCTCGCCATTGATTTGTGGGTGATGTCAAACGGGTTAACTAAACGGTCACGCCTCAGGATATTTAAGAGAATGCACAATTTGACTAGGACTTTCATGCACGAATGGAAATGGTATGGTGGATGACCAGACAAGTTATGGTAAGCGAGAAACACAACAACACTTATAGAAAATTAGGTTTCATGTAGCCATTTGTAGTCATTTGATTACCTAAAATCACACAAAATGGGCAGTTCAATGGTTTAGAGTCGTGGAGTGATTTTGGGTCATGGATTTCCTTACCATGTCAATTTCAAATGTGCTCTTAAACTACTCACAAACTTGCATTTTCACAACTACCTAGTTCAAATATTCTATTTGAATGCAAGTGTAGTTTTAGTGCATATTTTATTGACAATTACATACTACATTGAAATGATGCATGAGAACTAGAAATGTGAACCAAAGAAAATCAGAATAGTGGATGTTGCTTACTTATATGATTTAGGATTTTCTTATCTTGTCTTATGTTCTTGTGATTGGTTCACAAAAGATTTTATTCAGTCTTGTGAGTTCATTATATAATTGCTTATAATTATATGTTAAATTGTTTGTGTTTAAGTGGAAGTGTTCTATTGTGTGGGTGATATGCGACATGTGCCAACCTTTAAGTTTAAAACGAAAAATCACAAAATCCTACAGTACATGCTGCTCCAATGGAGATAAGGTTGTTTATTGAGCCATCTTCTTGCATAGGAGCATCCATGGTATGTTCTCAAGTATAATCATTATTTATCGAATTTATAAAGTCTAAGACATAATTCATGTTGAGATTTGAGAATTCAGTATAGTGTAGTAGATATTTTGTGTTCATAGGTATCTCCAATTCTAACCATGATAGGTTGTGTGAGTGCTAGAAGACTCCTCAAGTAATATTTGTTGATATTTTTTAAAGAATTAGTTGGCATGCCAGTCTTGTAAAAAATTACAACGGACTTAGTCCTAGTTTAATGCAAATGGGATGCTCTCTAAATAGGAATAAATTATGGATGCATATCCTACAATGTATTATCTCATGTTTCTCTAATTTTATATATATATATATATATATATATATATATATATATATATATATATATATATATATATATATATATATATATATATATATATATATATATATATATATATATATATATATATATATATATATATATATATATATATATATATATATATATATATATATATGTCTATCTCCTCCAATCAAACTCACCTGAACATATTCCTCCTTTCCAAGTTGTGACTCTATTTCCTAGTGGACATGCATTGGTTAAATCACTTAATAATTAAACTTATTTTAGATTAATTTTTGGTAAATAGTATTATTTTTAAAGATTGCCTACATGGATGACTAAATGTTACAAATTTTGTGTTTCTTTTTAGATTAAATCTAATACATAATTAGAGAGTGATGCATATAGAAGTTCAAGCCTAAATCATAGCTCAATAAAATATCTATATGTAAATCATTTAAGAGATATCATGTGAATATTAGTTAGAAAGTGTAGCGTCATAAATTGTATTTGTATACAATTTCATGCTCACCTAGGCTTCACTTTAGCATTATTGGCTTCCTATGCCAAAATAGGCTTGATTCTGATCACTAGCTTGTATAAGTGAAAAAACTTCTCCTTTGTTAGTTTGCTTCAAAATTTAAAGCTTGAGATTCTAGGGAGAGGTATAAAAGAAAACTTAACCCCTCACCTTATTTGATCATTTAGACACATTATCTACATCCTACATCAAGCATACAAGTTCTCAAGTGCAAGTGATCAAGCATCATTCAAGGCATTGAAGACAAGGAGTATAACTTATGATGACATCCATGATCAATTCTTCATAAAGTTAACCATACAATGTCAACATCAATATTTTCATAATGATTTAAACATAAAGAAGACTTGTGAAGGTTTAAACATTCATTATTTAGATCAAGCCTCTACTACATATCAACATACTTTCATTTCAATTCTAAATTATTTCAATTTCAAATTTAGTTCCTAAATTGGGGTTAGACCTTGAAGAAAATCCTTATCAATCCAATAAATTCCTTCTTCTTGTGTACAGGTGATAGGATATAGTGGCATGATTCTAGATTTAGATTAAGCTTTAAAGGACCTATAAATCCCCTTTTTGCACATCTAAAAAAGTGGGGACAAGGATGCCCCTCTTATCATAATCCAACAAAAGGTTATTGTTTTCCTGAAAGTTTGCACCGTTTCTTAGCATTTCACCCTCAAGAAACCTTGTGAAACAACCTCCAAGTGTGGGATCTTGACAAGTGAGATTGATTCTTTGAAGAAGGCCAACTTCCTTTTTAATTAGGGTGCACCATTGAACCAACCCAACTCTGAAGAGATAGTTGTAAACTAACCTAAAAACTTTTCAAGGAAAAGGGGAGAAGGATCACAAAAAAGTAAAAGGGGTGATGCATTAGATTAGAATGTGTTTCTTCCTATCTATTAATACACAAAAATTCAATAAAAAGACCTAAAAAAATACACAAATATCCATTCTAATCAATCCCTAAAGAATCATATGCATGTCGTAATTTATGAGGTGTTGAAAGGAAAAATTATATTCATAATACAACATTCATAAACAACATTGACACACCATCTAATTTAGAAACAAAAAGAATACACTAAAAATGAAGGCAAGAAAAATCAATATTATAGGACATAAGTCACCGCAAGAGAACAAAAGAGAACCTAAAACATATATTACAAACTTTCCTTTATAGATCAAACATAATTTAGATTAAGGATGGAGTATAAACTCTAATCCAACTAGGATTTTAGGTCAAGATAGAAGATCATACACATAAGATCAAATCTAACCCTAACATGTATTTGATCTTTGCAAGTGATAGGGAAGTGACCATAATAAACACATCCTAATAGATGAGAAGAGAAGGCCATTTTGTAAGACATCTCTACAATGTGTGATTGTTCTTTCTGATAGAATAAAGACGCTTGCAGGTAGAAAATGAGCATGGATGACATCCTATCATAGTCTGTGTAGATATTTGATGTTGACTAACCTACTGGAGGGATGCTGATAATTTTAATCTAACCAAAAGTGGTTGGATTAGCTAGAAAATTAAATTGACCTCTATGTGGTGTTGGTCCATCGTAGTACCATTTGGAGCTTCAAATTACAATAGGATCTTCAAATTCTAACTTGAGTTTCAGAAATTCTATTGAGCTTTACCTTTCATTTTGAAACTTTCCCTTTAACTCTTTTTGTTTCTTGATGACATCTTTGAAATAAGCCCCTTTTCCTTTAAATTTTCTTTTAAAAGAGTTCCAAATTGGGAATCAAGTTTTGACAATGGGAACTAAAATTGCTTGTCGGGACTGAAATGTATTTACGGAATTCTTATCAGGCCCCAACAAAGTATTTTGAACTTGTCTTCTTTTACTTAACTTCAAGTCTACTTCAAATTTGAAGTTTCACTTTTAACTTTAGATTCTTACAAAAGTTCTGTAAAATCCTATTGGATTTGAAAGTTTGATTTTGAACTGAACTTACTTTACCTTAAAGAATTTTATAGATTTACCCCTTTGAATTTTTAAGTCTAATTTTTGATGTCATTCCCCAACACCAATTCAAAAACTACTTTTTGGAACTGACGTTTGATTTTTGAACTAAAACATACTCATTTGAAATATGGAATATTGTCAAAAAGACTAAGGCATGAAGGATGAAGGGATTTAGGGTTCAAGCCCCAATATCATTTTGGAAAGGTATTTTAGCATATATTAGTTATCTTAGATTGGATATCCAAAATAGGCTAAAGGTGGCATAAAATGCAAACAATGCTTTTTTTTTATGGGATGCTTGCCTGCTAAGCATGGTGGTAAGTGGCCTAGAGTATCCATTGGATATGGAGTCTAATTAGAAAAGAGGTGTATTTGAATGAAACCTTCTCAATATCCTCCTTGCAACTCCTCTTCTGTCAAACTTCTGTAACTAGAGAAAAATACCAAAATTGCTATCTCTAGGAAGGAAATAGCTTGTGCACAAGCACTTATCAAAAAGGAAAAGAAAACAACTACTTTGTTATGTACTCTGAATTTCATGGATATGAAATTAAACAAAGCTATTGACTGAGATATTGAAATAACTACCTTTTTTCTTTATTTTGGAACATTTGATATGCTTAAGAACCATTTTCATACCATCATCATGCTAGTTGTACTGAGTTGTTCCACATGAATTAAATGGGAAAAAGGACTCTATTTTTTAATTGTTTTTATCTCAACCTTTTAGGGAATATAGTCTTAATTTTTTCTTTTCTTAACCTAATGAATTATTTCCTCTTTATCTCCCTTTCCATTCCGAAAGACAAAAATTTCCTCATCTACCTTTTGAAAGATTAACACCCTTTCGAAATGCTCCATATCCTATTGTTGGTCAATCCTCTCCACTGGTGTATTTTTTTAAATTTGTTTTCTTCATTATTAACAATAAAACTAGGGAGCTCTTCAAACAAACCAGTTGCCTCTTCATCACCTAACATACCAAAATAAAAAATCTCATTGAACTGTTGTTCTCGTTGTTGTTTTTTAATTATCTTGTATCAAGTTTGGAATAATGTAACACCCTACTCATGGATAATGTATATTACCAATCCAACCTTGTCTATATATTTTAATGGATGTACTTTATGATTCTCATCTAAAATCAGATATGGAATACCTTCAACAAGGGTATAAGGCTCGCACATCATACCCTCTTCCTCCTCATCATGAAAAGTACAATTCACATGTTTATTGAGCCAAGCATGTAAGGTTCTATATGACATCATCTATGGGCTCTGATTTTATGGAAACCTATGTGCCATACCTAGTTCTAAATAGAATGCAAGACCAATTAGAATATATATACCCACCTGTTTTAGCAGTGAGATCCCTTGATAAGTAGATGGAAAAGAGTTTGTGGATGTCGATGATTGATATGTCTTGCAAGATAGTAAAACCAAGGCATGCATGCAAGGCTAATTTTAAACCCTTTATCACCCCTACCATATGGTTCTAAGTTCCATATAATTCAAGAACTCCCTTGGTGATAGGTTGATGAAGGGTGCTCCCCTTAATACCACAAACACATAACAAAAATAGAGAAACAACAACCATATGCAAGAACAAAAAATTGGCTTCTTATTATCTCCACAAATGTGGAATTACAAACTTTCAGAATTACAATATGCAAAGCTACATGGGCATTCCCTTACAATATTATGTAGGACAAAGCCTCGAATCAATACCCAGAAGTACTACCCAGAACTACCCTAGACAACACTACGAGCCTTCTTTATATAGGCATTTCCACCACCCAAGAAGGTTCCAGAAATTTATCCCTTAGGGCCGACCAACTTAGAATTATTTTATTTTTCAATTTATTACATCAAATTTGGCTCAAAATAACTTTTGAAACCTGAACAAAAATTTTGAAGGAAAATTATTTTTCGCCATTTCAAGTGATCCAACTTCTAGAGACCATAAGTCATCACCAGTTGACCCGATTGACTATTATAGCCCCATTTTGGAAAGGCCACGAAGGGCTCTACAAGCTTGACTATGCAAGTGCTTGTCACCCAAATTTTTGACCTCATCTGAGGCCTCTAAAGCCTTCAAAACTGAGTTCAAAGTTTTTGTACCCTGGTGCCAATACCGAAAATCTTCAATATCTTCAAAACTAGACTTGATCTAGCCATGAAACTTTACTGGCAGACTTATATGACTGAGATGAACCTCCACATGTAAAATCAGAACATTCCAAGATTGTATGAACAACTTACTAAAAATAGCAAGTTTCCATAAATAGCAGCTCTGCACAAGATAACCCTTATTGAATACAAAAATAGAAATATTTTTGGGTGATGCAAGATTTCTCTTACACCCAGGATGCTCCTACATCATAGGTTCATATTGAATTTCTAGAAGGTCAACTATCTTCTTAAGCATGACTAAGCTACTAGCTCCTAAATCTATCATGCATTTGTGAACTAATTTATCTCCTATGATTAAAAATAGATTAAAGGGAGGTGGTTTAATTTTATTACTTGGATTTCCTTCCTAGTTGGGATGAAAAAGATTAGTTCAAGCTGATTATCTACTAGTTGTTGTAGGCCCCTCTAATTTGCTTAAGTTCTTTAGCTCCTCTTGCAACACGTCTCTTTGAGATGGAATAAGGAGAGTGGGATACATTGAGACTAGTCAACTTCATTTACTCAACTATGGTAAAGGGATCATTTTTTATTTTGAAGGGCCCCTAGAAATAACAAGGTTTGATCATAGTAAATTACTCTACTAGTGATAAATGATCACTCTTGTCTTCAAAATGTTTGCATAATTTTTCACCCAACTTGTCCCAATTATGGATAGAGTTGTGTGGTAATATTCTATACAATTGCAAGGATTTCCTTTTAGCGATTAGACAAAAAAGTTGAACAATAAAATCATCCTCTATGATGCCATGAATATTGTAGATATTTGAAAGTTATTGGATGTGTTTTATAGGAGAAATTGAGGTTTCCCCAGTGAATTTTGGCAGAATTTTTAATGCATCCACTAATGTATCATGCCTTTGACCTAATATGAGAGGACATCCACCATTGATGGTAATGAAAAATTGATATCTAGTAACAAATATATGAAATAATGATCTATTTTGATGAGTGGATGGAACCCAAGGTTGTCATGGTATGATGATTGGTGGAGTAGAATTTGATCTAGGGGAGGGAGTAGCTACTTCTATTCCCCTAAGTTAGTGATAAAGAAAGTATAATTCTCCTTCTTCTAGAAAGTGAAAATGAGAGTAGAGTGTACTGAAAACTACCTCTAGAAGATTCCCTTATTTTTATTCTAGGCCTGAATTGTAGTAGGTTTGGTCCAAGAACCAAGATGCGAGAGTGGAGTCACCAAGTTCTTGAAGATGATCCTCTTTTAGACTAAGGTGATAAGATAAGAATTGATTCCTTAGCATGAAAGTTAATTTATTTGTGATACCATCCAACCAATATGTTTTCTTGAATATCTCTTTGAACCTTTGTCCCATTGAGGATGTCAAAAAGTGTTGTCACAAAAGTTTGCACCCTCGCTTGGCATTTGGCCCCCAATCAACCTTATGAAACATGGAAAAAAAATCCAATTATTGGACCATGACAAGTGAGGTTGAGTCTTCGAAGAAGGTCCACTACCTTTCCAATTAGTATTTATTGTTGAACCAACCCAACACTTGTAGAGCTATTTATATCCTAACCTAACAACTTTAGAAGGAAAAGGGGAGAAGGATTGCAAAAAAGTGAAAGGAGAAATGCACTAGATTATAATGTGTTTTCCGCTACCTATGACTACACAAAACATCAATAAAAGACCCCAAAAAATACACAAATATCCTTTCTACTCAATCTCTAAGACTTATATGCAGACCAAAATTTATGAGGTGTTGAAACGAAAAATGATATTCACAATACAACATTCATAAACAATATGGAAACAACATATAATTTGGAAACAAAAAGAATAGACTTGGAAATGAAAGAAAGGAAATTTTGTACAAGATATTAGTGTAGACTATGATTTTGAACCTGTTACTTGTCTTGAAAGGCTGAAACATTCAAACATTAGACTAATCTAGCATGTTCATGAACTAAAAAATAGCATAAGACATGAAAACAAAACCAAAGCCACCTCAAAATTGTTGCTAAAAACAAGTGCTATAGAGCAAATGTTTGATTTGCTTCAATTAGAGGGATGTGGGTGTGCTCTCAAATGCATGGAGAGGGATTTATGGTGATGCATAAATGATGAGAAAAGCTTGAAATATGAACTAAGATTAATCCATTAAGCTATTCTAAGATGTGTTAGAAAACATGAAAAACATGAAGAAATCTAACAATTAAGATGTATGCTAAGATGATCTAGCTAAAAATGCTCATGATAACAATGCATAAATGATAAAAACTAAGCTAATAATTTGCTCTTGGAAGGAGGAGTATTTATAGGATTTCCTAAGGGCTTGGGTTAGGAGGATAGGTTAGAGTTTGGGGTAAGGTTAGGGGTTGAGTCAAGGGGATAAGGATGAAGACTTTCTAGAAGAGTCTAGGCTTTGGATGAGGATAAAGGCTTTCTAGAAAAGTCTAGGCTTTCTAAGGATAAACATGGAATTTAGGAGATAAATAAAGATTTATTTATCTCAAAAGCTTTAATGAGTTTGAGGCTCATTAGGGGAAGGGTTATCTCCTTGTGACATGTGTCATAAGGGGATTGGGTTGAAAGATGGGAGGAATGTGCACAATTTGGGAAATGTGCCTAAGGTCAAAGGGTGTAAGAAAGGGGTGAGGGGCTTCTTAAATGCACCATAAATGCATATAAGAGGGATAAAGAGGCCTTAAATGCCTTTAATGCATGTAAGAGAAGCCTCTAGAAGTTTGTTGACTTTGGGTCAAGCTTAGGAGTTGGCTAACCTTGTTTAGGGAATGTGACAAGGTTAGGGGGAGGATTAGGATTAGGATTAGGGGATTTTAGGATTAGGATGGGTGAAGAGGTTGGGTTGAGAAGTTTCTAGAAGAGTCTAGAGTTTTCTTAGGTTTTATGGAATAAAAGTTTATTCATTCCAAAAGCTTTTGGTTTTGGGAATATTTATTAAAATATATTTAATAAATATGAAAATTAAATATTTAATCTTAATTAAATATTTTGAGTTGAGATTAGGGTTAGAAAGGATGGGATTAGCCTTTAATCAAAATTAAAGAAGGATTAGAAGATTTTGGAAGAGGTTAGTGGTCTTAAGGAAATTGGCCAAGTTTTGGTCAAAAAATAAATAAATTATTTATTTTGGGATTTTTGGTCAATTTATTAATTAAATAATTAATAAATAAGGAGAATAATGTTTAAATAAGATTTAAACATTTTTGGGAGGGATTTCTTAATTAAATATTTTTAATTAAGATAAAGGGATTTAATGACATAAAAATAAATAAATTAATTAAATAAATAATTAATTAACAAATGATGATGTCATCAGAGATTTAAAAATAAATAAAAATACTTTATTTTCTAAAGGATTTTTAGGTGTCTACATTTTGCCCCTCTTTGATGCGATGCCGCAAGTGGCATGGCTTCAAAGACAAGAAAATAAGATGCCCAAGGCTAGAATTTAGAGGAATAAGGGATTGTGCCCCCTCGAGAAAATAACACAAGGAATAAACGTTGTGGAATTTTCTCGAAAAGAAACAGAGAAGGAACTACTGAGGAAGCAGGGGAGATAAATTACCAAGCTTCCAAGAGCAAAGATGGGTGAATGCAAGATGAGATGGAATGCAAAATGCAGGATGCAGCTATATGAGGATGCAAGATTAATCTATATGATGCAAGATGCAGGGGATTTGGGGAAGCTCCATGCTTTAGATCTTTTAGAGAGCACAACCTAGTTTAATATAGCAATGCTAGAGACCTGCCAAGGATACTGGGATCACGAGGCCTTGTCACCAGTGTTGCATAGGACTGACGCTAAAAAGACACGCAGGGTTGCCCCAGCATCACACATGAACCCAAGAGGAAGCATGGTGGAAATGATGCTGAAGAAACCACAAACACACAACTGACTCACAGGCAGAAGTAAAAGATCAAAAGACCTTGCCCCAGATTATCCTCATTCGCAGCGCACCATGATATAAAGGATCGTGGTGACTTTGAGTAGAGAACAATGAGAAGTTGTAAAAGATTAACAAGACCCAAAGGACAAAATTCAAGGTCAAAATGATAACTCCAAAAGACAACCTTTGCCAAGGAGAGAGATTTGATTCAATTGATGGTGGGAAGATTGGTCTGAACGTGTGGAAGGATACATTGACACGGACCTGGTGTGCTTGGTGGAAGATTAGGTCAGACAGGAAGGATACAACTGAGGGGACCCATGATTAGGCTTAGGTCAGACAAAACAGAAGCATACATTTGTGTGGACCCGATGCTGATGGGGAGAATGCTGTGTTGCTGATTGGCAAATGATGAAGTTCAAAGATGGTCATGATGATCAAGGATAGTCGACAATTGATGTTGCTGAAGTGCGAGGTTGGGTAGGACAAGATTTTTTATTAGATACTGCTGCAGGACTAACAAGGATATGTACAACAAGACAATGACAAGGGATGCCAGACACAAAGGATGGGACCTAAAGACACATATGTACAAATGAGTTTAGGTGGAGACATGACTGACGCTATGGTACAAGACTCAAGATTAGGATGTACAAAGAACCTGGGGATGAAGCTGAAGCTCCAAAGATATGCAGGATGATGCCCCAGTTGGGCTGGAAAGCCAAGACAGACTGACGGATGGATGTATCCTGAAATGACATAGATTTGGGAAGGACATATCCCAACGATGATGATTGGATTGAGATCAAGGCTTGCTACAAGACTAAGGATTTGGATTGGATGGATTGGCTTGATCTTGGATGTTGGATAGCTAGAGGATGTGGAGAGGATTGGAAGATTGCTAGAAGACTGCTATGAATGGTTGGATATGGATGAATGGCATTGGATTGCATGAAAGGTAGCCTATAGCTAGATACCAATGACAAGGGAAGATACTGGGTGATGGAAAGATGGAGGAAATGCTTAGGATGAGGATGATGGAACTGCTAGGAGATTTGGATGGAGGAATATTTGGATTTGGATGGAAGAATGCTTGAGGATTGGATAGAGGAAGATTTAGGGAGATTGGATGGCGGATTTTCTTGAGGTTTGGAAGATGGAATGCTGGAGGAACCGTTGAGGGATATGGATGGAGGAATGCTTGGGGAGATTGGATGGTGGATTTGCTTAAGGATTTGGGAGATGGAAGATTTTGGATGAAAGATAGTCTCCAAGGAATATGTTACCAAGGAATAAGATGCCCCCTGCTTAGGATAGTTCATGTATTTCAGAGGCATTAGGATGGGGTACGATTGGACAGAAGATATGCTAATAAAAGGATGAGGAAGGTAGATGGAAGATAGGATGAATGGATTGGATAGAGGATATGTAGCTGAAAGGTGTGATGGATGCCAAGAAGGTGCCCAAAAGCATGTATACCTGGTAGTCATTGTTTTGTCATCAAGATCCAAAGGAGGATGAAGGAGGTGAGAGACAAATGGGATGGAGGAGATGTTGGATAAGATGGCAGAAGGGAATGGCCCCCAACTGTAGAAAGGAATTGGGGGGACCTACGCATGACGTCTATTTGCCAGGTTTTCACCATGGTACTTGTCCAAGGTGCTTGAATTGCCAAGTTTTCACCATAGGATGAATGTTTTTCTCTTTTCTTTTCTTTTTTGATATTTTTCTCCTGATTTTTTCCAATTTTTATGGATTTTCTGATTTTTTGCTGATTAGATGCTGACCTTCTGATATTTTTGATGTGTTGCTATCTTTCTTCACTGATCTTCTGACTTGTTGTTGATGTTTTCTGATTTTGCTGACCTGCTGATTTCTCTAATTTGTCACTGACTTTCTTCACTGATCTTTCTGATGTGCTTGGATGTTGGTACAACTTTGTTAGGATGGAGGAATTTATGCAAAAGCACAGATTGGATGGGGTAGATGGGATATATGGTGGTAGAAATTGTTTGGATGGAAAGATGGAAAGTGATCATGATAGGGAGATGCTGTCAGGACCAACATTGGCACATGTTGTGAGGAAGGTGGATGAAGCAGATAGGACGAAGAAGATAGAGGTGAATGTGATGGAGGATTTACGCTAAGAGATTTTGAATCTTTGGGACCCAAAATAGATTTAGGAGATGGAGGAGAAGACTGAATAGCTGGGGGATTAGAAACTTTGGATGCCATTGTAGATGTTTCTTTTAGATGCATTACATCTTTTTGCTTTGGGATCCACATCATTTTTGCTTTAGCTTTGGTGGGCCTTTGTGGCCATTGGTATGCATCAGATTTTGCTTTTGCTTTGTTGGGCCTTTGTGGCCATGTAGTGGATTTTGCTTGTGCTTTGCTAGGCCTTTGTGGCCATTGGGATGCATTGGATTGCTTGATTGGATTTTGCTTTGGTTGACCATGTTGTTTAGATTGGACATGGAAATCCTTAGATCTTTGTGGATATGTCCCTTTATTCATATTGGATATGGCATCCAAATTGTGGGGAGGATCAGAGTGAATATGAGGAGATGTGCGGGATGGAGGAAATATGGATGGAGAGATGAAAGGAGATTGGTAGATAGGATATGTGGGAAGGTGCCTTTGTTGATCCCGACTAGGGATGCTTGGATTTTGGATGAAAGACTGAGTAGGATAAGATGGGGGATGATATTTTGGGATGTAAGGTCCCAAAATGGATTGGGTATGTATAGGATATGTGCTAGAAGATTTTGGGACATAGGGACCCAAAATGGATTTGGAGGATGAAGGAGGAATGTGATAGGTTGTCTTTGGTTGTAACGATGGAGGAGGAGGAATGGCATTGTATGCTTTGGGAGATGTGATGGTGGGTTTGGGAGGATGCTTGAATTTAGTTTTAGTTGTACCAACCTTTCTAGAGGAAGTATCTTCTTCTGATGTGTGACCAATGCCACATAACTTTGGATGTTTCTTGTCTTGGATAGGCTCCAGATTTCCTTGTTCATGGATGCCTAGGCCTTTGCCTTGATAATTCCATTTCTTGAGCATTTTATCCAAACAAGGATATTTATGACTTGGGGAATATGATAAACATCCAATTTCGGGTTCCCTGATGGAAGACATGGAACTTATTGCTTCTGCTTCAAGTGGACTGCCTTTGACAAATGTAAGTGATCCAAGAGGATAGAGTGATGGTTGTGGGACAGTTTGGATTGGAAGATCCTCAAGAGGAGAGGATAGGATGGTGGGATTTTGACTAGGATTGGGGGATAGTAATGGATCTTTAGTTGGAGAAATTGGGATGATAGGATCTTGGATTGGAGGAATTAGGATTGTAGGATTTTGGATTGGGGTGGATGGAAGTAATAGAACATGTGATGGGGGAAGTGAAGGGATTGGATCTTGATTTTCTTCTGTGAGTATTTCAACATGCTTTTGGGAAAGATCTTGACATGGTAGGATTTGTGTGGATAGAATGCTGGGGGATGCATGGATGGACTCTTCAGATGGGGTGGATGGAAGGATGGGAGATTCAATAGCTGTGATGTCTGGAAGAAGGAAGAACTCTTCAGATGGTATGGATGAAAGGATGGAAGGTTCTATAACTGTGATGGCAGGAAGAAGGGTGAACTCATGAGGCTCATCATATATGCTTTGGATAATGCTAGGAAGGGGTGATGTTGGTGGGGATTGGATGGAGACTCCAGATGGAAGGGACTCAATGATGCTAGGAGATGGAAGAGGATCAATGTATGGAAGATAGATGATAGATGGGAGTGATGGATGGGCCTCATCAATGATGGCTTCACATGAAGTTTTGAGATGGTTTGGATCTTCAACTTTAGGAGTGGGATTTGTTGTTGGCTTCCTTGTGAAACTCCTTGGAAACTTTCGTGGTGAAGAAGGATCAGAATGTGGAGGAGATGGAGAGCTAGGATAGTTCTCATATGAAGATGGGGTGGAAGATTGTGAACTTTCTTGAGGGGATGACGGTGTAGACAAGGAGTTGGAGGATGGTGGGTTGGGAGAAAGGATTGGAAGACTTGGTTTTTGGTTTTGAGAATGATTTGGAGGATAAGTAGATGGAGGGTTCGGATAAAGGATGGGAAGACTAGGATTTTGGATTTAGGGGTGATTTGGAGGATGAGTGGATGGAGGTTTTAGATAAGGGAAGTAGCGTGAAGTGTTTCGAGGGAATGGTGGTGATTGGGATATGACTATAGCAGGAGATGGAGGTATGATGGATGCATATGGAGGATGTGTAGGTTTAAGATAGGGATAAGGTGTGGATGGATAAGATAATGGATTTGCCTTGCCAAGGACATGAAAGGGAGTGCTAGTGGATAAGCATGAAGGCATGATAGGATATTTTGGAGGAATGATTGGATGCTGGGGGATGTTTGGAGCAAACTTGCTAAGATTTTCAAAATATGCATCATGATCTACAAGGCTTTCATCATCTTTGGGATAGGATGGATTGAGGGGAGAGACATAATAACCAAACTCATCATAATAGTTTTGAGACATGTTGACTTGTGGATGAGTCGGATAGGAATGAAGGATGAAGATGGATTGGAAGACTAAGACTCAGATTGGGATGACTGACAGGATCATACTAGGATTGGATTTGGCTTAAGATTGGAAGAAGACTGACTCTAGAGGAAGACAAACAAGGGGATGGGGGATGACCAAGATGACTCTACTAACCTAAGATAGGAGGAAAGGATGACAAGACTGGATTGAATATGACTAGAAGACCATGTTTTGAGATTCTGAAAGCTTTGGACATTTTTTGGATTTTGGGAGGATTTGGACTGACATGGCTATTTTGAGTATCTTTGAACCAAGTTGTAGATCAGTTTGATGTTTTCCAATGGTAAAGGATAGATTTCAACAAAGATTTTTGAAAAAGTAATCTCTGCAAGGGACAAAGCAACCTTGCAGGATACAAGCAGGATGACTGACTCTGATAAAGCTTTTGAAAGTGTATGTTCCAACAAGTGTTTTCACAGAGTATTGACTGTCAAGCACTTCAAACAGATCTGCCTAAGGAAGGTGAGTATCAAAATCGCTTGCCCACAGCTTGGTACCCCCTAAAAGGGAATACAAATGGTGAGTAATCTTGAGGTGATCCGGTAAACCCCTTGGATCGGTCCTTGCACAAGGATTTTGATACTTTCGGATGTAGATAGGGTAGCCTCTATTTAATCAGGTTTTTAATAGTTCCGTGGAGTCTCCATACCCGGTTATGCTAACCGCCCGTGACTCACTTAAGAGCCTAGCCAACAACGCTGGGGGAGGAATATTTACCTTTCCCCAGACATTTGTATTTGGCACAAGACGCCCGTGGATTAAGAGATATAAGTGAGTACTTTTTGCCTTCACTTTATTTATATACCGACCGGGGGGGATACCGGTTTGAGGTCATTCTCCGAGGAGGAAGTGCTTTTCTCCCTGGACAAGCCTCGCTAAAAGTAGAACAAGTGAACTTGTCTGAGTTCAAATGTTCTACGTTGCTTACTTTAACAAGGATTATACAAAAAATGTAAAGCTCCTAGATGCACATCAAGCAAGTTGTTCTTTTTTTTTTTTTCAAATTGATTAAGTGATTGATTAAGTGATGTTTGAAAAAAACCTTTGAAATTGAAGACACAAGTGCTTAAGGTTTGATTTGTTCTTTGTCCAAAAGATAAACGATTTGAGCGATTGCAAGTTCTTTCCTTTGAGCATTCAAGATTGAGTGAGCGTGTTGATTTAGAACTTTGAAAGTGCTTTGTTTTAACCTTAAATCATTAAAGATTGAGTTTGTTTGAACTGAAATATAAAAAAGAAGGAATAGGGATGCTTTTCTTTCCAATTTAGATCATTCAAGATTGTGTTTGATTTTCAAAATGAAAATGACACTTTAGGACCTAAGTTCATTCCTTTAGTTTCATTCAAAATTTTGTTTTGACTTTTTTTATTTTTAGACCCCAAGGCAAAGTTCCTAGATTTAGTTTGATGCATGAATTGGAAAAACATTCAAGACTTTGTCACAAAAAGATGTTAGAATTTCTAGGATGAATTTTCGGAACCCATTTTAGATTTTAAGATGCAAATTTGAGATTCTTTTCAAGTACCCAAAGCTTTCAAGTGTTCCTAATTTTTGCATGAATGCATCTAAAACCTTGATGTTGCAAGGATGCAAATGCTTTGATTCATTTTTCTTGTTTGTTAGAACAAATTTTGAAAATTTTAGTCCTTAATGCATTCAACAATGATTTGGGGATTCATTTTAAGCACTAAACAAGGTGTGTATGATTTTGCTTCCTTAAACATTTTTTTTGTTTTGTTTTTTTTTTAGAAAAATTTGCCATGATCCTACAAGAAGAAGAAGAAGAAGTAGATAGAATAGAAGAAGAATATAGACAAGAAGAGGAAGAAGAATTCGAAGTGCTTCATCCACCTATAAGCTTGAAAAATTAGAATGTTTGCAAAGAACCCGTGAAGCGGGTCCCACCGGGCGTGCCAGAATGTAGACTATGATTTTGAACTTGTTACCTGTCTTGAAAGGCTGAAACATTCAAACATTAGACTAATCTAACATGTTCATAAACTAAAAAAAAGCATAAGACATGAAAATAAAACCAAAGCCACCTCAAAATTATTGCTAAAAACAAGTTCTATAGAGCAAATGTTTGATTTGCTTCAATTAGAGGGATGTGGGTGTGCTCTCAAATGCATGGAGAGGGATTTATGGTGATGCATAAATGATGAGAAAAGCTTGAAATATGAACTAAGATTAATCCATTAAGCTATTCTAAGATGTGTTAGAAAACATGAAAAACATGAAGAAATCTAACAATTAAGATGTATGCTAAGATGATCTAGCTAAAAATGCTCATGATAACAATGCATAAATGATAAAAACTAAGCTAATAATTTGCTCTTGGAAGGAGGAGTATTTATAGGATTTCCTAAGGGCTTGGGTTAGGAGGATAGGTTAGAGTTTGGGGTAAGGTTAGGGGTTGAGTCAAGGGGATAAGGATGAAGACTTTCTAGAAGAGTCTAGGCTTTGGATGAGGATAAAGGCTTTCTAGAAAAGTCTAGGCTTTCTAAGGATAAACATGGAATTTAGGAGATAAATAAAGATTTATTTATCTCAAAAGCTTTAATGAGTTTGAGGCTCATTAGGGGAAGGGTTATCTCCTTGTGACAAGTGTCATAAGGGGATTGGGTTGAAAGATGGGAGGAATGTGCACAATTTGGGAAATGTGCCTAAGGTCAAAGGGTGTAAGAAAGGGGTGAGGGGCTTCTTAAATGCACCATAAATGCATGTAAGAGGGATAAGGAGGCCTTAAATGCTTTTAATGCATGTAAGAGAAGCCTCTAGAAGTTTGTTGACTTTGGGTCAAGCTTAGGAGTTGGCTAACCTTGTTTAGGGAATGTGACAAGGTTAGGGGGAGGATTAGGATTAGGATTAGGGGATTTTAGGATTAGGATGGGTGAAGAGGTTGGGTTGAGAAGTTTTTAGAAGAGTCTAGAGTTTTCTTAGGTTTTATGGAATAAAAGTTTATTCATTCCAAAGGCTTTGGGTTTTGGGAATATTTATTAAAATATATTTAATAAATATGAAAATTAAATATTTAATCTTAATTAAATATTTTGAGTTGAGATTAGGGTTAGAAAGGATGGGATTAGCCTTTAATCAAAATTAAATAAGGATTAGAAGATTTTGGAAGAGGTTAGTGGTCTTAAGGAAATTGGCCAAGTTTTGGTCAAAAATAAATAAATTATTTATTTTGGGATTTTTGGTCAATTTATTAATTAAATAATTAATAAATAAGGAGAATAATGTTTAAATAAGATTTAAACATTTTTTAGAGGGATTTCTTAATTAAATATTTTTAATTAAGATAAAGGGATTTAATGACATAAAAATAAATAAATTAATTAAATAAATAATTAATTAACAAATGATGATGTCATCAGAGATTTTAAAAAAAATAAAAATACTTTATTTTCTAAAGGATTTTTAGGTGTCTACAATTAGATTATGAGAAAAAAGGTAAAACAAATATTTAATATTAATTTAAAGGAAAGGAAAATTACAATTCTAGGAAATAAGTCACTACAAGAGAACAAAAGAGAATGTGGAAAATATATTACAAACCTTCCTTTATAGATTAAGAATAGAGTACAAATTCTAACCCAACTAGGGTTTGGTTGCATGAGATATGATCATAGAAATAAGATCAGAATATAATCTGGGCATGTATCTAATTTCTAGAAGTAACAATGAAGTGGCCACAAAAATTGCATTCCAATGGTCAAGAAGAGAATTCCATGTTGTAGGACAAATTTGCATGGCGTAATTATTCTTTTTGAAAAAATAGAGATACCTAGAGGTAATAAATAAGCATGGATGTTGTGCTCTCATAGTGTTTGCAAATATCTAAAGTTGAACAAATTGCAATAGGGGCACTGAACATTAAATAATCTAACCATAAGTGGTTGGAGTAGCTACAAAATTGAATCAAAATATATTTGGTGGAAGTCTATTTTTGACCTCAGTTAGGTGGAAGTCCACCATAGCTCCATATGCATCAAAGCTTCAAGTAGTGAACCTGGGCCATAACACATGCATTCATGGAATACTAAACAGTACCCCTATTTTCAAAAATTATTACCCCAAACTCCTTTTCTATCACACTCCAATTCCCACCCAGTACCCCCAATACCCCATGCACCCCTTTTACTATTTAAACCCCTAACCCCCCCCCCCACCCCCCGTGCACCCCACAAAAAAGAAAAAAGAAACAACCCCCTATATAGGCAACATATTTCCCTATTTTTATTTTTTTTCCTATTTTTAATCCCCCCAATATGAATGGATGTAATATGATATTTCCCCATCAGTTAAGGCCCCATGTCCATCTAGAGCTTTGGATTCCAATAGGAATTCTAGAACTACTGTTCTACTCCAACTTTCATTTTGGAACTTTTCATTTTACTCTTTTTGTTTCTTGAAGGCATCTTTGATATAATCATCTTTGCCTTTAACTTTTTTTTAAAAAGAGTTCCAATATAGGCCTTGGGTTCTAACAATGGTTTTGGAATCATTTGTTGGGCTCACAATAAATTGACAGAACTCTATTTGGGCCCTGACAAAGTATTTTGAACTTTCATTCTTTTACTTAACTTTGTCTACTTCAAAGTACAAGTTCCAATTTTGTCTTTTAAATCTAACAAGAGTTCTAGAACTTCCTATTGGATATGATACTTTGATTCTTAAACTGACCTTACTTAGCCTTAGCATTTCCTAGCTTTTCACTTTTGAATTTTTAATTCCATCTTTTATGTCAACCCTGACACTAGTTCAAGAACCTCTTGTTGGTCTAGATGTATGATTTTTGAAAGATTGGCTATTTGAAAGATGCAATATTGGAAAAAAAAATAATGCATGAAGGTTGAAGGTCTTTAGGGTTCAAACCTTAGGGCCTTTTACAAAGGGGTTTTAGTGTATTTTAGCTGTCTCATATCAAATATCAACAATAGGCTAAGGGTGGTATAAAATTCCAAAAACTACCTCACTCACTATCATCCCTCAAATCTTGGCCTAGATTTCTATATTAGGTTTCTCTCTAACCATATTATTCAGATCTACTACTAAATCCTACATATTTGATCTCTATACTACTATATATGATGGAAAATGATGAACTACAATTGATTTAGAACTTGATTGAAGAATCTGTGATTTAAGATCACCGAGCTAGTTGATTAGATATGTAATATAATTAAATCAATATTATGTTGTCATTGATGTCAACTAGTTTGACAATACTTATCTTTTAAGTTACTATACCAAAACATCTATAGAAAAGGATTAAAAGAGATGAAGTACAGAAATATCTACATGAGAAAGATGGATATGACAAATGAGGATAAATAATACATTGAGTAACTTGCTGATGAGTCTATGACCTTATGTTATTGACTTGATTATGTTTCATTCATCTATGATGAGGAAAATAGCAGAAAGACACAAGGCGGTGTTGTCAGTTGATGAAGCATTTTAGCATACACCGATGGGATGTAGTGTATACCAAGCATGGTATAAACTGAGCTTGTGTTTACCGACACATTTCTTTGTTAACCGAGCAAGAGAAAAGAATTAAATGATTAGCTTAGCCATTAAGATTGATGAGCTGGAAAGTGTATAATTTCAAGGTAAAAGATAATGTTTGTTACACAAATCGATGGCTAACAAAATTCATGAAAGATCTAAAGGATGAGAATCAAACGTGTTATTGATACATCAGCCGAGGAATGCTTAAGAAAAAAAATCAATGAATATGATTAAGCGGCAAAATCTAATGGAGGAGAAGAAAATGGTTTACTTGTCTATATAAGAGACTAGAGATTTCATAGTTAATGTAATTCCGGAAGGAGGAGATTGCATAATTATCATGTGAATAAGTTTTCATGCATACTTGATCAAACTAGTTAGTGAGAACCAAAATGTAGAGTTTTTATCGAGTGACAAGAAGCTATTACTGAGTGACAGTAAGTTACTGAACATTGATTGGAACAGAATTGATTTAATGATCAGAGGATTGAATGAGCTTAACATTAGTCTATATATCTACAATTGAAGTTGTATTAAGACAAATCACCTACTGTTACATTTTAACCACTGTACATAGTCAAATCTCTTAATTGAGTGGACTAAGAAAGTCTTTTATGCATCATTCATAGAATGAACATTATTATCCTATCAACCCTAGAGTGACTGTTGGTTGGATGATAATGGTTGGTCTAAAATCCTCTAACAAGGTCACACCTAATAGTGTGTTTATAACCTTTAACAGGGTTAGGTCTTCACCGACCTCACTTCAGAAGAGTGAATATTTTTGGGTTGCCGGTCCCAGGTGGTTTTTCCCTTCATAGGGTTTCCATGTTAAATCTCTTGTGTTATTTGTTGATTGTGATGTTTGTTTGATGTCATATTTGCATGTTGCATATTTGATTTGATCGGTAACTACTATATGTTTTAGACTGGTAATCGATAAAAGCATAGACAGTACAGTATTTTAAGTTACCGAGTATTAGAAGTTTTAAGTATTTGATTTTGGATTATACATTTTGTATTGGGACACTGGATAAATGATTCACCCCCCTCTCAGTTATTCTAACAATTGGTATCAGAGCATTGGTTGCTTAGAATAGAGTTTTAATGATTTTAGTACAAAGATCTCAAAATGTATAAGAGGGAAGTGCCAAAGCTGAACAAAGAGAACTTCACAGTATGGCAAAGCCGGATGAAGTTGTACATATCTGGAATTGGGAATTCTTCACTAGAATTGATGGAGAATGGCTATATAGAACCGATCCCTGGTCCCCTGACACTTGATCAACTGAGAGACAGGCATGAACATGATATTACTATGAGGGAGATTGCTCCTACCTGTATCAATGTTGAATTTGAAGATATTAAAAGCTGTACTACTGCAAAAGACATGTGGTATAAACTTTATCAAGTTTACAGTGAAGATGTGAATGCCAAAAGAGCGAGAGTAGAAAGCTTAAGGGGCAGATTTGATGATATGAAGATGAAGGAAGGTGAGAATATTCTGCAATACACAAATAGACTAAAAGAGGTAGTACATGCTATTAGAGCATCTGATGGAGTTATTAGTGAAGAAATAGTTGTAAGAAAAGTCCTCAGAACCTTATTGCTGGTTTATGCAATCAGAATATCTGCTATTCATGAAACAAGGTCCGCAACTAGTAATGTCCTTACACTTGAAATTTTGATTGGTAAACTTACAACCTTTGAATTGAATAACTTTGACAATAGTGTTGTTCCATCTGTGGAATTTGCTTTCATGTCTTCTCTGAAGATTGGTAATTCTAGCAGGAATAATAAGAATGATGATAGTGATAGCAATACCAATGATGAGCTTGATGAACTTGAAGCTCTTATGGCCAGAAGATTACCCAAAGGTAAAGGAAGGTATAGATGTAAGCTACCTTTGGCATGCTTTAACTATAAAGAGGTTGGCCACAACGCTGTTAGATGTCCACATAAGAAAGATGATGAAAGAACCAAAGACCGATCTGAAGGAAGCTATGGGAGAAGATTCAACAGAGGCTACTGACACAATAGAGATAACCGAGACAGTAATGATAAAGGCAAAAAGGTATGTTACATAGCCAAAGATAATGAATCTGAATATGATTCTGATGATGATGTAGAAGTTATATTTGTTGCTATGAAAGATGACTCAAAGGAAGAAGAAAAACATGTAAAAATAGCATTGATCTCTAAAGTTAACAAAAATAATACATGGATCATAGATAGTGGTTGTACACATCACATGACTCGTGATGAAGATAAATTTGATCAACTTGAAGAATACAATGGAGGATCTGTTAAGATGGGTAATGACACATCCTGTATGGTAAGATTTAAAGGATTCCTAATGATAAATGATAGGATAAAATGTGAAAATGCTTATTGGGTAGATGGACTAAACTATAACTTGTTAAGTGTGGCACAACTAAACAATTCAGGTCACCGAGTTGCTTTTGAGAGCAAGAAAGTGAAAATATTTGATGATGGTGGAAGATTAGTTGGAACTAGTGCACAATCAAGAGGTAATCTATTTTATCTTGATACTGATGAATCTTCTTTCTTGATGATGAAAAATGAAGATGCTTGGTTGTGGCATAAAAGGTTATGCCGTGTGAATTTTGATAACATGATTAAGATTAGTAAAAGGAAAAAAGTTAGAGGACTGCCTAACTTGTCAAAACCTAATCATGTTATGTGTCATGAATGTCAGAAAGGTAAGATGACTAGATCTAGTTTCAAAAGTAAGGATTATTCAACAAAGAAGATACTTGAGTTAGTTCATACTGACTTATGTGGTCCTATGAGAACTCAGAGTTATTATGGTGATAGATACTTTATTCTTTTTGTTGATGACTATACTAGATTGATAACTGTTATGTTCTTGAAAGAAAAATTTGAAGCATTTAAGATGTTCAAGTGGTATAAAGCTAAGGTAGAAAAAGAGACTGGTAAGGAAATGAAATGCCTAAGATCTGATAGAGGAGGTGAATTTATCTCTAATGAATTTACTAATTTCTATAGTGAGCATGGTATTAAAAGATAGGTCTCTACATCGAGAACACCTCAGCAGAATGGGATTACTAAAAGAAGGAATAGGTCAATGGTTGAATGTGCAAGAACACTGATGCTACAAAAGAATGTTGCTCAGACATATTGGAGGGAAGCTGTCAGTACAACTGTTTATGTTTTGAACTGAGTACAACTGAAGAAGGACACTAACAAGACACCCTATGAGTTGTGGTTTGGACACAAACCTACTGTAAGTTATTTCAGGATTTTTTGAAGAAAATTTTTTATTCTAAAAGATGAGAGAAATGGGAAGTTTGACTCAAAAGGTGATGAAGGGATATTTCTAGGATATTCTAGTAAAAGCAAAGCATACAAGTGTCTGAATAAAACTACTAATAAAATGATTGAAAGCACTAATGTCCAAGTTGATGAGTTTGATGAAAAAAATGCAGAGGAAAGTACAAAGGAACTAGAAGACTATGGTAGATTCACTTACATTGAACACCCAGAGTATCTATCGAAGCTGCTATCTGTGATAACCGGTCAGCAAGAAAACAACACAAAAGAATAGGAAAGAGAAACTAATGAGCAAGATGTCCCTACCGAGCAAGCAAATGAACCTACATAGGATGAACAAGAAAGAAGAAATAGGATACTGGTGATTTTTGTCAGAAGACACCATCCTGAAACACAAATCATTGGAGACAAATAAGCTGGCATGCAAACAAGGAGTAAAGAAAGACAAGGTACATGTCTAGTTTGTGATTTTGAACTAAAGAATGTAAAAGTTGCATTAGAAAATGATGAATGGGTTAATGCAATGAAAGAGGAAATAGAACAGATAGAGAAGAATAAAACCTGGACCTTAGTACCCCGACCTAAAGATAAGAATGTTATCGGTACTAAGTGGATATTCAAGAACAAGCAGAATGAGAATAGAGAAGTAACAAGAAATAAAGCTAGATTGGTATGCAAAGGATATGCACAAGAGGAAGGAATAGATTATGGTGAAACATTTGCACCTGTTGCTAGATTGGAAGGAGTCAAAATGCTACTTGCATATGCTACAAACAAGAAATTCAAAGTTTACCAAATGGATGTCAAGTTAGCATTTATGAATGGAATACTTGAAGAAGAAGTCTACATAGAACAACCTAAAGGGTTCGTTGATCTAGAAAAGAAAGATATGGTATGTAGATTACATAAAGCTTTATATGGTTTGAAGCAAGCA
This sequence comes from Chamaecyparis obtusa, assembly GCA_027943335.1. Lineage (NCBI taxonomy): Eukaryota > Viridiplantae > Streptophyta > Pinopsida > Cupressales > Cupressaceae > Chamaecyparis > Chamaecyparis obtusa. Next base: position 2,260,484 of record BSBK01000647.1, on the reverse strand, counting down.
CCGAGAGCCTGGTATGAGAGGCTACATACTTATTTGTTAAGTATAGGGTTTGTAAGAACAAGTGAGAACAACAATTTATATATGAAAGGAGATATTGATGATACTATTCTTATTGCTAAAATATTTGTGGATGAAATGAGAAGTGAATTTGAGATGTCTATGTTCGGAGAGATTAAGTTCTTTCTTGGACTACAAGTGATTCAACAGAATGATGGCATATTCATCACACAATCCAAATATATCAAGGAAGTATTGAAAACATTTGGCATGGAAGATGCTAAACCCGTGGGAACACCAATGGCTACTAGATATAAACTAACTAAGAAAGATGAAACTACAGAAGTGAACTAGACACTGTACCGATCAATGATTGGTAAGTTAATGTATGTAGTACATAGTAGACCAGACATAGCACATGTTGTGGGAATTGTTGCAAGATTTTATGCAAACCCTAGAGAGTCACACATGATTGCTAGAAAGAGAATCTTAAGATACCTAAAGAAAATAAAAGATTATGGATTATGGTATCCTAAGGAAGGCAAGTTTGAACTCAGAGTCTATACTGATGATGATTGGGCTAGAAATGTGGATGACAGAAAAAGTACCACCAGAGGATCATTTTTCTTTGGTGAAAGACTTGTTACATGGACAAGTAAGAAGCGGGCTTGCATTTCTCAGTCTACAGCTGAAGCAGAGTATGTTGTTGCTGCTACAAACTATTCAAACATTGCATATATTAAGCAAGTTTGGGAAGGTATGAATGAAATAATCATTGAGCCGGTGATTATATACTGTGATAACACCAGTGCAATAAACATTTCAAAGAATCTAGTGATGCACTCTAAAATAAAGCATATATCAATTAACTATCACTACTTGAGAGAACAAGTATAGGAGAAGCAAGTTAAGCTAGAGTTTGTTATATCAAAAGAACAACTTGTAGACATATTTACAAAGCCTCTACCGAAGGATACATTTGAGTACTTAAGGACTAGACTTGGGGTCCATCCCCTATCTACTGGTCACTAATGTGATCTGGATGTTGCATCAGCCTAATCTTATCATAAGATCATTCATATTGATGTAGCATAGTTCACACTTTGGATCATGTCTAAGGTTGTGAAAATTTGGAGAACTAGAACAGATTAGCATATCAGTATATAGAGATACAGAGTATGCACCAGACAACAGAGAGTTACTTGGCTACTATAGAGCTATATGTTGATTTATTTCTTTGTCATTGTTGTCAAAGGGAGAGATAAACAATATGAAATAATATGCATCGATGAGAACTATCTAAGGGAGAGACACATTGAAGAAAGGGAGAGCACTGAAGATCAATTACTGAGAACAAAAGAAGGAATCTGAGAGCTGAAAAGATCTTATCTGTAGAATGTCAAAGCTGCATTTGTAATGTTGTTGAGTAATATAGTGATTAAAAATATTAAGCTAGGGAGAGCTTATACAACATTTGTTCACAGAGTTGTAGAATACATGTTTGGTATGTGTATGGTATATTTCATATTACTTAAGTTTCCATCAATGCCAAAGGGAGAGATTGATGAACTACAACTAATTTAGAACTCAATTGAAGAATCTGTGATTTAAGATCACTGAGCTAATTGATTAGATATGTAATATAATTAAATCAGTATTATGTTTTCATTGATATCAACTAGTTTGACAACACTTATCTTGTAAGTTACTATACCGAAACATTTGTAGAAAAGGAGTAAAAGAGGTGAAGTACAGAAATATCTACATGAGAAAGATGGATATGATAGATGAGGATAAAGAATACATTGAGTAACTTGCTGATGAGTCTATGACCTTATGTTATTGACTTGATTATGTTTCATTCATCTATGATAAGGAAAAGAGCTGAAAGACACAAGGCAGTGTTGTCGATTGATGAAGCATTTCAGTATACACCGATGGGATGTAGTGTATACTAAGCACAATATAAACCAAGCTTGTTTTCACCGTCACATTTCTTTATTAACTGAGTAGGAGAAATGAATTAAATGATTAGCTTAGCCGTTAAGATTGAGGAGTTGCAAAGTGTATGATTTTGAGGTAATAGATAATGTTTGTTACACAGATCGATGGCTAACAAAATTCATGAAAGATCTAAAGGATGAGAATGAAATGTGTTATTGACACATCATCCAAGGAATGCTTAAGCGAAAAAATCAATGAAGATGATTAAGCAAAAAAATCTAATGGAGGAGAAGAAAATGGTTTACTTGTCTATATAAGAGACTAGAGATTTCATAGTCAATGTAATTTTGGAAGGAGGAGACTGTAGAATTATCACATGAACAAGTTTTCATGCATACTTGATCAAACTAGTTAGTGAGAAGCGAACTGCAGAGTTTTTACTAAGTGAAATGAGGCTATTACTGAGCGACAGTAAGTTACTGAACATTGATTCGAACGGAATTGATTTAATGATCAGAGGATTGAATGAGCTTAACATTGATCTTTATATCTTCAATTGAAGTTGTATTAAGATAGATCACCTACTGTTACATTTTAACCATTGTACACAGTCAAATCTCTTAACCGAGTGGACTAAGAAAGTCTTTTATGTATCATTCTTATAATGAACATTGTTATCCTGTCAACCCCAAAGTGACTATTATTTGGATGATAACAGTTGGTCTAAAATCCTCTAACAAGGTCACACCTAACAATGTGTTTGTAACCTTTAACAGGGTTGGGTCTTCACCGACCTCACTTCAGAAGAGTGAATATTTTTGGGTTGCCGGTCCCAAGTGGTTTTTCCCTTCACAGGGTTTCCACGTTAGATCTCTTGTCTTATGTGTTGATTGTGATGTTTGTTTGATGTCATATTTGCATGTTGCATATTTGATTTGATTGGTAACTACTATATATTTTAGATTGGTAATCGGTAAAAGCATAGACAGTACAATATTTTAAGTTACCAAGTATCAGAAGTTTTAAGTATTTGATTTTGGATTATACATTTTGTATTGGGACACTGGATAACTCATTCACCCCGTCTCAGTTATTCTAATAGAAAAATATAATTTTACCATATCTTTTACATTTTTCTATCACAATTGCAACTAAATTTTTTAACTCTCCCATGAACGACCATTGAATCCATTTTGTACCCAAACATCTTGAGTGAAGTGGATCACTCTCATTACAATATAATTAGGAATAGGCTTAAAATTCCTAGTCTTCATGCATAGGCTATCCAAACCTATTATAAATTTATTTTTTGTGAACCCAACAGATCTTACACCCATGTTAATTCTAATTTGGATGTCACGATCTGATTTGTAGGCTATATTTAACATTTAATGTATTTATATATCTTAGTTAATTAAAATTTACAATTATATCTATTTATGCAATGGTTAATTGATAAATCTATTGATAATTTACATTGTTTATATATCTCTCTCTCTCATATATAGCTTTGTCCATGAATTTTATGACCTTTAGTCTTACATCTAATATCCTCATAAGAAGATTATATAGATTTATGGCTTCCTTAAGTTTAAATACTAAGGGTCTAGAGCCCATGTCAACTAGTATTTTCCATGGGAATTTAGGTGAAACCTCTATTGATACACATGTCATACCTAAAATTATGATGACATCCATGATCAATTCTTCATAAAGTCAACCATACAATGTCAACATCAATATTTTCATGTGATGATTTAAACTTAAGGTTTAAACATTCATTTTTTAGATCAAGCCTCTACTACATATCAACATACTTTCATTTTAATTTTAAATTATTTCATTTTCAAAGTTAGTTCCTAAACTGGGGTTAGACCTTGAGGAAAATCCTTATCAACCCAAAAAATTCCTTCTTCTTGTGTACATGTAATAGGATATAGAGGAATGAATCTAGATCTAGATTAATCTCTAAAGGACCTATAAATCCCCTTTTTGCACATCTAAAAAATTGGGGTCAAGGATGCCCCACTTATCATAATCCAGGAAAAGGCTATTGTTTTCTTGAAATTTTGCACCCTTTTTTGGCATTTGACCCTCAAGAAACCTTGTGAAACAACCTCCAAGTGTGGGACCTTGACAAGTGAGGTTGATTCTTTGAAGAAGGACAACTTCCTTTCTAATTAGGTTGCACCATTGAACCAACCCAATTCTTGAAGAGATAGTTCTAAACTAACCTAAAAACTTTTCAAGGAAAAGGGGAGAAGGATTACAAAAAAGTAATTTAGGGGTGATGCATTATATTAGAATGTGTTTCTTCCTATCTATGAGTACACAAAAATTCAATAAAAAGACATAAAAACATACACAAATATCCATTCTAATCAATCCCCAAAGAATCATATGCAGACCATAATTTATGAAGTATTGAAAGGAAAAATTGTATTCATAATACAACATTCATAAACAACATTGACACAACTTATAATTTGGAAAAAAAAAAAGAATACACTAAAAATGAAGGCAAGAAAAATCAATATTATAGGACATAAGTCACCGCAAGAGAACAAAAGAGAACCTAAAACATATATTACAAACTTGCCTTTATAGATCAAACATAATTTAGATTAAGCATGGATTATAAACTCTAACCCAACTAGGATTTCAAGTCAAGAGAAAATATCATACACATAAGATCAAATATAATCCTAGCATGTATTTGATCTTTGCAAGTGATAGGGAAGTGACCACAATAAACACATCCTAATAGTTGAGAAGAGAAGGCCATTTTCTAAGACATCTCTACAACTTGCAATTTTTATTTCTAATATAATAAAGATGCTTGTAGGTAGTAAATGAGCATGGATGACATCCTATCATGGTGTGTGTAGATATTTGATGTTGACTAACCTGCTGGAGGGATACTGAGCATTGTAATCTAACCAAAAGTGGCTGGATTAGCTAGAAAATTGAATTGACCTCTATGTGGTGGAGGTCCATCGTAGTACCATTTGGAGCTTCAAATTCCAATAGGATCTTCAAATTATAACTTGAGTTTCAAAAATGCTATTGAGCTTTACCTTTCATTTTGAAACTGTCCCTTTAACTCTTTTTGTTTCTCGATGACATATTTGAAAGAAGCCACTTTGCCTTTAAATTTTATTTTAAAAGAGTTCCAATTTGGGAATCAAGTTTTGACAATGGTTCTAGAACTGCTTGTCGAGATTGAAATGTATTTATGGAACTCTTATCAGGCCCCAACAAAGTATTTTGAACTTGTCTTCTTTTACTTTACTTCAAGTCTACTTCAAAGTTGAAGTTTCACTTTTAACTTCAGATTCAAACAAAAGTTCTGAAACATCCTATTGGATCTGATAGTTTGATTTTGAACTGAAATTACTTTACCTTAAATAATTTTCTAGCTTTACCCCTTTGAATTTTTAAGTCTATTATTTTATGTCCTACCCCAACAAAATTTCAAGAACTACTTTTTGGGCCTGACGTTTGATTTTTGAACTAAAACATAGTCATTCGAAAGATGGAATATTGGAAAAAAGACTAAGGCATAAAGGATGAAGGGATATAAGGGTCAAGCTTCAATATCATTTTGCAAAGGGATTTTAGCATATATTAGTTATCTTAGATTGGATATCAAAAATAGGCTAAAGGTGGCATAAAATGTCAACAATGATGTTTTTTTTGTGGGATTCTTGCCTACTAAGCATGGTGGTAAGTGGCCTAGAGTATCCATTGGATATGGAGTCTAATTAGAAAAGAGGTGTATTTGAATGCAACCTTCTCAATAACTTCCTTGCAACTTGTCTTATGTCAAAATTCTGCAACTAGAGAAATATACTAAAATTGCTATCTCTAGGAAGGAAATAGCTTGTGCACATGCACTTATCAAAAGGAAAAAGAAAAAAAAAACTCTATTATGTACTATGAATTTCATGGAGATGAAATTAAACAAAGCTATTGACTAAGATATTGAAATAACTACCTTTTTTCTTTATTTTGAAACATTTCATATGCCTAAGAACCATTTTCATACCATCATCATGCTAGTTTTACTGAGTTGTTCCACATGAATTAAATGGGAAAAGGGACTCTCTTTTTTAATTGTTTTTATCTCAAACCTTTTAGGGAATATACTCTTATTTTTTTTCTTTTCTCAACCTGATGAATTATTTCCTCTTTATCTCCCTTTCCATTCCTGAAGACAAAACTTTCCTAGTCTACCTTTTCAAAGATCAACACCCTTTCCAAATGCTCTATATCCTATTGTTGGTCAATCCTCTCCACTAGTGTATTTTTTCAAATGTGTTTTCTTCATTATTAAAAATAAAACTAGGGAGCTCTTCAAACAGACTAGTTGCCTCTTCATCACCTAACATACCAAAATTAAAAATCTCATTGAGTTGTTGTTCTCGTTGTTCTTTTTTAATTATCTTGTATCAAGTTTGGAATAATGTAACACCCTACTCATGGATAATGTAGATTACCAACCCAACCTTGTCCATATCTTTGAATGGATCTACTTTATGATTCTCATCTAAAATCAGATCTGGAATGCCTTCAACAAGGGTATTAGGCTCGCACATCGTACCCTCTTCCTTCTCATCATGAAAAGTAAAATTTACATGTTTATTGAACCAAGCATGTAACGTTCTATATGACATCAACCATGGGTTCTAATTTTATGAAAACCTATGTGCCATACCTGGTTCTAAATAGAATGCAAGACCAATTAGAATATATATACCTACCTATTTTAATAGTGAAATCCCTTGATAGGTAGATGGAAAGGAGTTTGTGGATGTCGATGACTGATATGTCTTGCAAGATAGTAAAACCAATGGATGCATGCAAGGCTAATTTTAAACCCTTTATCACCCCTACCATATGGTTATACGTTCCATCTAATTCAAGAACTCCCTTGGTGATAGGTTCATATTGAATTTCTAGAAGGTCAAATATCTTCTTAGGCATGACTAAGCTACTAGATCCTAAATCTATCATGCATTTGTGAACTAATTTATCTCCTGTGATTAAAAATAGATTAAAGGGAGGTGGTTTAATTTTATCGCTTGGATTTCCTTCCTAGTTGGGATGAAAAAGATTAGTTCAAGATGATGATCTACCCATTGTTGTAGGCCCCTCTAATTTGTTTAAGTGCTTTAGCTCCTCTTGCAACATGTCTCTTTGAGATGGAATAAGGAGGGTGGGATACATTGAGATTAGTCAACTTCATTTGGTCCACTATGGTAAAGGGATCATTTTTTTTATTTTGAAGGGCCCCTAGCAATATCAAGTTTTGATCATAGTAAACTACTCTACTAGTGATAAATGACCACTCTTATCTTTAAAATGTTTGCATAACTTTTCACCTAACTCATCCCAATTATGGATAGAGTTGTGTGGTAATCCTCTATATGACTGCAAGGATTTCCTTTAAGCGATTAGACAAAAAGTTGAACAATAACATAATCCTCTATAATTCCATGAATATTGGAGATATTTGAAACTTATTGGATGTATTTTATAGGAGAAATTGTTGTTTCACCAATGAATTTTTGCAGAATTTTTAATGCAACCACTAGTATATCATGTCTTTGACCTAATATGAGAGGACATCCACCATTGAAGGTAGTGAAAAATTGATATCTAGTAACAAATATATGAAATAATGATCTATTTTGATGAGTGGATGGAACCCAAGGTTGTTATAGTATGATGATTGGAGGAGTAGAATGAGATCTAAGAGGGAGTAGATAATTCTATACCCTTAAATTGGTGATAATGAAAGTATAATCCTCCTTCTTCTAGAAAGTGAAAATGAGAGCAAAGTGTACTAAAAATTATGTCTAGAAGAGTCCCTTATTTTTATTGTAGGCATGAATTGCAACAGGTTTTGTCCAAGAACCAAGATACAAGAGTGGAGTCGCTAAGTTCTTGAAGATGAGTCTCTTTTAGACTACGGTGATTAGAGAAGCATCAATTCCTTAGCATGAAAGTTAATTTATTTGTGAAACCATCCAACCAATATGTTTTAGATTTAATATCTCTTTGAACCTTTGTCCCATTAGGCAGGTCAAAAAGTGTTTTCATAAAAGTTTGCACCCTCGCTTGGCATTTGGTCCCCAATCAACCCTATGAAACATGAAAAAAAATCCAACTATTCGACCATGAAAAGTGAGGTTGAGTCTCTAGAGAAGGCCCACTACCTTTCCAATTAGGGTTTAGTTTTGAACTAACACAACACTTGAAGAGCTATTTATATACTAACCTAACAACTTTAGAAGGAAAAGGGGAGAAGGATTGCAAAAATGTAAAATGGGAAATGCACCGGATTATAATGTGTTTTCCCCTTCCTATGACTGCACAAAACATCAATTAAAGACCCCAAAAAATACACAAATATCCTTTCTAATCAATTTGTAAGACTCATATGCAAACAAAATTTATGAGGTGTTGAAAGGGAAAATGATATTCACAATACAACATTCGTAAAAAATATGGAAATAACATATAATTTGGAAACAAAAATAATAGACTTGGAAATGAAAGAAAGGAAATTTTGTACAAGATATTTGATTATGAGAAAAAAGGTAAGACAAAGATTTAATATTAATGTAAAGGAAAGGAAAATTACAATTGTAGGAAATAAGTCACTACAAGAGAATAAAAGAGAATGTGGAAAATATATTACAAACTTTCCTTTATAGGTTAAGAATAGAATACAAATTCTAACCCAACTAGGGTTTGGTTGCATGACATATGATCATACAAATAAGATTAAAATATAATCTGGGCATGTATCTAATTTCTAGAAGTAACAAGGAAGTGGCCACAAAAAATGCATTCCAATGGTCAAGAAGAGAGTGCCATGTTGTAGGATAAAGTTGCATGGTGTAATTGTTCTTTTTGGAAAAATAGAGCCACCTAAAGGTAGTAAATAAGCATGGATGGTGTCCTATCATAGTGTTTGCAAATATATGAAGTTGAAAACATTGCAAGAGGGCCATTGAACATTAAATAACATAACCATAAGTCATTGGAGTAGCTACAAAATTGAATTAAAATCTATTTGGTAGAAGTCTATTGTTAACCTCAGTCAGGTGGAAGTCCACCATAGTTCCATATGCATAAAAAATTAATGTAGTGAACTTGGGTCATAACACATGCATTCATGGAATACTAAAGAATACCCCTATTTAAAAAACAATATTACCCCAAACTCCTTTTCTGTCACCCCCTGCAATGCCCACCCAGTACACCCCACACCCTTTTTCCTATTTAAACCCCTAACCCCTCCCCCCCTGTTAGGACTGTATTAATTTTTTGGCCCTAAAATATTGAAAATATTAAAAGTCCTTTGTTTCTATAGGCCCTAGGTCTTCCCTTTCTTAAACTCTTAATCGCTTTGCATCTGTTCTAATCCTTTGTTACTTTTTCAATCACTAAAGTTGTGATTTCCGCATGTGCTTAAAAGATTATCTTTCAAAAGGTTTGAAATGTTAGAAAATTGCATGTCCCTCTCGCATTTTTTGGTACTTTTTATTAAAATGACTATTTATTTTATCCTGGCCGTTTGATCTTGTTAAATAAAACGTGTGAGCATTGATGGTGAATTTTACCCCATGTTTTGTTCATTCCTATGGTGACCGTCAGATCTTTTTAAATCTAACGATAGTCACTATCTATTAGGCCTCAAGCTGCAGGTACTTTATCTTTGCAACATCGTGACTTCTTGCCACCTATCCAAGATCATTAGTAGGACCACATAAGCTTAAAGCATTTGATAAGTCACCCGCTTAAGGTCTTTTCTGGTGGTTAGTATATGGCGGGTCCAGTTAATAAGTTGTATAAAGCTCAGTTAAAGTTTGAAGAAGATCTACAGTCAGCGTAATGTCTCAAACAGAAAGAAATCAGTTTTTACCCATCGGAACATTGTGACAGCCGTTAGCTCAAAAGGATTCAGTGAAAAGGTAGTTGCGGTGGTGCCAGTGGCATCCTCTATACTAACCATCAGATATGTTTTGATCTGATGATTGTCACATAGTCTTGATTAGAAGTTGCACGAACTTTATTCTTCATGACATCGTGATTGATCAATGTGTGTCCTCTTTTCAAGGTGGGACCACAATTTGATAAAGTGATAAAGACCTATAGTTCTAAAAGAAGATCTATAGTGGGCGCATAGTCTTAAAGGAAAGGTGATCGAAGGATAATCTTCGTGACATTGTGACTTGCTGACACGCATCCTGCCTAGTAAAAGGTTAAAGTGACATGAATTTCATGCATTATCTAAAATTAACTATTCTCATTGGTCGATGGGTTCACCTAGGGTAAAGATAAGTCTTAGCTAGTTAGCTTCATGATAGTCGTCCGATGTGCTGAGGAAAGGAGAATCGACGACCTAGTTTTAAATTTTGAAATCCAAACTATGATGTTCTTTGTGAACGTTGTAAGTGCTATTTTTCAACATTGATGGCTTAAATGGCATACCGTGTGAAGTAAATATAGAATGCTAGTAAGGGTATAAGGCAAGAAACAATCTTTTCAAACTACACATTATTTTCGAAGCTCTCAGATGAATGACTTTTTCTCAGTGCTTCAATTTCTAGGCATTTTCAAAGGGGGTAGGTGATCTTTACTAGATTATTCAAGCTATTTGTATTTTCTACTGAGGTACTAGTAAATTATAGTTTGCAAAGAGTTAGAATGCTAATTCTGTTATCATTTCAAGTAAAATTACTCATTCAAAACCCTAGTTGTTACAATGGTACCACGCAAAGAGTTTAAAGGAGAAGTTGATTATCAGAAGAGGGTTGTGTATGACAATTTATTTCAATTGTTACCCCCATCCGCAAATGATGCTACAAAATTGAAAGAGATAGTTTCTAGGAACCCTAGGATTCAGATAGGGGAAGGGTTGTATGATAAGGGCATGTGGGCAAGGGATCCCAAAGTTGAATATACTGGGCTGACCCTTTTCAAAACTACGTACTCATAAAGAAATGTATGTGCACCCTTTAGTAACATTTGGCAATTTAAAGTTGGAAAATTGGTTGTCCTTGGTGTTTTCATTGATGCAGATATCCTCCTACTAGTAGAAAAATGGTATGACCCAATTGCTAGGGTGGTAAGAGATGTAGATGGGAATGTCTTGATCAGTGTAACTATAGATGAAATAAGAGAGGTGTTCTCATTAAATGATCCTTCTATGGGTCTATAAGAGATATATTTTGACAATTTTAGGAAGGTCTATGAGGCTGAAAGGGATTATTTTAGGTCAAGACCCTTGAGGGAGTGTTTTGATAAAGTTGTGGTTTGTGTTTGGTTAGCCAGAGTACCCAGGAACCAATTAGATTAGATCTTTTCAGCCTAAGGGCACAAGGCATGTATAAGTCTCTGGCTTCCATATTTGGTGAGGTTGTAGAGACACATATGCTAATTCACTATATGTTCATGATGGTTCATATACTACACCCTCACTTGGCAGTTATTTTTTGATTTCACTCCTTATGTTGCTGATCTAATTCACCAAGGTTTGATTGGGATTCAAGATTTGAAATTAGACATGCCATTTGGGTGGTACTCCATGCTGATGCATGTATTCTTATACAAAGGTGTCGACTACTTCAGTCAGAACATGGAAATAGAGTAGGAAAGAGATGGTGATACACTGCCTATCCAGTTATGGAGTACTGAATTATCATGGGACCATGTTGATGCCAACTTTATCATTTTTGATAGAAAATTTTCTTCAAGGCTTAGAGCATTACTATTTCTAGAAAACCCTAGAATTCCCAGAGGGTTGTTAAAGTCGATTAGACCAAAGGAATATGTAAAAGACTTCTTCATAGCGCATAATTGGGGTGATATAATTATGTATCTAGTTTCTACAATTTTTAGAGTTTATGGATTTAAAGCTACACCTTACATATTGTAATATCAAGTCCCCTTGAAGGTGGGGTTAGCAGAAATTTTGAGGCAACTGGGTGGGTTGCACGAGGTAGCCTTGACTGGAAGAGGAAAGTGAACTCTCTTTCCCACTATTACCATAGCCCACCAATTTTTTATTACCAAGGGTGGTTGGGTACATTTGAATAAAGTCCTGTAGCCTTAGAGGTTGACTAGTGATGTGTCCAGGTGTGCAGATAATGAAGGTTTTATTAATGGAATGTTTAGAGAGATAACCAAGTGTGTCCCCATGGAACACCAATTCAATTTTCCATAGGATGTAATCAGAAATGAGATCAAACTTTAAGATCAGGAAGTAAAGAAGGAAACGTGGCTGGTCTTTAAGAAGACCATAGATTTTATTCAAATTTCTGATAAAGGTTATGACCCATTGAAGGCTTTTCATGAGCCTTGGGAAAGAAAGATTGTGGCTCTATTGGAGCATTTTGAAGGGATCATGTAAGCCATGAGTGAAAAGAAAAATGCCATGATTCAGGCCAATCTAGAGAGGGAAAAAAGGATTCTGAACTAGCCCAGGTATGCCAAGCTTGTTCCTAGAGGAACTTATACCATCCAGCAGAGGTAGGGATACAATGTTGTGTTGCCTGTGCTATAAAAGGGTAAGGATATAACATCAAACTCTAGAGGGAAGAGACCCATGGTTGATGTTTCTAATGTGAATCCTTCTCCAAAGAGGTAGAGACAAGAAGAAGTGGCCCAACCATAAGAAGATGTATATTCTCCATCTCAGTCCCCACTACATTTGGATGAACAAGGAGTTGCTGAGCAACTGGTGCAAATGAGTAGTGAGAGGAAATTTTTTGTAACTAATGAAGAAATTCAAGAGGGAATGCCAGAGGCACCCAAAAAGGTTGAGATGGATCTCATTGTGTCTGAGTTCTCAGGTAAGGAACTAGACCATATAGTAAAGAAGGCAAGTGATAGATTTTTGTCTGATGATAATTTTTTTTATGGCTAGGGAATTCCTTCAATTGCTATGGAGGATGCATATCAACCAATGTAAAGAGATTTGTGATAAGAAAAAAGAAGAGTTCCCTGAGAGGGATACAAGTGATATAGAAAATGAGACAAAGGGGGAATTGATGACAAAGTTTGAAAAGATGACCCCAAAAGAAGGTAGAGCTTTGGTCCATAATGCAGGAGTAATGATTCTCCTTGAATGGGATATAGTTGATGCATTAGTTTTTTATGTTGTAAGGAAAAAGACAACCATAGTGTACTCTGCTATTGAGGAGGCACAACAGGCTACCAAGGGAGTGGTCTTTTCTGATGAGCATGCTGCTCTTGTGATGTGGTCTCTTAAGAGAGAAGAAAGTAGAAAAAGGAATGAGGTATACCCCTCAGAATACTAAGGAAATTTTCTTGTCAAGAGGGTGGGGGATAATTCAATGGTTGAGGCTTCCAATTTAGTTTTGGAAACTACCAAGTTCAATCTCAAAGTTGCAGAGAGGGAAGCCCAGGAGAAAGAGGAGGAGAGAATAAAGTTTGAGACTATTCTCAAAGAATACAATGATTTAAAGGTAGTGGTAATAGAAAAAGACAAGTTAATTGCACAATTGACCGGGCCAAAATATCATAGGTCCCCTTAATTTTTACGTGCCAACCAACTTGTAGTTGCTTCCTCCTCTAGTCCAATTATTGAGTTCCCTCCTTCTCCATTCCCAGAGCTAGATATAGAGGCCAGAGTTAGCTAGGAGAAGCAACAATTGATGGAGGAGAAGGAAAGATTGAAAGAAATCAGAGAGAGCTCGACCAAGGAGAGAGACATTCATATGAAAGCCAAATGAACAGTTGATTAGAAATATGAGGAGAAGGTCAGGGAAACAGTGATGCAATTTTCCACCAGCCTTGAGCCTACAATGTTGTTTGATCATCTGAAGAGGTTGGATATTCTTTTGAATTCTTCATTAGAAGAAAAGACTAAGTTAAAGCCAATTTTGGATAAGTGGGTGGAAAGGCATCCAAGTTTGAAGTTGTTTTATTTTCTCTCTAAAGGTCAAGATAATCCTAGCCAAACAATAAAACCATTTCATAAATTTGTAAAGGGTTTGGTAGAGTACAGGATAGTTATGGATGATTTGGAAAGAAAGTCAAATATACTGAAAAGGGAATTAATTGTTGTCAATCGTGAATTAATTTTGCCAGTTTTTAAACATAGTGGCAAGCTGAAAGAGTTGGTTAAATGGACAAAAGAATTAGATGATGAGCTATCAATTAGGATGAAAAGTATCCTAACTCTAGAAAATACTCTTTTCTTTGTCCAAATAGTTGAAGTATTAGAAGCTACCAAATCCAAATTTGATTTCATAAAGAAAGAGATAAAATAGATGGAGAGTATATGGCAACAATTATCAGGCAGAAAGGCTGAGATTATTGGTTATCCATTCCCAAGTGAAAAAATATTCAATGCTTGGAAGTTCCAGTACATCCCTCATGCAGAGAAAGAAAGTGTGACACCTACTGCTTAAAAGAAGCAAAAGAAGGTGATTCAAATTTTTGGTTGGTGAGAATCAACATGTATTTATTGCAGGTTACTTTCAAAGAAGAGGACAACTAGATTGGTTGAGTGTCTTGAGTAAATGATTAAAGACTCAGAGGAGGCGGTTTATCCCCCTAGATATCTGTAGAGGTATCAAAGATTTGATTTTGATCATTTATTATAAACCCTGCATGGTTGTTGAGAGTCTTTTAGGTTAAATTTTTGTTTTCCCTAAATGATCAGATGCTTGTTGCAATCCTTTTCTTATAAAAGGATTTTTTCTTGATCATTTAGGGGCATTGGGAATTAGGTGTTGAGAGATTTTATTTTTGAAACTCTAGTCTCAGTCGAGATTGTAAAATTTTGTACTAGTTTTGTCAATATAAGATAGAAAGTCACATATTTTTGTTGCTATTTGCAAGCTTGTATTCCGAAGAAAATTGTATACAAGGAGAAGGTTCATTATACTTATTACAAATATATGGTTCTTATCTCTTCTCTGTGTCAAGTCTTATGAATTTTGAACTTTTTTAGTTCATTGCATATCTTTTATGTATGTATTTTCATTTCTGAGTTCTAATCAACGATTAGATTAAATATTTCGCTGGGTGGGATATGAGTTCATCTTGGTTTTCATAAGTATTCTTTGTAAGAAGTGAGGGTTTTGGGGTCTATGTGTTTATGGCTATGAATCTATAATATCTTTAGGTCTTTGTATCCTGTTTATTTCAGAGTTATTTACCCAATGGATAAGGCACTAGCCTGAACAAGTATATCTCTTATTCATGTAAATTGGTCAAGGATGTTATAATAAAAAATATAGATAAAAACCAGTTGAAGTATTTTAGTTTATGGTTGAAAGGTTGAATGTTCTATCATGGAAATGGAGAGTCAATGAATGTTTGGTTATCATTCAGTACTTTCTTGCTATCATATGTTATTTAAATCCATTCTTGGTGTTGAAAACGTATTGTATTCACTAGATTAGGTACACCCACCTTGGTTTTGCATAGCCAAAAGTGCAGAGGGTAGTCTTGTCCCTATAGTTGGTCTAGTTACCTTAAGATCGTTATATATTTGGAACTAACCACTCCTAAAATCAGTCTGAAGGTATAGTGGCAGCCTTAGAGAGTAAGTCATTTTGAAACACCAAGAAGATGGTGAACCTACTGGGGACTTATTATAATCATTCATAAATAACACAGGTTACAAGTTGAGCTAGACTCTTGGCCTATTTATTTCAAACGAGTAAGTTACCATTGATAACATAGAGTTATTCCTTCCTTTTTTCTACCTTTTGTCTTACAAAACTCATTATGATATATATTATTAAAGAAATAGTGTTTTAGAATTCCCAACCTAGTTAGGTGGTGACTCAAAGAATCTCTAGAGTAGTGCTAGTCAAAAAATCATTTTTTACACTCTTTCATAATGAGTTACAAAAATACTAGGTCCTAGAGGAAATAAAACCCAAAGGATAAATTGGAAGAAGGGCTTTCAACTGCCTCTAGACCTGGTCAGACATAGAAGGGAAGAAATAGTAAGGACATATCTCATACATGGAAACAAAAGGGAAATACAAGACAAAAAATCCCATCCAGCCCAGCCAAGAAGGTAATGCATCAGAATATGAAGAGGTTGTTGATTTGGGATTAAACCAATATGAGGACTATTATTCTCCCTCAAAGATGGGGGGAGAAAGATCACAATATAATAAGAGAAATGTTCCTAGTAAGTCTCTTGAACATGAGAGGAGGTCTAGAAGAAAGAGTAGAAGTAGGCAAGACTTTTACCCTTCTTTTTCCCTTGGTACTTCAGTACCACAAGGCCTTCATGTCTTAGAAAGTAATCAAAATGAACTTCATGTTCAAGGATTATAATCTGAAACAACTCTGCCAATTTCAGAAGAAATATTTGGAGAGGTTTATGAGTTGGGAAAAGGGATCCAGGAAGAAACTTCCATTAGACAACAAAGAGAAAAGGAAAAGGAAGAAAAAATAAGACAAGCTATGATAAGAGCTGAACAGTTAAAGAGGCAGTTGTTGGACCTGGAAGCAATAAACTATGTTCCAGAACCTGAACAAACAAAAGAACAACCTATTATCTAAGAAATATGTGAAATCAGAAAACCCAAGGATAAAGGTAAACAAAAGGCTATTGGAATCACAATCAATGAACTTGTTGATGATAGAAGCCCCATAGACAAGATATCAAGAGGAGATGTTGATCTTGACAAGGCGAAAAGAGAAAAGGAAATATTGTCTAGGGAGCTTGAGAAAGAAGAATTATAAGCTACTACTATAGAAATAAAAAAGATTGAGTTTCTCAGACAATCTTCAGGACCTTCAAATGTTGCTACTTCTTCTTTGGCACATGGTGGAAATCTTGGAAATACTGCTAAAAAAGAAACAAATGTCCCACCACCAGCTTCTGATAAAGTTTTTTCTACCTCAAACACAAAGGCATCTACATCTCAAGGTGCTCGCCCATCATAGGGAGGACTTGTTCATGAAAGGTGCAAACAACTTATTTTTTGTGGTATTCCTGGTTATCCTAATGTGATCCCTGATGAATTTAGGGAAAAGATCCCTAAATTTACTGGAAATAATGTTATTACATGTGAAGACCATTTAAAAAAATTCACTGATATGATGGATGATTACAATGTTAACCTCATGATGTGATAATAAAATTATTTGTGCAATCTTTAACTGAAGATGCTATAGATTGGTCTAGAGGGATACCACATGCCAATATATGATCATGGGATCAATTTAAACATTGTTTTAAAGAGCAATATGGTGATAAGAAAAATGAGGGTTTTATTCTGAATGAGTTCAATAATATTAAGAAAAATCAAAATGAGGATGTTATTGAATTCAATGTAAGATTCCAAAAGGCCGTGCATAAGCTCTTACAGGTTTTTAGACTCGATGATAGGATATGTCTTGTGACATATTTAAATGCCTTTGATGCTAAAATGGGGTACCTCTTAAGAGATAAGAACCCTAGAAGTCTTGGGGAGGCTTACAAGTTGGCTATCAATATTGAAAGCAACATAATGATATCAGGAAAATTGGGTAGGAGATAGGATTAGAAACATCAAGTGCCAAATAGGAAAGAACTAGGAAGGTCTTCAAATTTGAAACCAAAGGAAGATGATAGCCTAAAACAAATCTTAAAAGATGTGAAAGACCTAAAGCCTGGTGAAAATAAAAATAATAGGGTAGTAGGAAATGACAAGCCAACCTTTAATAATTTTAATAGATTTCCAAGAATGCAAAACTACCCTTACAACACCCAATGGAAGGATGGGAAGCCTATAGTTCCAGAGAAGAAAGATAAACCAAATGATAAAACCCCTGATCCCCTACAAAGAAATTCAATCAACATGATTGATGATGTTCCATGGTGTGTACCTTTCACATCACGACATGATCCTAACTATTGTGCAGTTTCCCAGAATGTGTCTGCAAATGAGAAACACGAGGATGAGGAGGAAGAATCCTATGATGATAGAGGTTGTGCTATGACTTCTACACATCTTTGGGATGAGGTTGATTCTACTGATGAAATAGAAAATCAAGATGTTTCTTATTCACAAGTTAGAAATGAAGTGTCCCATCAGTAGGTTTTATCTGATGAAGAAGACGATGTGCTTGATAATGTTCAATGCAATACAATGAAGGGTGAAGAACTCATTATTTTAAGGTGACCCTCTGATGAAGAAATTTATCAAATAAATGCAGACATGGTTACCCAAGCCAAGAGTAATTACAATCTGAGAAATAGGATAGTGAGTGTTGTTAGTGGTAGGCATGCTGGCATATTTAGCAAAAAATAAAAAAAAGACACCAAGCAGTCTCAGGAAAAGGAAAAAGAAAAGGTTTCTGATGTTGTCAACAAGGTTAATATAAAGAAAAATATTAGGCCAAATGGTCCAAATTTTGTCTATAGAGTAAAGACTAAGACACTAGAGGTAATTGCTTCTTCTTCCCAAAAGGATAATAAGACCCAACACAAGGATCAACCAAACCTGATTGTTCATGAGGAAAATAAAGATGTTATCGACATAAAGAAGGACATAGTTAACTTGAAATATACCCATATTGACATGAGTAAGTTACTTTCACAAATCATTGTCAAGGTCCCATTATTGTAAGTGATGAGAATAGAGGAACATAAAGAAAAGGCCCTAGAATGGGTAAATGGTGTCACTTCCACAAATGCCAAAAAATATGAGGGAAATGATAAGCATGTGGCTTCCCTAGATGACATACCTGATAATAAAGGTGAAGAAATTATTTCTAAGATCCCACAAATTTACCTGGATACAAATGTTGTTAGCACTGCATCTGGGACAATTGATCCCTTCTTTTTGACTTTGGTAATTAATGGAAAAATGTTAAACAATTATATGATTGATTCTAGGGCATCAAACACTGTCATACCTATGGAAGTCATGAAGTCAATGGGATTAAATGTTGATACACCTCATGGGAGGTCTCAAGCTATGGACTCAAGGGAAGTTCTAATTATTGGCACCATTAAAGCTCTACCTTATAGGTTAGAAACATATCCAAATAAGTAGTTGGCTATAAGTGTTTTAGTGGTGGACATCCCTCCTCAATATGGGATGTTGTTATCTAGGAAGTGGAGTGCTTCTATATGAGGAAGAATCTAGCGTGATTTGTCATTTTCCACATTTGAAATTGAAGGCAAAAGTGTTAAGGTGTCTAGGGAAACTAGAACTCCTCATATGATTGAGGAAGAAGAAGATACTATGAATTATTTCTTAGATACTGACATTGGTTCTTTCCAAGTTCAAGAGAAAGAAATGGAAGTAAAGGCCAAGCCTATCCTTCTAGCTGGAGATAGAGACAATTTGATAGACCATGATGATTTGTGGACTCTATATTTTGATAGAGAAAGTTCAAAAGAAGGACCTGGGGTAGGACTACTATTGATATCTCCAAATGGTAAAAATTTTAAGTTCTCTTTCACCCTACTATTTTCTTGCACAAATAATGTTGCAAAATATGAAGCCCTATTAATTTGATTAAGATTAGTATCAAGACATGGAATAAAGTGCCTGAAGGTAATTGGTGATTCTGAGTTAGTAATTTCTCAGATTAGATCAAGATATGCATAAAAAAATCAGAGACTAAAATAATATAGAAATGTAGTTTGGGATGAGATTGAGAACTTCAATGCATTTGGTATTGATTGGATGGATAGGAGCCAAAATAGAATGGTTGACCTATTGGAAAATATAGCTTTGAGGCCATAGGATATCACCTTTGTAGGGATATCCAAGATTGAGTTAAAGTCGAGGCCCTCTATCCCAGACAATGTTGAAAATTGGCAAGTTTTCTCTGATGACTAAGACATATTAAGGTTCCTACAATGTGAGTCCTATTTTGGTGACAAGGAAAATGGATTTTATCACCTATGTGAACACTAATGATGGAAAGGAAACTATTTTTGGAAAAGAAGTTATGCAATTAAAGTCAAATAAGGTTCCTAAGGGGTTGGTCGCTCTTGAAAGAGCATTTG
Organism: Chamaecyparis obtusa; assembly: GCA_027943335.1. Lineage (NCBI taxonomy): Eukaryota > Viridiplantae > Streptophyta > Pinopsida > Cupressales > Cupressaceae > Chamaecyparis > Chamaecyparis obtusa. The sequence goes on along the minus strand of BSBK01000647.1, from coordinate 2,240,524 downwards.
ACAATAAAGATAGGGCCTTTTCTGCCAAAGTTATAAATAAGTCAGAGGATTTGGAAGAAATCAATTTGGGATCAACTATTGTACCAAAACATGTTTACATTGGTAGAATATTGTCTCCCAAGGTCTGAAAGATGTTGATTGATCTTCTTAGAAAATTTAGACATGTCTTTGCATGGTCCTATGATGATTTAAAAGCTTACAAAGAAGATCTATTCCAACATGAAATTCCATTAAAAGAAGGCACTAAAACTTTCAGATAGAAGTTGAGGCCTGTGAACCCCACTCTTACACCCAAGATGCAAGATGAATTGAAGAAAATGATAGATGCTGGAATAATCAAGCCCATCAGACATTCTACTTGGGTGTCAAATCTAGTTCCAGTAAGAAAAAAAATGATGACATTAGACTTTGTGTTGATTTTAGGAACCTGAATATGAATTCCTTAAAAGATAATTATGGGTTACCTAATATGGAAAATATGCTGCAAAGAGTCACTGGGTTAGAAATCATGTCCATGATGGATGGTTTCTCAGGTTACAATCAGGTGATGGTCAATGAATCTAAGCAGTTTCAAACTGCTTTTACTACCTCATGGGGGACATATGTATATGTGAAAATGCCTTTTAGTTTGACCAATGCTAGTGCCACTTTCTAGAGAGCCATGGATGTGGCCTTTATAGATTTTATAAACAAATTTTTGGTTGTATATCAAGATGATCTCACAGCATATTCAGCGAAGGAGGATCAACATTGTGGGCATCTTGAGAAATTTTTTTATCAGAGCTTGGGAGTATTTTGAATCCAAAGAAATGTGCATTTGGTGTTGTGGAGGGAAAGTTTTTAGGACATATTGTCTCCAAAGGTGGAGTAAGAATTGACCCTAAGAGGGTTGTGGCTATTGACAAGTTTTCCCAACCCAAAAATGTTAAAGGTATACAATCCCTTTTTAGGCAAGTCAATTTTTTAAGGAGGTTCATTACAAATTTTGCAGAAATTAGTATCCCCATCTCAAAGATGTTGAAGAAAGGAGTAAGATTTGAGTGGAATGAAGAGGTAGTTGAGGCTTTCAAGAATATTAAACAAGCCATCAAAGATGCTCCTATTTTAAGGACACCTGATTATAGTAAGCCCATGCAAATTTTTTCTTTTGCTTCTTGTCATAATGTTGCTGCAGTATTATTACAAAAGAATGTTGTAGGGTATGAATAACCTATATCATTTTTCAGTATATCCTTACAGGAAATTGAATTGAAATGTGATATTATTGAAAAATAGGTATATGCTCTAGTTAGGGTTGTTAAAGCTTTCAGATGTTATCTGGTGGGAGCTAAATTGGGTGCATATGTCCCTAGTACTGCAATTAAAGATATACTAGTGCAACAAGAAGCCTCAGGGAGAAGATGTAAATGGATCAACATGATCCAAGAATTTAATATTGATATTCAGATTACAAAATTGGTACGAGGCCTAGGTCTTGCAAAGTTGATGGCCCAAAGTTATTTGGTTTCTAATCACATAAATATGTTAGAAGAAGAACAAAGGCCATATATCTGTGATATGGATTATTGTGACTGGTACATGGATATCATTAGTTACTTGCAAAAAATGACCTTTCCCCCTAAGATGGATGACAATAAGAAAAGGAGTGTCAAATTGCATGTTGTTAGGTATACTATTGTAGGTGGTAAACTATGGTGGAGGAGAAATGGATTATTGCTCAAATGTGTAGACTAGGACAAATCTAGGGCCTTGTTAGAAGAAATGCATAATGGTGTTTATGGTGGTCATTATATGGCTAAAACTACAACCCATAAAATTCTTAGGTCTAGATTTTGGTGGCCTACACTTTTTAAGGATGCTCATCAGTATGTGAAGAAATGTGATGTTTGCCAAAGATTTGTTGGTAAGTTAAAATTTAATGGAAATCTACCCCTTAAGCTTGTTACAGTTCAAGCACCTTTTCAAAAGTGGGGTATGGATTTTATTTGTGAGATCCCAAATAAATCTAGTGGTGGACATTCTTGGATACTGGTAGCAACAGATTATTTCACTAAGTGGGTTGAAGCTATTCCCACTAGAAGAGCTACCAGTAAGGTTGTAGTAGATTTTGTAATACAAAATATTCTTGTCAGATTTGGTTGCCTAGAAATTATTGTGGTTGGCAATGCAATGTGTATTAGGTCAGAGGATTTTACTTACTTCTGTCAACAATATGGTATACAAGTTTCATATTCATCCTTTTATCATCCACAGGGAAATGGCCAGGCCGAGTCTAGTAATAAGAGTCTGATTAAAATCCTCAAAAGGATACTAGATAAAAATAAGAGGGCTTGGGATTCAAAGTTGCAATTAGCTTTGTGGGCTGATAGGGTGACTGTTAAAAAGGCAATAGGATGTGCTCCCTTTGATCTGATATATGGAATAAATGTCATATTGCCTCAAAATAATTTATCGCAGATGTATCAGTTTATTCAAGCATATGATGATGATCTGGAAGATGAAATGAGGGTAAGGTTGAATGACTTGATACAATTAGATGAGGCAAGAAGGGAGGCACATGAAAGGAATTTGAAATTACAAACACATAGCAATGCTTTGTATGATAAAAGAACCACTCATAGAAATTTTGAAAATAGTGACCTAGTTTTGATGTGGAATGTCAAACTAGAAGATAAAGGAAAGCATGGGAAATTATCCTATAGATGGTTAGGCCCATATTTTTTTTGAAAACAAATGGGGGAAAAAATTCCTATATTTTGAAGGATTTGACTGGTAGATGTGATAGTTAGAGTATCATTTATTTTTCCATCAACCCTATTTATCATGATTTTATAAAGCATATTGTTCTTTCATGTCACTTTGATCATAAGATGATAATAGTCGAATAAGACCACCATCCATTTTATTTTTCTTAAATATCTTATTTTAAGATGTATTTATAAGGTGGGAGAATTCTAAGATTACTATTATTTTTGCAAATTTTATTGCTAATGTCACTCTCTAACATTTCCTAACGAGTACTTGGATTTTGATTTAGGCAGTTAAAGGATTATTTAATTATTATTCTTTTGACTAACAAGTATATTAACCATGATCACATTTTAAAGAGGCGAAATTGCAAAATTATTTGAAGTCATTTATTGCTTGTTTTCATTCCTAGGTGCCAAGAGAGAGAGTAGAGTATCTATTCATAATCAAGTGGGTTTATCAAGAAAAATGTATCCTATTTGGAGTGTTATCTCTACATGAATATTTTATTGAATATGAGTGGTCAAAGATACTTGAAAAAGTGGTGATATTTATTGAACATTACATAATCTTCACATAAGTGTGTAGGATTTTTTCCATACCATGGTTTCTCAATAGTCAATTCTAGAAATTTAGACTAATGGTTTCATGAAGATTTAATGTTCTATAAATTGGATGTAATAAATGAGTTTCATATGATTTCTTTTTCAAGTAGAGCAATATTATTGTAGCATTTTTTTTATTATGTTGAATAGATGAAGTTGATGTTTTGATGTATTCTCATTACATTAATATAGACTTGTGGTCTATTTGATTGTAGATATTTTTTCTAAAAGGCTTTTCTATGCACATATATGTTATGAGTTTATTATTATGTGTTTCTTGATTTTTTTTTGCTTCCAACTTATATACATTAATATATTAAAATCAATCACAACATATTTTAATTTATGAATTAAAGTTTGCATACTAACTAAATACGTATTCATTTATGGTAGTTTAATCTTTTTTATCAATAATGGTAATATATAAATCATAGAAAATGTATATATAAGAAAAGAAAAGATAATGAATATGTAAAAATTTGGCTATTAAACTGGGTGATTTTGAAGAACAAGAAACTATGTAAGAAATTTTATTTCTTTGGTGTGAAATATGTTATCTACCACATGTATAGTTTGTTTCAAAATAAACTTAAGTGGAAGAAAAATTCAAGAAACTACCACTGATCTTGAGTGAAACAAGAGTATATGCCAAGGTACAATAAGTGGATCAATAAAGAGACACAATGAAGAAATAGGATCTTCAAATGAGAAAACTCACTTAATTGAATTTGATATTGGTGTTTCTATTGTTCGGGTTACTTCAGTGGATCATTGATTTTTAAAGAATTATTTCTTTACTATCTAAACAATAATTTAGGCTTCAAATTTTTTTAGAACAAACTATATGTGTTTTTATTTGAGTCAACATGTAGAGGGCTCTGATTCCATTACAACAACATCAAAATTAAGAAACAACACAAGAATCCCTATTTTGTGTCATTACAGCTGAAAGCACAATAAAACCACCAACCAAAACCAATAAAAAATAGAGATAATATCTATGTTCATATTTTTCTAGAGATCATGATATTTTTATATTAAAGGTGATAATTTTTTCCCTTAGAATGATTTTTTTTGTTTCAAACTTCAATTCAATATTAGAGGAAAGTGAGTTATAATGCTTGAATCATCTTGATTGTCAACATGACTTGACTCATTCTAAAAATGCACGTATATGTGAAAGTTTTAATTTTGTTATTTATAAAGAAGCCATGCATTGAGATCAAATGTACAACCAAGTATACATCGTTAAACCTTGTGAAAACAAGGTTTTCAAGTTAGACATGTTGATTTACCAAGGCAAGTTAGCAGCCAAGAACATATGAAAATCATGGGATATGAAGTTTTTTCATTTTACTAGATATATATGAAGATAAGTTTGCTAACATGTTCATTTATCAACACAATATTTTACATTAAAAGTGAAAACAATGTGATATATTTATAATTCATATATGTATTTCAATAAATATTCATTTCGAATAGGTGGATCAAGATTAGGTTCATTATAGTCTTATATACATGAAACTAAGAAAAATGCATTTTTCAATTGAAAAGTGATTGTATTACGAAGACAAAGTATTAGAGCTTGTTCAAGAATGTAAACTTTGATAGTGTTAATCAATTTGTTCATCTCTTCCAACAAACTTGAGCTATATAATTTATCTCTTTATGGAATAACATGTAATCTGTTTTTCTTTTTATGCATGCAACCACATTTCAAAATTAAGCTCCCCTGAGGTGATTTTTATGTCCCCTGACCCCTTTTTTGTGAATGTGTAACTTTAATATTTTTATTAATAGAAAAGGTTCTATTCTTTAAAAAAAAAGGAAATAAAAGAAATTAAGCTCCCCCAACTTTTACTTCTATACCAAAACTAGAGGAGAGGGCCTTATAGTGGGTGACATTATGTTCATGTCCCCCCAAATATGTCTTAGATATTTCAATTTTTTTTTTAAATGTACAACTTCTTACTTGTCAAGTCCCCCCTTTAAAAAATTGATTTTATTTCCACATGGTCAAATATGATGTTAGATTACATGCCTTTTTGGCCAAGGTGTTAAAAATGGTCATAAAAAATGGAAGACCCATAGTTGTGCCCTAAGTCATGTCTATTGGTGTGTTGAGGTGAAATCACATGATTGGTTACTTTTTAAAATTTAGTAGAATCTTTTTGGGGATAAGTATTGGCATGACACTTTTTGTGCTCTACTATTGAACTAATTGTGTCCCACTCCCATCCCCACTATTGGACCTCCTCCACTATTGACTCCTCTCCCCTACATGTAAAATTATGTCATATATGTTTTCAATTGATATTTAGAGTTTCTTTATTTATTTATAGTCTCATATTTTGTGTGTAATTATTTTTTCTTGTTATTTATGATCTTATTTTCTCTCTTTGATATACTCTAAAGATTTGTTTAGATTCTACTACATTCTAAATAAATATAAATACAAATTTCTACGTAGAATGAATACTAACCCTTGACTTAAAAATTATCTCCTTTTACTTAATTTTCTTAGTTCTTTCTCACTCCTTTTACTTAATTTTCTTAGTTCTTTCTCACTCCTTTTAAATTTAATTACTCACAAACCCCCCATTAAATGAACTTAATAAGATTAAAAGATATTCCTAAATTTTTTCCTTAAATCTATCAAATGTTTTAAATCTATATGCTTGCAACTAAGCTCTAAAGGTGCTGTCATATAGTTGTAAATATTGAAAGAACAAAAAATAGAGAGGAATTGAAGACAAGAATAAGGCAACGAATTTATCGTGGTTCACCAAAATATGGATACATCCACACTGAGCAGAGGAATTATATTATTCAATGAAAATTAGTTTACAATATTACAATATCAGATATATATAAACAAATTGATCATTTGAAGAGTCACAAATAATGGAGGGAAATCAAAATGTACCTGTTGGCCTTCAATAACTCAACAATCTCCCACCTGAAGCACAACAAATGCCACAAATGATCAAACATTCCCATGCTCCCTTGCTCTAAATGCCTATTCAATTCTTCTTAACGAGCCCATGAGAAGTCCTAGCACATTCAAACTTCTATTTGGGAACAACCTTGGTCAAGATATCCGTTGGATTGACATTCCTATCTATTTTTGTAACGCTTAACTTGCCTTCTTCATCCACGTGACGAACAAAGTGAGCATATATGTCAATATTTTTAGAGAAGCGCTGAGAGGAATGGTTATGAGCCATAATAATGGCGCTGAGAATATTACAAAAAAAACATAATTGCTTTGTTGGTATTTCAATTCACCAAACAATCATTGTAACCAAATCATTTCCCTTGCACCTTTAGAAAGAGCCAAGTACTCATCTTCTGTAGAAGAAAGAGCAATAGCACATTACAGTCTTGAATCCCAACTAATGGAAGCTCTAGAAAACATGAAACCATAGCCAGTAGTAGATCTTTGTTTGTCTAAATTTCCCGCAAGATCAGAGTCATTGAAACCTTGTAGTTGTACATTATTGCCACCAAAACATAGAGAATAATTAGAAGTGCCTCTAAGATATCTTAAAATCCATTTAACTATTTCCCAATGAGGCTTCCCAAGATTTCTCATTAACCTACTCACAACTCTCACCACATGAGAAATGTTAGGACGAGTGGAAACCATATCATACATAATACTACCAATTGCAGATTTATAAGGAATTCTCTCCATAAATTCCTTGTCCTCTTATATTTTTGGACACAAATCAGAAGATAAATGAAAATGTGCAGCAAAAGGAGTAGAAACAACCTTGGCATCAACCATACCAAATATGTCTACTACTTTTCCAATGTATGCCTTTTATGACAAGATGATCTCCTTCTTTCGTCTATCCATGATGATCGTCATGCCAAGAATCTTCTTAGCTGCCCCTAAGTCCTTCATAGAAAACTTACTTGCCAATTGAGCTTTTAACTCACCAATGAGCCTTGTAGATACCAACATGTCATCAACATAGAGTAGAAGAATGCCAAACCCACCATTAGGAAGTTTCTTGTAATAGACGCATGGATTTCATTCACATTTGATAAAGTTTTGGTCAATCATGAAGCAATCAAATGTTGAATATACCACTGTCTCAAGACTTGTTTGAGCCCATACAAACTCCATTTCAATTTGCAATAAAGATGATCCCATTCCTTTTTGATGAATCCTTGAGGCTGCTCCATATACAATTCCTCATCCACATCACCATGTAAGAATGCAGTCTTGACATCAAGTTGCTCCAATTCAAGATACCATGCGATTGCCAGTCCCAAAACTATTTGGATTTTTGTGCAGTCCCAAAACTATTTGGATTTTTGTCATCTTAACAACTGGTGAAAAGACTTCACTGAAATAAATCCCTTTTTTCTGATCATACCCTTTCACTACTAATCTGGCCTTGTAGTGTTTATTGCCTTTGTCTCCTCCTTTCAATCGATACACCCACTTGTTCTTAAGCGGTCTTCGATTTGGTGCAAGATCAGTAACCAAGTCCAAAGTTTTGTTAGCTTGGAGTGAGCTCATTTATTCTTCCATTTCTACCAACCATTGATCCTTATCACTTCTCTAACAAGAATCTTTATAATTGACTGATTCAATTTGATCAGAGATCAATAATTTGTCAATAATTTGGGCTCTGCCTCTTTAGCAAATAACAACTGATAATCTGAGAATTTGGGAGGAATTTTTATCTTCCTAGAAGACCTTCTCAATTCTGGAATACTATCATTCTGATTATTTTTATGGACCTTTTATAGAAGATTTGAAGACTCCTTAGCACCATTGCTAGTGTTTATTTCAATGTTATGTATAAGTTTAATTGACTGATTTTCTGGACACATAGCAGTAATATTATCTATGGTTGGGAAGTCCACATCCCTAGTTCTTAACTAATTTTCCTTGTGTGTAGGGGGTAACTGTCCTGAGATTCGATCAGAAAAGTTTATTTCCTTGTCTCCACAGGACTCTGATTATATAGAAGATGACATCTGTGTAAATGGAATAGCAGTCAATTTGAATGAAAAACTCATGTTAAGTGATGTTGAGAAGTCTCGTGGCCTAGAATTTCCATTGGGAGGTATACAGATAGCCTTGTCAATGCACATGTTACCTTTTCCATGGTGATTATGCGATGAAGTCCCTTTTAGAAGCCGCACGATGTTGGAGGAGTCTTGGTTTGTAATGTCATGAGCAGGCCCAAAAACCACATAGTCATCCCCACTATGTTAAGATGACAGATTGGAGCGTGTGTAATCTGATGAAGTAGGTCATGAGGGCACAGAGGAAGTGGGATGACAACCATCATGCTCGATTGCAGCAGATCCGTGGGTGTTCAAAGAATGGTTCAAGTTGCTGTGGCTTGGGTTTGGAATGCAATATTGACTAGTATGTAAGTCAAGATCACTGTGTACATTTCCAATTTCATCAGCAAAATCTGTAGACCTGTAGCTGCTAGCGTTAGCTAGTGAATTATTTTCTCTTCCTGTATTTATTTCAGACATTATCCTCTGCTCTGGCTACATTGTTACTTCTTCATAGAAGTCACCAAACTGCATGCCTTGCTCACTATTTAAACTTGGAGTTGCGGTATTAGAAGAAAAGGGGGGATTTAAAACAGGGTTAGGTGTAGAAATAATAGGAGGCCCCTGTAACTATCCACTAGAAGTCCTTTGAAAGGAGTTAATTTGAAATGCTAATATGGAAATATATTATTTGACATGTGTTTTCTCCTTCAAAGATGGAAATATTGTCTCATTAAAAACCACATGTCTGACTCCTAATAATTTTATGATCATCTTTAAAACTCCATAGTCTGAATCCAAACTAATCCTCTCCATACCAAGAAATATGCACTGATGTGATTTGGGATCTAATTTTCTCCTCTTTTCCTTAGGAACATGTACAAAGGCTTGACAACTAAAAACCTGAAGATGTGAGTATGAGATTCTTCTTCCCATCCATTCTTCTTTGGGAATGTTGAAATCCAAGTGAGATGAAGGACTCCGATTAATTAAATATACTACTGTATTACATGCTTTCACCCATAAATCCTTCCCTAAACTAGCATTAGAAAGAATACATCAATCTCTCTCAAGAATGATTTTATTGAGCCTTTTCGTTACCCCATTTTCTTGAGGGATGAAGGGTACAACTTTAACTCTTTGAATGCCATGATCTGCGAAAAAATCATCAAACTCCAAAGAACAAAATTCACTTCCATTATCCGTTTTTAAACATTTAATTTTGTTACCACTTTGGTTTTCAACAAGTGCTTTAAAAATTTTGAATTTTGATTTTACACTTTATATTTTCTTGAAATCATATAAGTCCAAACTTTCCTAGTACAATCATCAAGGAAAGTAACAAAGTAGTTTGCGCCTCCATAAGAGGTTACCTCTCTAGGACCAAAGACATTTGAGTGCACTAATTCCAATGGTGTTGTCTTTTTGTCATGTCCATTCTTCAAGAAGCTGACCCATCTTTTTTTTCCCATAAAGACAATGTTCACAAAACTCTAATTTTGGGGATTGAAGACCTAGTAGTTGTTCTTAATTGAGCATAACCTCAAGTCGCTTCTTGCTCATGTGACCTAGCCTTTGATGCCAAAGTGCCACATCACTGCCCACAATAGTCATAGCAGCTCCCACCTCACTAGGACTCTCTAAAATATATAAGCTACCAACTTTATTGCCTTTGTAAATCACCATGGAACCTTTGGTTACCTTCCATGAATCTGTGAAGGAGAAGGTATGACAGCCTTGTGTGTAAAGCTGACTAACGAAAATCAGATTTTGCTTCAATTTGGGAACATGGCAAACATCTTTCAACAACCATTGGCCTCCTCCATCCAATGGAAAAACACCATCACCTTTTCCAATAATTTCACAAGCTTTGTTGTCACCTAAGTAAACTCTTCCAAACTAACCTTCTTGGTAGTTTGTGAAGGAATCCGTACATGAAGTAGCATGGAAAGAAGCACTGGAATCCAATACCCAAGAATTTGATTTTGTGTTGCTTGTTGATAGTATTAGAATACCATCATCCTTATCATGGACAATGTTTGCTTCACTGTCCAGTACCCTTTCTTGTGCTTTCTTGTATTTCCTATAGTCCTTTTTAACATGACCAACCTTTCCACAAAACCAGCAATCACCGTGTCTACCCCTGGACTGCGATCTTTTAACAAATTTGGATCTTCTATTGTTATTAGTTCTGCCTCTATTTTGGCTTCTTCCCCTTATTTCGGTGTTGACCATGGTTAGAACATCACCGGATGAAGAATCTTGATGTTTTCTCCTCATGTCTTCGCTGAGAAGAGTTGCTGCAACATCATAAAATTTTAGCTTAGTTGTGGCGGCCATGGGTGTACTCACTGCAACTCCTTCCCAACTATTCAGTAACGAACACAACAATAGAATGTCCTTAATTTCATCAGCCAATTTGATACCCACCAAAGTTAATTGAGTAACTAAGGTGTTGAATTCATTAAGGTGGTTGGAAACAATTCCACCTTCTCTCATTTTCAGATTATATAATATTTTCATAAGAAAGACTTTATTAGAAGATGAATCCATTTCATACATGGAAGACAATTTCTCCCATAGTTCTTTCGAAGTCTTCTCAGCTGAGACGTTGAACAACACATTACTGGACAGCGAGAGAATGATTGTGGCTTTCGCCATTTTGTCAATCTTCTCCCGATCTTCATCTGTCATAGTTGTTGGCTTCTTTGCTTTGCCTTCTAACACAAGCGAAAGATCATGCTTAATCAGCAGAGATTCCATCTGAACCTTCCACAAACCAAAATTCTTCCGAGTGAATTTCTCTATATTCGATTCTTCCATCTTCAGGAAATTCAATTACCAAATTTCCAATCAGCAGCTCTAACCTGCTCTGATACCAATTATAAATATTGAAAGAACGAAAAACAAAGAGAAATTGAAAACAAGAATAAGACAACAGATTAATCATGGTTCACCAAAATATGGCTACATCCGCACTGAGCAGAGGAATTGTCAATCAAACGTAGTTTACAATGTTACAACAGCAGATATATATAAAGATATTGATCAGTTGAAGAATCACCAATAATGGAGGGAAATCAAAATGTGTCCGTTGGCCTTCAATAACTCAACAATAGGTATAAATTCCTCTACTATTGTGTGCACTTTATTTCTTTTCATTCAATGAATTCCCATTACCCTCACTTTTGTGTGCACTTTATTTCTTTTCATTCAATGAATTCCCATTACCCTCACTTTTGTGTGCACTTTATTTCTTTTCATTCAATGAATTCCCATTACCCTCACTTAAAGTGAACGTTGCTTTTCACGGTAGTGACCAGCCAGTGGGGCAATGGGCACAAGCTTAGGTGGTGGTCTCTGCATCATGTGCTACTTTGGTGGTCTCCACATAAACCAGTTGATTGGCAGCCAAAAACTACGCCTCGCATGCATGTTAAAGTGTTGGGCTTCCATTACCTGAGAGTGCAGTATGCTGGTGGAGTGGAGAGCCCACGAGTGACAGTTGGTATTATGTTGATCTCTCGGAAAACTTTCACCAGTGGTCAATATTCTTTAGCCACTGTTCACTGACTTCCTGATGGTAGGATGAAATGTGTCACTATATAAGACAGTTGTTAGGCAAAAGTCTCCCAAATGGGGAAAGTTCCTCAGTGGGCCAATGATCTTAAGGTTCAATTGTTATTGTTTTTGTTAATTAAACGGTCATGCTTAAAGATATTCAAGAGCCATGGCTTTCATACATGGTATTGAAACGATACAGTGGAAGCTGTTATGAACGAGAAATTTGAGAACGCTAGGAACTTGCCTAGGCCCAACTGGACTTTACGTAACACGAGGGGCATTTCAATGTTATGGAGTAATGTGGCTTATATTTGGAGGTCCTATCAAACGATCAAAATCTAGCATTCAATACATAAAATCTAAAATAACAATTTTTTTAATTCGAGTCTTATTTTAATTTGTAAACATAAAACTTATAATGGTATGAGAAGTACAATCAGATGTTTAATTTATGTACAATCAATTTTAAAAATCGTTTGTACAAAATTATGAGAACCTTTCTTTTATACTTTATACTTCAAGTTTCGTGGAAGTTAAATTATTTCACGATCAAGTGGTTAAAATAATTAAATTGATTACAAAGAAGAAAATTTATTTCAACTGGAATACTTTGTAAGTTTCGTTGACTAGGAAAAATACCAAGTATAAGCATGAAACTTTGTATGTCCAATTCACTTGAAATTATTCAAAATTGTATGAGCCTAGTTCACTTAAAACATGTCACTCTTTTTACATTATTGACGTCATTGTTACATTATTTTGCATAATTCTAGTGTCCATCTAAATAGGGATGTTATGATTGGTTCATTGGTAGGTTCAATTGGAAAAACCTCCACTTTGTACCTAACTAACATCATTACTACATTATCATTGCCCATTTCAAGAAAGTTCCCTTGTTTATTGAATTGAACCTTTTGAATAGTACACTCATATAGTTTAGTAGAACATTTGTCTACAAATTATATAATTTGACATCATTGACCCTCGTCCCTACCAATTTTATGCTTACATCATGCTAATGTGATCTTAGATACTTGCATCACAACGACTCCATTATTAAAATTATTCATTTGAACCAGTTAACTAGACTTGAAAGTTTAGTTTACTTGACTTTTTGTACAAACCTATTGCACTTCAAGCTCCCGCAAGGGAAACAAATAACTTGGAATTGGTTGTAATATATTTTGATCTACATCAAAGCTTTCCAAGTCCAATTATAGGTCCCAGAACTTTATAGGCTAATAAATTAGTCAATTTTTTTCCAACATTCTTAACTACAAGTGCCCATTGAGGTATTTTACGAGGTGGTACCCTTGTCCAATATGAGTTCAAAAATTTCCTAAAGAAACAACCAAATAAAAAAGTTAATAGAAACCAAAATATAACAAAAGGTAAACTAAAACTAAAAGCAATATCTATAACATTGTTAATTGATGTGCAGTATTGCTTGGGAACCTAAATAATCATCATCAAACATGGGCTATGTAAGTGAAATTTTCCATGAGTGAAGATCTCATGAAAAATTTAGTGACTTTAGAATATGAAATGCATAATTTACAAGTTCTAAAGTATTCACCCAACAAGTCCCATTGGTTATTCTAAACTTCAATAATAATAGATATTAATGATAGAAAATTTTCACAATCCATAACGATTATTTGAGATTGCTTCTAGGTAGATTGATGGAAAAATTCTAACACAATCTACCTAGAAGTAATCTCAAATATACTAGATATTTGTAATAATCATCCCTACTTTTTAACCACATGTGAAGCTATCACTTTCTCTACTACTTCAAATTTCTTCTCAATAAATTTATTTATCAATTCTTGTTCATCCTATAAATATAAATATGTATCTCCTTATGCACTTGTGTCTCCTTTTTAATACTTCAAGAAATCAACAACATTATAAGAGATATATGTGTACACCTTCTAGAAGTTCAACTTTTCAATGCATTGGATGGAAACTTCCTCAGTACGTGAAATGGGCCTTTCTTTTTCAACTTCAATTTTTTATATGTTCCTTGAGGGAACATACCTTTCCTCAATTTTTCAAATAACAATTATCCATCTAAAATTATAGCCCTCTCTTATGCACACACTAGTATACCTTTTATATTTGGTGGATTTTTTTTTCAATTTTTCTTTACATCTCTTCAAAATTTGTAGAGCTACACAACAAAATCCTTTTCAAATACTATTGTTTTAACCTAAATTTTCATTAGATACTAAAATTCATCAATACCTCTAAGACTATAACTATAAACAATATAGAATGGGATTTTCCTACACACTAATAACCATCCATATTTATTTTCTTTATATCCTTGTCAACTTGATAATTGATAAAACATTTTACTCTTGTAGAAAATTCCTTAATACATTTTACCTCGATCCTTGTGTCATCACCTTTCTCCTTAAATTATTCTTGAGTCGTCCCACTTTCTTGTTTCATCATCTATTTATCTCTTGCCTTTAAATCTTTACTATCTCTAATAAGACTTCCTTTGTACTAATAAGACTTTATTTGGTGTACCGAGAAGACAATAGTTTAACGGTAAGTATCTTAATCAAATTATCTTCACCTTTACTCGTATCTGATCAAAAACTTTATGAATAGAATCGTTCAGCTTAACTCCTTAGTATATTTTGATAAACAATCAAATCATTAGTCTGTCCACCATTGTTTGTCTTAACTACATTACCTGATAGGGTTCCTATCAAAATATCCTTTACCTTACTTAACTTCTCATTATAACAACAATATTTGCTTTCTGATATATATAGTAACAAGTCAAAACATCCCAAATATTTTGACATCAATGACAAACATATAACTGATTATCATGTATACCAATCATGACTTTACCAGTAGCAACATAAATTAACAATCTCAACTTGTTATATGCCAACACAACCCATCTCATGTGTTATTTATTAAATTCACTTGGATCATGTAGTATACTTGAATAAAAATTGAAACCCAAATAGCACCAATATTGGTTGTACAATTACCTTTTATTTCAATGACTAAAAACTATTTTCTATTGTAGCCATCCAAAAAAATTTTTCCCTAAAACCCTTCATGGTTTCTATAATAGGTGCACAAATTTCTCTAAAATATTGTATGAAATTATACTAGATGCTTGTCAATCCATGAAAAATCCTAGCTTCAAACTTACTCCTTAGTGAAGGATAATCCATGAAATAGCTTCACCTTTTCTATATCCATTTTAAATTTATCTATAAAACTAATAATCCTAAATAAAATAACTCTTGATTCATGATAATACACTTTTTATATGTACTAGCAACTTCTCCTCTTACAACCATTGCAAAAATGCCATAACATAGATCAAGTGTTCCTATTTTATTTACTAGAGCTATCAAAATATCATATAGACACAATTATGATCTTACCAAGAAAAGTTTTCTTTTATCAAGTTCATGAAGGTGTTGGTTGCATATTCTTCATAGGAGTTGTATTCAACTATTATTCACTAAGTATTAGATAATGTCATTTCATGTGCGTTTTATTTTATCATATGTGTGAGAGTACATAGTTCAATCGTTGACATGCATGTAACTCATTCATAATGATATAAGTGGAACATGAGCATTTATCAAGTGGGATCTCCCATGCTAAGTAAATAGTGAGGAATCACATATTTATTCTTAGTCACAATGACAGGATGAGGTTTTTGAACAAAGATAATCATCCCAGTCAAAAGTGTTAGTCAGAGGATTCTATACTTAGTACGAATTAAATGCACTTTTACATGATAATGAAGGAAGCTCTTTGTGATATCAAATATGCTTGAATTGTATAAACACAACTGTCTCCTTTCATGTGTATGTCTAAGAATTTGAGTTTTGAAATTTTAATAGTAAGCAATGTTTCAATTAAGTAAATTGGGAGGGGGGGCAAACCCTTACATCAAGCCCAAAGGTAGATCAAAAGAGTATTCACAAGTACTTAATTTTACAAAAAAAGAACCCAACAACTATACTAATGAAAGAACTAGCAAAGAGAGAAAACATCAAGGACCCTCCAAAGACCAAAAAAATAGATGCCTAAATAAAAAAGGGAAGGGTCCTTGACCTCCTTCAATTCTTGGTTTAATTTCTTCAGCATCTTCAAGAAAGAGCCTTTTTTTAGTGGGTTTTTTCTAATGACAAAGTAGGAGGTCATGCCTTCTCTACCATCACCACCAAATATTTCCTCCATTTGTATTTCCTATTTTTGATCTCCTATCAGATTTGGAGAGATATTAGAGGCCTCTCCATCATGTCCTTATTGAATTTAACATTTTCTTCAAGCTTCTTGTTAACTTGATTAGTCTTAACAAATTGGCTAAAGAATACAAAATTTCATGATTTTATTCCTACAAAGGGATCAAATCACAAAGCTCATTAATTTTCTCCTCAATAAAGGCCTAATTATCTAATTTGATAGATAGCTAATTTGTTGCTTCCCAAGAACAAGAATCCTCAACACCCTGTGAATAGTCCCCTACTCTAACATTTATCTCTATTAGGGCCTCAAGAATTTTTATTTTTTCCTTGATAGTATGGAGATGTGAAAACAACCATTTTATGATTCTATTTTGTTTATTATCGAGGGAGCACAAACTATCAACTCTCTCCACTTTGTAGGGGTAACTAGGTAATTCATCCTCAAGGGTGGAATTATGAGAATAATGGGGCTTAAAGACATTCCAAAGGGAAGAGATTGTAGGGTATTCATTGTGAGAGCAAGGGGGGACAAAGTCCTTGTGAGGAAAAGTGGGCTAATGAGCCTGGCTTATGTTCTTATGAGGGCTATTCTCAAGAGTCCATTTCAATTCTATAAACCAAGAGGAATACGAATCCTTAGAGACTTCAAGGGCTTCTGAGGAATTACATTTTTCCTTCTTCTCACGGTTTTCATCTTTTCCTTTCTTTGGAGATTAATCTAGTCAAGGAATTATGAGGCATGGTGTTTATAACAAAGGACAAAACCCTTTACCCATCTTTTTAGTTTGATGGGTCAACAATAATAAGGAAAGGTTTAGTGGCCAAACCATGGGTGAAGGCTAAATATAAGTTATACATTCTAAGTATAAGCCCTTGGTGGAAAGGGAGAACCCCATTGATTTTGGTTTTGTTAATGGACTAGCATAGTGATGACAAAATACAGAAAGGAAAATTAAGCTTTAATGCTACATCTAAAATTATTAAAACTATAGGGAACATATGAGAGTGAAAACATTCAAATCTACCTTCTAGAGTGATGAATTTTATGAGCACCAAAGCCAAGTCTTTCCATTCTCTTGAGATCTCTATACGATTGAAACCATTCTAAAGTTGAGGAATCTTTTTGCCAGGGTGGGGGAACTTGTTGAAATCATTCTTTTAATAACCCTTTGAGTTTTTAGGAAGATTCATATCTTTAGCCACAAAACCATTGATGGAAAAAATCTAGATATCATGGATACTACTAAGTAAACCCCACCAATGGTGATCGTTACTTTATCCTAAGACACAGTAAAATTTTTGGATAATTTCTAAGAGTCAAAACCCCTCATCCCCTCCACATAGTTAGCCATATTGCCCAATTCTAGGATAGGACATAGTATAAAATTATTCTTAAACTCCTCATGGTTATAAATTTCATTATTTATGAGCTCTCCTACCATGGTGGATTCATAAGAAAGAAACCCCACAAAAATAGAGAAAGGAAAACCAAAGAGAATTGTTTTTCTAAAATAGATGGTGAGAAAAACCAAGGAAATAATTCCTATAAAAATCCTTTCCTCTATGTAAATATTACCTCTACATACATGGTTTATTTCATGAATAAGTAGTGGGGTTGGATTTCCATCACCATGTGTTGATTTATCTTGAGATATAGCAGCACGTGCCTCACGAGGCAAGTCTTGCAAAATTAACCAAGTTTTAGGAGAAGCAGTGTAACAACAAATAGTTGTCAATCTATCCGCTAAGTTATTTCCCTCACAAAGGGTATTTTGAATTTTGACATTGTTCATGATGAAGGATGCTCCCCTTAATACCACAACACATAACAGAAATAGAGAAAAAACAACAATTTGCAAGAACAGAAAATGGGCTTCTTATTATCTCCACAAATGTGGAATTACAAATTTTCAAAATTACAATATGCAAAGCCACATGGGCATTCCCCTTACAATATTCTGTAGGACAAAGCCTCGAATCATTACCCAAATCTACTCAGAACTATCTAAGACAACACTACAGGCCTTCTTTATATAGGCAATTTCCACCGCCCGAGAAGGTTCTAGAAATTTAGCCCAAAGGGCTGACCAAACTTAGAATTATTTTATTTTACATCAAAGCCAGCTCAAAATAACTTTTGAAACTTGAACATAAATTTTGAAGGAAAATTATTTTCTGCCATTTCAGGTGACTCAACTTTCGAAGACCATAAGTCATTGCCAGTTGCTCCGATTGACTATTATAACCCCAATTCGGAAAGGCCACGAAGTGCTCTACAGGCTTGAATCGCACAAGCATTTATCACTCAAATTTTCAACCTCATTCAGGGCCTCTAAAGCCTTCAAAACTGAGTTCAAAGTTTCTATACCCTGCTGCCAATACCAAAAATCTTCAATATCTCCAAAGCTAGACTTGATCTGTCAATGAAACTTTATTGGCAGGCTGATATGACTGAGATGAACCTCCACATGTGAAATCAGAACATTTTGAAATCGTATGACCAACTTACTAAAAATAGCAAGTTTCCATAAATAGCAGCTCTGCACAAGATAGCCCTTATTGAATACAAAAAGAAAAATATTTTTGGGTGATGCAAGATTGCTCTTACACCCAGGATGCTCCTGCATCAGTTCATTATGGACATTAAATATCTACCTTTGGAGATGACATCTCTCATCACTCACCCTAGGATCACTAACTCTTTTAACATCATGATGACATTAAAAGTGTCCCCTTTAATAATTATATTTTGGTATCCAAAAGGAGTAGCCAAATTAATACCATGATGGTCCAATATCACCTCAACCATATTATTTATTTGAATCCCCAAATTCATCACATAAAACAACTTTAATTTTCCATGTTCGTCTCTGTTGATCCCACCCCCACCTGCTCGACCTAGGTTCCGTTCCCCAAAGAGGAACCGTCAAAGTTGAGTTTATGCCATCTACGGTTAAGAGAGGTATAATAATAAGCTATGTTGGTAATATTAGTTAAATTATTATTGTAACATCATGTATCATCTATTCAGGGATATAGATTTTTATAAAACTTAACTTATATAGATCTACAAGAGGGTATTTTTAGATATTCAAAAAATATTTTTATAAGATTAGGAGTTGTTTTATGATTAAAATTCAAAAAGGTTTTGAAGGGACCCAAAACCCTATATAAAAAATGCTACCCTAAAAAAAGCATGAGTAAGCTGGAATCCAACCAAAAGCAAAAAAATACAACTAAGACAAAAATACACAAAAAAGAATTAAACAAGTAACTTCTTTAAGGCCTCATTGGTCTAAACCTCCAATTGGAAAGTTTTGGAGAATTTTTTTTAGATCTTTAAGATCTTGTACAAAGTGAACAATTATTTTAAGGTTTTCCCTTTTTTGGGTACATGGCCCTTTGTTCTCTTATGTGTACCCCTGAACCTTCTTCTACCCAATGTCAAGGTCAACAACTACCAATTGTTTAGGGTAAAGTTTCTCAAATTTATTAACCATAGTTTGAACATTTTTAGAGGTGTTCTTAGTGACCTTATGAATCAAAGTGATGAGGGTGAAAATATTTCATCGATACTTTTCAATGATTTCTCCAAGAAAAGAATTCTATCCTTATAATATTTCATCATTGTTTCCATATCCTTTATCAAATTTTTTAGTAAAGAAACAAGGATTTTGACTTCATTCTCATCCCAAGGAACATATCTATGTTGTTTATTCTCCAATTGGAAATATATCCCCTTCATCTTGATATTAATCTAGTCAATTTCAAGAAAATCCACCTATTCATATAACCATATTCCACTGTAGCAGTACATGCAATGGCCATGAGGTTCGAAGGGTATTCATGTTGAAATTTGATGAGAAGAGAATCAAAGGGAAGATCATGAGGGAAATGAGGTTTATAGAGTTTTAGGTGACCCTACAACACCCCCAAGATCAAATGAAAGACCAAGATAACTTCCACAAGAGAATGACAATACGATTGCATTAAGATGCAAGAATGATATTATTGATAATGGACATAATCAAAATGTACATAATAGGACTTCTTATATATGCAAGACAATAAGAGACTATGATAAGGAGACGCTAAGCTATCACCTACACAAGGTGGAATCACATGTCCAAAAAAGGTGGATCATCCTCTATTATGCAATGAAGTATGCTCCATATGATGAGGATGAAAATGTGATATGTGCACTAAAGGTGGATCTTACACATAAAGTGGAATCTTATAACAACTATCACCACCTAAAGTGGAATTTCTCCATCACCGTGATCTTAATATAGGTGCAAACTCCTAAGTATCTCATATGAAAACTACTATGCAATGCATTATCCTAAGTAAGCTTAAGTAAAGTATAATTAGGAATATTTAATTACACGAATACCCCTCCCCCCCCCTTAAGTGTAACTTAGGGGAATACACTTCAAATCACAATGTAAGATGGGTCTTGATTACTAGGCCATGTTAGGTACCCATTTATAATTGAAATGCAATGCAATGCAAGAAATTTAATAAATATCTCATAAACTAAAGAAAGGGAGATGGGATGAAACTCCTCTCCTAAAAGAGATTTGATAACACACAAGATACATGGATGGAGGACTCAAGACCCCCAAGGACTACATATATCATGTATATACAAACAACTATCTCCACATAGGAGGAAAATAAAGAGACATGATAGCCCCCCATAATGATTAATCTCTTGTAATTATGGCTAGTTCTTGAAGACAAAATATAGTCCAATGCCTAAAAACAATATTATCCCCTTTGGAAGAAGATATACCAAGTATAAATGCAAGAATGCTTCGCATTGTGGATAGGAACTAGGAAGTGGAATCCAAATGAAGTATGATGATGATGCCACAAACAAATCTATATCCAAATGAAATGAGGAATAAGGTCTCCAAATATGCATATTCAAAGACTGAATAGGTATCTCCAAGCTCAAGGAATCCATCACATTGTCAAGTTGAACGATTAAATGTGACAAACCAAGTGAAAGAGAAGAATCAATAATGTTAATCTCCAAATAACATGAAGAAGAATCTCCAACCGTGATGAAGTTATCCTCAAAGAGAAGAGAAACCCCCTCAAGTATGTCTCCCAACTATAAAATGTGAAACTCCACAAATAATACAGTAATATATCACAAATATGAATCCCAATCAGGAAGACAAATAAATATATCTACAATGACTCACTAGAATCACCAACATGATATGATTGTGTGATCTCAACTAAAGTAGGATCTATAGGTGTATTCATTAGATCATCATTCCTCTCAATACATGAAATATATTCATTCTCATCTAATATATCATTATCATAGGGAATATTATCTACATCATCAAGTAGAATGAGACAATCTACAATAAGATCATCCAGGAAAGGAGGAACATGTGGATCTCCAAAATTCTCCCAAACAATGGTCGAAACTATGCATAGGCATTGAATGCACAATATTTTAGAGTAGATATCATGAAAAAAATTCGAATCAAGACTCATACCAATCAATCCTCTAATATGACCATTTTTATCTTCACAAACTATTTTCTTCCACTTTATCTTTGGCTCATGAATGAGTCCATAAAGATGAGGAAAGAGATTAATCCATCTACAATGTGTGATGATTCCTTTTTCCCATGACTCATAATTATCCCTAGTCAAAGATATTACATCAGGATATGTTCTATATCCCATTATTACATCAATGATACACTTCTCATATTACAAATTGAGATAAAAAAAATTAATTACACACCACAATCGGGCTATAATAGACTTAGATCACTATGTAAAAGACCAAACTAAGCCCTATGCATTACAATTGAAAAGATAAGTCAATTTTTGAAAGTATGATTTTATCATAGTTACTATAATATGATAGCACCATCATAAAATATATAAAAAATTATGCACTTTCAAAAGAAATTGAACCTGAAAAGGAGTTCGTATGAGCCCAAACAAGGTCTTAGAAATTGCAAAAAAAAGGATCTATGATTTTCAAATTTTTTTTAGGAATATATAGATTAAACAACACCTATACCTATGTGTAGGGCACAAAATTATAGGCCAAAACAAAAACATATTGCTCAAAAAAAGGAGTCTGAATGAATGAGATATCATTGTTTGAAAATCGCCTCCACAATTATTTTTATTGATTCTTAATTGCAACACCTCCAAAATTCAAATGGCTCTAGATTCCATCTCCGGTGTCTGTTCTGGATGAAAAAAATTGATTTAGGGGTTTTTGGAGCTCCTCAATATGGTGTCAACTTTTGATTTGTACCAACAAGCTCCACTATTGACTTGCAATAGAAGGCCACAAAATATGAAATCCCAAATTTTGTCCAAATTGATTATGCAATGGTGATGTCTAAATAGCCTTATTTGACACCCACAATTGAATCTAGCCAAGATTTCTATTCTTGAGAAGAAGTCTTCACACCTTGAGAGATTTGATACCATGGTATAATTTCTCTGATCTATACCATGCTAGAGTTTTAGGTGACTCTACAACACCCCCATGATCAAATGAAAGACCAAGATCACTTCCACAAGAGAATGAAAAGACAATTACATTAAGATGTAAGAATTATATTCTTGATAATTGACATAGTCGAAATGTACATAATAGGTCCACTTATATAGACAAGGTGATAAGAGACTATGATAATGAGAAGATAAGCTATCACCTACACAAGGTGGAATCACATGTCCACCAAAGGTGGATCATCCTCGATTATCTAATCAAGTATGCTCCGTATGATGAGGATAATAATTTGATATGTACAATAAAGGTGGATCTCACACATAAAATGGAATTCACAATAACAACTATCACCACCTAAAGTGGAATTTCTCCTACACCATGAGCTTAATATAGGTGCAAACTCCTAAGTGTCTCATATGCAAGCTACTATGCAATGCATTGTCCTAAATAGGCTAATTAAGTAAAGTGTAATTAGGAATATTTAATTACACCAACAAAGGTGTTCCTTCCCTAGATGAATCAAGGACTTATTCTTTGGTATTTGAAATCATATCAAGAGACTACAAATGATGGGAAAAAATATCATGGAGGCTTGAAGAGGTGAAGTTTGTCTAGGTTTAGCCAAGCCATTCTTCATGGAAATTGTAGGAATTGGGCCATCATTTTCAAGAGACATAGGCTTAGAGTAATTCTCAGTCTCAGTCTCCCAATCATCTATTGGAGTTGATGAAAAACAACCCGTAGCTCCCAAGAACACCTGCATGCAAACACCTGTCACAGAAAGAGAGAGAAGCAAACAACTATGGAGACCTGAACGTATGGATCCACAGGAGAGGATAAATCCTTGATGTGCAAAAACAAAAGTTGCAAATCAAATAATAAATTTTTTGAAAATGTTACAAAGTGTTATGAGATCAATCCTTATAAAAGGAGATCACAAACCCTAAAAAGGGAAAACCCTAGGTTGCATAATAATAATAATTAATAAAATAATTAATTATTATATGCCTAAAGTTTAGCTTAAGTAGAAAGAGGTAATAAGTGACTTAATAATTAAATCAATATGATTCAATTAATAAGAAAACACTTTATTACTTTAACACCCCCCTTAAGATGAACTTTGGGAGAAGCTAAAAACCTAGAAAGAACAACTGAAAGCAAATGGGTCCCGACAACAAAAGGCCTAATTAGGTACCCAAGTAAAAAAGAGAGTCTCTATAAAGCGGAGAAATAGAGAAAACCACATGGGAAAAAATCTACTCCAAAAAGAGACCAAGACTAGTCTCAAGGACTGAAGAAGCCTCCAAAACTAGGAATGTTCCAGAAAATAGAAACAAAGAGGAACATGTACAACATCACTGAAGCATGAAACTGAAAACTCTATCAAGAAGAAACTAATGATCTAAAGATCCTCCACAAAAATATGACTAGGTAGAGAAGACTATAATCTGCATGGGTGCCCTCAAATAACACTACTTGAATCAGGAGGCAAACAAAGGCAAACACCTAAACTCAAAGATACAGATAGCATAAACACCAAAATTTTGAAGAGTTGATCAAAGAAAGTTGGAAGAGTGCATCCAAAAATAGGAAAGAAAAGAGTGTCCATATGGTAAATGATCCATCTCACTGGAATGCATAGGTACCCAGCCACTGCAACCGCCTAGTACATAGAATCAAATATTGAATACATAGCTCACATTATTGAACCAAGGAAGCAGTAGAACCAATAGTAGAGACCCCCCATATTGCTAATGAGGGAGTAATGATAGGTACACTAAAAATATCATCCAATATGAACTGCATGATGAAGAAGAATCTGAAACATCGAATGTGTAGAGAGAGTACAAACACATATAGAGATACTTGAGGCTAATGTGATTGGAGGAATGCTCACATGACAAAAGAAGAAGGCAAACAAAGGAAAACATCAAAACCCCCCTAGCACTTTATAAAGGAGTGCGAGTACATAGAGCATGAACATGTGCAAAATCCCATACATGTAATAGAATGACACTTTATCTCAGTGCATGTGCATAAAAGAATGCTACAAAAGTGAAATATAGACTTATTAAAGAAGAACGAAGGCTGCTGAAACAAAAGAACAACCTAAGATATCCCAGGACCTGAAACATCCAAGATATCCACCATATTGAAAAAATGCAAAAATATGAATAAAATGTACTTGGTGCATATTCTGGAAAAAAGAATCACATCACTAGAAAACTCACAGAACAAGCTTTCCAATGATATATCATTTGCCCAAAATGGAGTCCGGATGCACAAGATAGAGCTCCCAGAGTGAAAAACTAAACATCTGGCTTTGACAGTAAAAAAAACACCATAAAAAAGAAAAACTATAAATTCAAACCTCCAGATCTAGATAGATCTTAGAATTAGCTTTTCGACGATATCTCATTTGCCAAATTTTGACACCGTATACTCAAGATATGAGGAAAAAAACAACAGCTACACTGGAGGGCCCAAAGAAGGTGTCTGGAAGGCTATGAGGATGGTGATGTCAGAAAAAGGAAAAAATCACAAATAATACCATCAGATCTGATAAAATCTTAGAAAGAGCTTTTCAGCAATATCTTGTTTGCCGAAAATGGATCCCGGATGCAAGAGAAACAAATCCCAGAATGCAAGAGGTCTGAAACACTGAGAGCACATAAAACATCTGACTTTGATAGAAACAAAATAGCATCAAAATGGACAAATCTTGAAACCATACCAGAAAAATGGATCGGGCTTGGAACCATCTTTCCGATGCTATATCGCACACCTGATTTCGATCCTAGATGCTCGAGATATGGGCAAAAATCTGTCTGCCTGTCTAAAACTACACCTGAACCATACAAAAAGGCTAAAAACAAAAACTAACTATTTGTTAACCGTGACCATCAGCGGTCAAACCCAATGGTCACGCTGGTGGTTACCACTAGCATTCACCGTAGCAGGGCCGTTGGCAGGGTCGTCAGCAGTTCCCGCTGGTGAAGCTACCTGCGGTGGCACCTAGGTGGCCACCTGATTGCACTGGCACATAATTATTATTTTTTAGTTTAAATTCCATGTTGTCTTGGGATGCGTGTAAGGCTGTATGGCCTGGTAAGTAAATTTTTTTGTCTCAAAATGTAACTTGTCCAAAATTGACAAGTTTTACATGGATTTAGGGTATCTCAGACACTCCGGATGCAACCATGAGGTCCGTTTGGGTGAGAAGTGCTCCAAAAAATAGTGATTGCCTCGGGATCTATGCTGGGGCTGGTTGCAAAAATGTTTTGCCACATATTCCAACTTTGTCCAAATTGGACAAATTTTATATGGATCTTGGGGTTCTTGGATGCTGTGAATGCAACTGTGAGGTCCGTTTGAAGCCAAGATGACCAGAAAAATAGGTCCCCCAGATCTGATAGGAAACCCCCTAAAAATGCAGATTTGATGAACATGACCAAATCTCTCAGAAAGAGGACAGGAGCAAGCAGATCTGAAGCTCTGATACCATATTGGAGTTGATGAAAAATAACCCACAACTCCCAAGAACACTTGCATGAAAACACTTATCACAGAAAGATAGAGAAGCAAACATCTATGGAGACCTGAATGTATGGATCCATGAGAGAGGAGAAATACTTGATGTGCAAAAAGAAAAGTTTCAAATCAAATAATAAATTGTCAAAAAAGGTTACAAGTGTTATGAGATCAATCCTTATAAAAGGACATCAAAAACCCTAAAAAGGGAAGACCCTAGGTTGCATAATAATAATTAGTAAAGAAATTAATTATTATATGCCTAAAATTTAACTTAAGTAGAAAGAGGTAATAAGTGACTTAATAATTAAATCAATATGATTCAATTAATAAGAAAATACTTTATTACTCTAACATCGTCTCTTTTTGAACACAAGCTACCAAAATCCTCTTTCTTAGTATCCTCTTCCTCACCTAAAGGAATAAGGTAGACTCTAGTTTTTAATTTGGAGAGGGAGAGGCAATATTCCCAATGCCCCACAATCAATATGATAAGTCCCTCCTGTAACAAAAGATTTTTACCAAACTATTTTTGAATAGGGTTAAAATGGATTCATCCCTATTCAGATGTAAAGGGAGAAGGGGGGAAATATGAGATCTATTCCCTAACCCAAATTCCCAAAGAAGAGATCCAATTTGATCAACCAAGAGGTTAATACACAATTGAATCAATTGAATCAATTTATGGAGAATGTGGAAGAGAAAGAGAGTAAATCCAATATTTCCCTATGAAGGAATTTTATGCTTGGAATATGAAATCTAATTGAAATACAAATACTAACCTCAAATTAGGGAAGATCTGGAAAATGTCAAATTTTGATGTCTGTGTGTACTTTCAGGCAATTCTAAAACCTGTTCTGGACTGGAAATGCCGAGACAGAGAAAACCTAGAAATCTTTCTCCAAGATGAGCTCAGGTCAGGTTTGACCCTCATAAAAGGTTAAATACTACATTATTTATTTGAAGTCCGATTCGAATTATGTTCACAGATCTCAGAAGTTTGCCGAAAAGGGTATCCAAATTCACTCTTAGATCCAAAATTCTATACCTGTACCTAAAAGAAAATGGGGGTTTTTGTTGTATGGGGGTTTTACCTTGGTCAAACCCCAATTTAGGAATTAACCTTGAAATTGAATTGAAATATAGTGTGCATAAACAAAGTAATTGAAACAAATCACCTCGCTTATGTTGAAGTCCTTGTAGAGGATTCGAATCCTCAAATCCACAAGTAGGAATGCTTTAATGGATGTAGGATGTCTCCAATCAATGGAATTTGATCTTCAACACCAATCTTGACTTGATCTTTTCATATCATAGGGCTTGAATGAATGTGGAAGGATGGATCATCAAAGGGGGTTCCGAAGAGATTGAATCCTTCAATAGCTAACAATGGATCTCCTTGATGGATGAATACTTGAACACTTGAATGCTTGAAGACTTGCAATTGCTTGATTGAATTCACTTGCTTGCACTTGAGAGCTCGATCATGAAATTGCTTGAGATGTAATGTGTTCTCACAAAACTTGATGGAGAAAATGAGAGAAGAAGGCCTCCTTTTATAGTGAACTAGGGTACAATCCTCTAGAGGGGCCACCTTGAAGAATTAAATCCCAATTAGGTCCTAACTTTTAGAAAATCTACCTAGATTAAATGCAATTAAAGGATTTACCATCCCAAAACCCAAAATGATTAACCCAAAGGTGGGAAAATAAATATCCCAAAAGCCCGATGCCCGAAAATTTAGGATTCTGGAAATTTCAATGAGGGGGGAAAATTGAAGTTGGACCTGACCTAGTCAAGTTCCACCTTGATCCTGACCTAGTTAGGTTTGTGATCGATCCTAACCTAGTCAGGATCAACCTCAAATTTGACCTTGGGCCCAAATTCAGTTAGAGTGAGGTCAGGAGGTCCCGAGGATGCCTAGAAACCTAGAAATGAAATCAGTTCAGGATAGAATGCCAGAAATAGACATAAAATCCTATGATTACTATGATGAAAGCTAGGAGGACTTATTTTTGAATCCTACCTAGAAAATAGAGCCATGGAAGAGGGAAATTAAGGAGAATCCTCGAGATCCTAACCCTAATTTCACCTAGAATGAAGAAATCAAGTGCCAGGAAGAAGTGGAAAGTGGGGAGAAAGACAAATACATGCAAAGACTTGATCAAGGTGCTTAACATGACCCTAGACCACTTACTCAGAGGGCTAAATGCTCTTATCATGGAAGTGCTTCCATTTTAAGATGATACATTAAGCCCCCACTTTAGCAAGAGTATGGACTCGATGCAAACTCTTGGTAAAGGAGATTAGAATGAAAAGATAATCTTATTGTAATCCAAGGGACAAAGAGAAACCTTAAGCCCCCAGGGACTCAAGTCTTCATCAACTCCTAGATCACTATAAGAGAGACATCTCTAGAGAGAGAAAGAAGGTGTGATTACCTCGCTCAATGAGAACTTATGTCCCATTGTGAACCACACATGAAAATGGTGCAACTAGAAAGATGGAATTGAACTTCCTAGTGAATGTGGCTACTCACTATTCAACCCATCAAGGATTCATCCTTAGGAATATTCTATTCCATAAGAATAAAACCAAAAAAAAACAAAAAGAGATCCAATCTTAAGGACACTTCCAACCTTAAGGGATCAAAATATATGTGTATTTGAAACTGGAGGGATCAAGAGATCCTAAAATATAAACCCATGTTTTAAGGATTAATTGCTAATCTTTAAAGGGAAAAAGTATCTTGAAAAATGTGTGTATGTATTGAAAAGTGTGTGTGTGCAATAGGTGAGCAGAGCGTATGACCCCACGTTAAAGTCATTTCTGATAGTTTAACAGGAGCAATGGCTTTAACAGAAACATAAAAAACTCCATTGATTATGTTTCCATGTTGAGATGCCCCCAAACAAAGACAAATCAAGGGAAATTTCATAGAAACATACAGAGAACATAGAAGGGGTCTAACTATCGTGGGGTCAGTATTATCATAAGATAATATATATATGATATTATTGCAAATGAATTGACATCATTCCCCAAAGAAAGTAGAACTACAATCACAAAGGAGGAAAGATCACATAAGATATATGAAGGAGAATCTTTTTGGACCATGACATGGAGACCAAAAAGAATTAGTGCTACCATATCTCGAATCCAAGCAGATTACTCAAGGAAACATTTACGAACAATAGAATAGGTACAACATAACATTGAACAATGCATAAAAGAATAGAGATACATATAGAGGAATTTGAAAAATAGTTTAGATTCCTTTATCACCTTTTACCAACTGAGTAACAAGGATTGTATAAAAGAATCTAACAACATTTAGCAAACACATTACAGGAGAAGCACAATACATCAGGCAAACACACAACAAAGCTACCACGAAGGACAAAGTGATCAAGCATGCCGCCTACTTTCCCCATCTCATTGTATATCATTTAGGGAAGGTGGGTAACTCACAAGAGGGACTATATCCAACATAGTAGGAATGATAGCCATTTCCAAACAAGAATCCTCTTGAGAATCACTATGTTCAACACTAGGTGTAAGAGTTAATCGTGATGAAAGCATATTAGGTAAATCAATGTCAATGTCAATAGTTTCATATTCATCATTAACATCATCAGTATCATTAAGAGTATCTTCTTCATCCAAATTAATCAAAATAGGATCTAAGATATGAATAGAATCATCATAATCATGCATGTGAACATCATTATTAGTAACAATCTATTCTACCACATTATGCATAGATTTATCTGTAGAAGATAAAGATCTTTGAGCTTTAGCATGAGCATGATGCTTTTTACGACATTCATTAGCAGATCGATTACGTTTTGATTTATTTGAAATAGGTTGAGAACTAGGAGGAACAATCATAGGATCCTTCATAGGTTCTTTAGGAAGATCAATAGGATTATTAACCCTAGGAGAAACAATCATAGGATCTTTGATAGGTTCGGTAGAAGGAACTTGATTAACAGAGCTAGAAGTCATAGTTAGAGGAGGTATAGAAGGTGTAGGTAAAAGACCATGATTAAGATCCCTAGGAGGTGAACTTAATTCAATAATTTTATGATATTTATAAGCTTGATATGATCGAAAAAGATTATCAGGTCGAGAAGGACATGAATTAGGTAATGAAGGCCAAAAGAAATCCAGAGCAACACAATCTCTAGGCCTGGAAGGTTGATATAAACTATGATTAATTATCTTCACTTCTTCATCATGAATGAACTTAAGACACTTATGGATAGGTGAAGCAACAACATGCATGGCATTTAACCAAGGAAAACCTAGCTTAACTTGAAATTGATCAGAAGTAGGAACAACAACAAAGGTAGTGTTCACAATTTTTCCACAAAGTTCAACTGGTAAAGTAATAGAACCAAATGATGGATAAAGAAAACCATTGCAAGTTTGAATCCACACATCCAATGTATCATAAAAGTCACATTGTAAGATTTTCATAAAAATATTTTCTTTAGTGATAACATTGGCTAAGGATGTAGGATCAACAAGACAACCACGAGTAGGTATCTGAGAAATCCTAGCAGTGATGTAAAGGGGACCATCAGGAGCCTTAATAGTCTCAGACTCATCAAAGGTAATCAAAAGTTCCCTAGGTCTTTTTTTCTTAGGTTTTTGTCGAGGTTGAGGTTGAGTTTTCATTTTAGGTTTAGGTTTTGGTTGAGGTTGAGATTGAACTTGAGGTTGAAACTGAGGTTGAGGTGGAAGTTGAGGTTGAGGTGGAGATATGGATTGATCAACATGCTCCACTTGATTAACAACATGATTGAGATCATCCATCTTGGAATCATACATAATTTCCATAGTAGATGGTTGAGCAATAGTATTAGTATCAAGTGTAGGTAAAGGGTTCGTATAAATTTGAAGGTTCTGATTAGGAGAGACAGATTTATTCCCACTACTATCTAGATTATCAACAGATAAAGCCTTAGAATCAATTAGGTCTTGAACTTTATGTTTTAAAGAATAACATTTCTCAGTATCATGACCATTCTGATGATGATATTGACAAAAAGCATTTTGATCAAAATATTTAGATGCAATCGTAGCAGGTAAAAGAGGTTGAATAGGAGGTAAAGTAATCATATTAGTAGCTAACAACCTATTCATAATAGCATGTAAAGATTCAAAAAGAGGAGTAAATGCATGATTTAATCGAAAAGCAATGGATGTAGAAGTGGCATTGTGAGATGCAACAACAACTTGATCAGCAACTGCATTCACTTGTTTGTTTATCTTGATATAGTTGTTGAATTTTTGAAACTTGTTTGGATTAGGAGCAGCATCGCTCTTATCAACTGGAACAGGAGCCATTGGAGTGTTGCTCTCAAATTGACTCACTTGGAATTGATAATGATGAAGCACTGCACAAAGTTGTTGAAAAGAGGTAAATTCAGTAAGCAGAATCTTATCTCTAATATCCTTTTGCAAATTTGAAATAATCATATGTTGAATATCAATATCAGGAATAGGATAGGAAATTTGAGCATATAAATGCTTAAATCTACCAATAAATTCAGTCAATTTTTCCTTAGCACTTTGTTTACAATGCATCAAATCAGTCAAAGACACTTGCAGACCAATATTATTTTGAAATTGTTGAATAAAGGCATTAGCAAGTTGAGGAAAGGAATCAATAGAATAAGGAGGCAAAGAACAATACCATTGTAAGGCTTTGTCATGGAAAGTTCTAGCAAATAGTTTGGCTAAAATCCTATGGTCATGAGCATAATCACTACAAAGGATTTGAAATGTTTTAACATGATGAACAGGATCTCCTTTTCCATTATAATTCTCAAGACGAGGCATCTCACCTTGCTGAGGAACATGAGTATGAATGATGTCTCGGGATAAGGGACTTCCCATGTCGCATGTAGGAATACTAAACTTGTTTTGAGTTAAAGAAGAAAGTTGCTATTGTAATGATGATACAGTCTGAGCCAAACTGATGATTGTTGAATCATTAGAGGAAATAGGATGAGTAGAAACATTAGACACACTAGGTAAAGTTTAAGAAGCTGGAGGAATAGAAGACACAACTGGAGGAACACTAGGAACTATAGTTGGAAGTAGATTGGAATAAGTAAAAGGAACATTATGATATGAAGGTTGTGATGTAGGAAGGGACATAGGAGGAACACTCAGAGGAATAGAGGGAACCGTTAAAGTCGCCAAAGGAGGAGTATAGATAGGAATACTAGGTAAAGGATTAGAAGGAGGTTCAACACTAGTAATAGGAGGAATCAACCCTAAATCTTGAGATTCTTGAACTAAAGGTTTAACATTTGAATGCACAAGGTGAGTAATACCACACAAGAGGTTAACACCTTGATCACTATCATAGAGAACTTTATTAAGAGCCTCTATAGCTTGCATGGAATCTTGATTATGGTTCTCTTGAAGAAGCCAATTACCCATTTTATCTTGTTCAGTGGAAAGTTTTTGGACTTGCTCAGGAGGAACTCTTAAAGTGTCATCCTCATCATGAGATGAGTGAGAAGAGTTTTTCTCCATAGTAGGATTGGAATCATGAAGAATCAAGTTATCATCTGGGATCCTAAGGAAAGGAGAGGAAGATTCAGGATCAAATGCACCCATGAGTCTACGACTTCTTCTAACCAGAATATTATGAGTAGGACTAGTGGTAGTAAAGCTCATAAACCAATGTAATGCAAATAAACTAAACTAAGAACACATAAATCATAAATATCAAATCTAATTAGCATGCAAGATCTAACACAAAGGAAAAATCTAATACTAACAAGATAAAAGGAAAGCACAATAAGGCATCCAATTCCACAAAAGAAAAGAGAGTAAGTATGTCAGGTTCACTAAAATGAATAGGGTTAAAATGGATTCATCCCTATTCAGATGTAAAGGGAGAAGGGGGGAAATATGAGATCTATTCCCTAACCCAAATTCCCAAAGAAGAGATCCAATTTGATCAACCAAGAGGTTAATACACAATTGAATCAATTTATGGAGAATATGGAAGAGAAAGAGAGTAAATCCAATATTTCCCTATGAAGGAATTTTATGCTTGGAATATGAAATCTAATTGAAATACAAATACTAAACTCAAATTAGGGCAGATCTGGAAAATGTCAAATTCTGATGTTTGTGTGTACTTTCGAGCAATTTTGAAACTTGTTCTAGACTGGAAATGCTGAGACAGAGAAAACCCAGAAATATTTCTCCAAGATGAGCTCAGGTCGAGTTTGACCCTCATAAAAGGTCAAATACTACATTCTTTATTTGAAGTCCGATTCGAATTATGTTCACAGATCTCAGAAGTTTGCCAAAAAGGGTATCCAAATTTGCTCTCAGATCCAAAATTATGTACTTTTACCTACAAGAAAATGGGGGTTTTTTTTGTATGGGGGGTTTGCCTTGGTCAAACCCCAATTTAGGAATTAACCTTGAAATTGAATTGAAATATAGTGTGCATAAACAAAGTAATTGAAACAAATCACCTCGCTTATGTTGAAGTCCTTGTAGAGGATTCAAATCCTCCAATCCATAAGTAGGAATGCTTTAATGGATGTAGGATGTCTCCAATCAATGGCATTTGATCTTCAACACCAATCTTGACTTAATCTTTTCATATGAGAGGGCTTGAATGAATGTGGAAGGATG
Source organism: Chamaecyparis obtusa (assembly GCA_027943335.1). NCBI lineage: Eukaryota > Viridiplantae > Streptophyta > Pinopsida > Cupressales > Cupressaceae > Chamaecyparis > Chamaecyparis obtusa. The sequence continues at coordinate 2,206,622 of BSBK01000647.1, read as the reverse complement.
GATCATCAAAGGGGGCTCCAAAGAGATTGAATCCTTCAATAGCTAACAATGGATCTCCTTGATGGATGAATGCTTGAACACTTGAATGTTTGAAGACTTGCAATTGCTTGATTAAATTCACTTGCTTGCACTTGAGAGCTCACTCATGAAATTGCTTGAGATGTGATGTGTTCTCACAAAACTTGATGGAGAAAATGAGAGAAGAAGGCCTCCTTTTATAGTGAACTAGGGTACAATCCTCTAGAGGGGCCACCTTGAAGAATTAAATCCCAATTAGGTCCTAAGCTTTAGAAAATATACCTAGATTAAATGCAATTAGAGGATTTACCATCCTGAAACCCGAAATGATTAACCTGGAGGTGGGAAAATAAATATCCCGAAGCCCAGAAATTCAGGATTCTAGAAATTTGAATGAGGGGGGGAAAATCAAGGTTGGACCTGACCTAGTTATGTTTGACCTCAATCCTAACCTATTCAGGTTTGAGCTCAATCTTGACCTCGTTAGGATCAACCTTGAATTTGACCCTGGGCCCAGATTCAGTCAGAGCCAGGTTAGGAGGTCCCGGGGATGCCCAGAAACCTAGAAATCAAATCAGATCAGGATGGAATGCCAAAAATAGACATAAAATCTTATGATTACTGTGATGAAAGCTAGGATGACTTATTTCTGAATCCTACCAAGAAAATAGAGGCATGGAAGAGGGAAATTAAGGAGAATCCTCGAGATCCTAACCCTAATTTCACCTAGAATGAAGAAATCAATTGCCAAGAAGAAGTGGAAAGCGGGGAGAAAGCCAAATACATGCAAAGACCTGATCAAGGCACTTAACATGACCCCAGACCACTTACTCAAAGGGCTAAATGCTCTTATCATGGAAGTGCTTCCAGTTTAAGATGATACAATTTTATTCTAACAATGAGAGATCAAAAAAGGAGAAGGGAAAAGAGATGGGGACCTTATGTAAAAAATGATGAGCAATATGAAATGGCAGGCCTATAAAAAATAGTAAATATACCATCCAAGGAATAAAATAGATAATCACCTTCAAGAAATCCACCCATAGTTTCATAATTGAGTTTATTGCACATCCACTCTTGTTCTTCTTAACCAAGCTTTCCGCTTCACCATACTTAACGAAGTTCTCTACAACAGTGTTCAAATCCTTTTGGCTCTTAAAAAAATTTCCACCATTCATTGGGAAACCTGTAACTTTAGCAAGTTATTATTTCAGTTTGAGATGGTGTCTTATATAATTGGCTTTATTTTCTTTCAAGTTAGATTTCATTGTTGGCGCTAACATAGATGATGGCAGCATGCATTGTGAAGTTTTATTGTTGGAGATAGGTAATGGGTTTGGATTTGAACTCAAAAAGGATGGTTTTCCAAAGAGTTCATGAGTTTGAAATTGAGAATTATCAGAATTATCACCCTTACAAGGATTAAAGATAACATGATGGAGACCTATATGCACAGATCTTAATATGATTTTTTTTCAAATAATTCAATAGATCTATGATTCAAGGGTTTAGAGTTGAGAGCTCAAGAATTCAACATTTAGCTACACCTTATTGAGGGTCATGACATAGTTTGATGGAGTCACACATGATTCTAGATTCATTTCTTCAAAGAAAGATCTTCTCAAACATGTATATTTTTTAATGTAATTAGCAGGTTTTGTGATTTAATCCTTAAAGGGGGGTCCCTTGGAAAGTTGAAGTTTATGTTTGTAGACGTACATTTATAAGATTGATATAATAAGGGGTGAATGTTAGAAAATGTGTGCATTAGTATTAAAATATTGGGGTGATTTTTTAGTCTTAGTTACTAATTGGTTAGAATTGTAGCCATTCAAACATTCAAATATTTGATTTTGTAGCCAAATTGGGAGGGGCACTAGTATTAAGTACTAGTGTCCAAACCCTTTTAGCTACATAAAGGTATAGGCACTAGTTGAGATAATTCATATTGTAGATCCATTGGCAGAATAGACACATTAAAATAGGTTTAGTCACAATCACCCAAACAAGTGCTAAAACCAACATATGATTGTATATAATTTATGAGAAAATTACTTTAAATAAACTACAAAAAACCAACACAATAGGAACTAAAAGAAAATAAAAGAAACTCTAGAATATTATTGGTTGATGAAACATTTCTCATGAATCTTTGAATCATATCCCATGTTCATGGTTTTAGGACCATGGATTTTTTGACCATCGATTCATACATAAATAATATTATTATTTTATAGGAGTTTAATGACTTATTTAAAATTTGTTATGATGCATCTAAAAACTTGCAAGATATTTGTATTGTTAGAAGGAAAATGTTTGAGGACGGAAATGGGTAATACTTACTCATTGAGACTTTTTAGTTCGTATTACTTACTCATTGAAACTTTGTAATGGAATATAATATGATATTTTTTGGCAAACAAAACACTATTTTTTTGAAAAAATATTAAGATAGCTTCATAAGTTTTGGGTTATTTTATTTATGCTAAAAATGTATGTCATCTTCAAATGTGCCTTGTGATCATTTAAAATTTAAAATTCATAAGTTAAGGATTTATGTATCTATTTTTCTTCCCATAAATAATTTGAACATTTTATTTGAATGTAATTGTAATTTTAATGTATATTAAAATGGTAATTGCATATTATTTTAAAATGATGTACCATAATTAAAAATTAGAAATGTTATATATGTGTGAACCAAAGAACAAAAGATCATTAGAGGTTGTTTATTTGCATGATTTATAATTCTCTTATCTTGCATCATGTACTAAAATTTTATTTGTAAAAGATTTTATTCAATAATGCAATTTCATTCTAATTATCTAATAGTACATACTAATTGACTTGTGTATAATTTGAATTGTACTCTTATATAGATCATCTATCACATATTCTTACAACCTTGAAGTTAAAAATAGAACTTATAAAATTCTAGAGTACATCATTCTCCACTTTTCATAAACCATTTTCTTGAATAGAGGCACTTTCTCCTCCTAGGATACAAATTATTACATATCCAAATTATGAAGGACAAGCTATTATCCATGTTAAGATTGTACACACATGTAGTGCTTTTCATTTTTTATTTATTTTTTTGAGATAATATCTTTATATGCATGTATAGTAACAAACAACATAATCTTATGAGAATTTTAACATATTCTCCTAATACTTTATTCATTTATACACATATGTATATAACTTCATCTTTACCCTATCTACTTACTCACATTCTAACAAATTCTCCTTATGCATACACTTACCACACTTACCTATTCACCTACCTCCACTTTATAATGATTTTATTTTCCTTTAAAATAATATATCATTTAATAAAATTAATTAAAAAATTATATTAATTAAATTGATTTTTTTCACTATTAAGCTATGAATATTTTACTATTCATAATATTTAATATTTAAGTCAAATTCTTTAGTTATGTAGAAACATTCTAACTAGTTTTTTAACCTGAAATTTGATAGGCATCTACATGTCATGATATTGCCATTGATAATAAATATTAAAATTATTTAATAATATAAACACAAATATCTAACATATATAATGAAATCATTTTTTTTTTCTCCTCAACATTTCCTTATGAATAATATTTAATATTTATGTCAATTTCTTTAGAGACATTCTAACTCATCATTTTGTCTTATACTTGATAGTCATGTACATATGAAGAGATCACCATTCAATAATAAATATAATATTAATATAAATATTTAGAATATAAAAAATGATTTTTATTTTTTCATTGACACAAATTTAATTTAATTATTAAAAAATTTTATCTTTTGAAATGTTATCACTATTGATATAATAATATATTAAATATTGAATAAATAAATAAATAAATAACTTAAATTCATCCATGTCCAAACAAGATATATCTCTTATACAGCAATATTTCAACGTTTAGTTTTTCACAATGAATTCATTATTATCTTTTTGCCTGCGAAAATGTCAAATGTTCCCTATTTGGAATATGCGTTTTAATTCACAGTATCTGCACATAATATTTATTTTAAATTACAACTTCTGAGAAATCTGGTTATTAAGGCAAGCGATAGTAGTAGGTTGGTTCGTTTAGACTTTAATGTCAGGGAGAACTTGGAAATCATTTTCTGAATAAACAAGAAATCTAGGTTTCATATAAGTGCGAAAACAGACATAAATTCTGAACGTTAGACAATGGCTTGCCTTAACAATTAACATGTTTAAAGTCATGTTTATATATATATAAACTGTGCGTCTCTACAGGGCTACCAACCTCACCAACAATAAATCCAAATATAAATTTGGGGTGATAAATTATGGGCAACCAATGGCAGATGAACCACCTAATCAACAAAACTAGACTACTGTTCCTCTCGTTTCCTTAAAACGGATAAAACAACATCCCAAGCAACTCAAAAATGGATGGTTAAACAGCCAAAACAATGTGGGTCCTCCAATTTGATGTACAAGCTGCCTCATCAATTGCCCATACACGCAATCTCAATATCTATACAAATTTAGCACGAATCTTGCCATGAAAGTGACCTTGACATGCCATCAGACAAAAAAATTGTAGAGAAAATAGTACTGTTTCAACCAAAACAAATCAGAGAGTTTTAGGGCAAGCAATTTGGTTATATTATATTGTAAGAATATTTTTCGTTTTGGTGGGGGAGTGACGGTTCTATGGCGTAATCATGGAGGTGGTGCCATGTAATAAAAGGGCTGGGTTTGGGACATTTTACAGTCGTTAAGTGAAGCTTTCATGGTGGGGAAAAAGAGAGAGAGGATATAAAGGTTTTGAGTGGAATCTCATTTGGAGCACAGTTTTGTGGAACAGATAGTACAGACGTGATGGGTAATGATTATCTTTGGGGTAGGAGAAGATATGATAATGGTGGTGATAGGAAAGATGATTGAGTTTACCTGAGATCCGGAATTTTCGAAAGAGGTCCTTTTTGTACTTAACCATCATTTCATTGAGACTTTTCATCATTGGGGTCACCCTATATGAATTAGGATGACAAGCAGTATAGATTTATGGTGGTTCCACTTCACTCTGATGATCTGATCAAAACGAGGTTATCTATGAATTCGTCTATCAATTGGGAGACCGTGATTCAGATGGTTGAGCTTGTCATGGTATGGAAAATTTCATCTTGAATTTGGCCTGTCAATAGGAGAGATCAGTTTTTTTGATATTTAGATTTTTGTAGAAGGAGAGATTGTTTAAGGTCGGTTCTGGTTTTGAAGAGGGTATTTGTTTGTTTGATCAATGGTTTTAGGGTTTGGAAAGATAGGGTGTTGATAGTTTGGAAGGATGAAGGAATATAGCTCTTGTTCTAAAGAAAGCGAGGGTAATTTTTGTAACTCAATATTACCTGATACACCATGTGGGAGAGGACACTGGAGGCCAGATGAGGATGATAAGCTTAAGGAGCTCGTTGCACAGTTTGGGCCACAGAATTGGAATGCCATCGCAGAGAAACTTCAAGGGAGATCAGGTGAATACATCATATTCTTTTGAATTTTCTTTTCTTTCTGAGGCTTGTGTCTAAAGCTCCTCCTGTTTTTAATTTTTCCTTTTCATTTTAAAATGGGTTGTGTAAAAAGAAATAAACATAAACCATAACTATGAAATAAATTCATTAGAACTTCTCCTGATAACGATTTTCTATGGTGCCTAATGGATTTTGCCATATATTTTCTGTGAGAAGCAAGACAAGTTAATACTCTTATATAACACAACAAACTTCATTTAGTTATGAGATCTCGCCTGAAGAGATGTTATCAGAGCATTTAATATTGGTAAGGCGCATAGAAGCTATTGTATATTTTCTCTATAAAAGCTTCAAACACGATGAAGTTGTCTTAGTATTCTTAAATATTCAGCCAATGCGTCTGATTTGGTTATTGGGGTTAAGAATTTCACCAATGATTCATGGGAAGATAAATAACAAATCAATATCTAATTAGTAGATTAGATATAGATGGTTTCTATTGTACTACAGGGTATAATAAATCAGTAAAGATAAATAAATATATTCAAAAGATGTTCGAGATGTGTATACTGAATTTTTTTATATAAGTGCCTTCGTTTAATCTTGAGGTACTTATATTAAATTTGTTATAAGATAGATAAGTGTCTTGAAGCTGATATCTCTCACCTTTGAGATAGTCTAATTTAAGATTTTTATATATATTAATCTATATACATTATCTTATGTTTATATAAATAAGGGTCTTGAGACTTATATTTCCCACTTCTTAGATAAACATTTTAAAAATTTCTATGTAACATAGAAATCTTAAAATTGTCTTAAGATTTCTAAGATTTTCTAACATGTATTCATATAAGTTAGTCATTATTATAGCTATTCTTAGAATTAAATTATATGATTATAAAGAAAAGATTTTCCTTTCCAATATTTAGATAAATATTATTTTTCATATCTATCTAAATTACTGCTATATATATGAATGGGAAAATAAATAAGAAAAGACATATAGACCTTAATTATTTTAATTTTTTGATAATATTGTTTTAAGATTAAAGTGTGTGTAAGTTTTGAATCAAAGTTTTGATAATAGAAAACCAATTTAATCTAGAAGCAACATTTATAAAATTTAATTTATTTAAATTAAAGATCTATTTTATTTTTTAATAGTAACATAATTAATAATAGAAAATAATTAAACTTTTGTTTGAAGAATTATTTGTCCTCTTTATAAATATATTGTTAATATCTGTCTAAAATTCATCAACATATAAACATATTATCTATAAACATATCTATTTTTAATTTATCTAAACAATATTCATGAACAAATGAATTTTAAGTAAACTGATAAATTTATAACTTTTCCTTTTCTTTTATAATAATAAATACATGTAAAAATCATCAAATTATCATTTTTTGATAATAAATACTTGTTAATAATTATAAAAATCATCACATTATATTTTTCATATTAATAAAACATTATATGCATAAATACCTATTAAGAAGTTCTTATTAACCCTTATAGAGACCCTCTCCCAAGAAAAATGAATAAAAATAATAATAAAATAATCCCAACTTCACTTCCATTCAGAGAAGGGATTAATTGCAATCCTATTGAATTTAATGTTACGAAATTGTTTCCTTTCCTATACATTTTGTAGAGAGGATTTTTCATCACGTCTATAGAACTTCCTATTTATTTCCTAAGTAAGGTTAGTCCAATACAGCTCAAGTAAATTATTGTTGAAATCTCCCTTTCCTATTGAGTCCCCTTGCTTAAAGCAGTTTAAATATATAGATCAGTACACTATTTTACATCCTGTAAGTTTTTACAATTCCCTCTCAGTTCTTTTTTAACTGTTTCTATTCTTCTGCCATTATATGCCTGTGTATGTAGTATAGAAATATGAACAGCATCTCTGAATGATGTGCTATTATAAGGCTGGAAGCTCATATTAAAATGAACGTATAGGTATTATCTATTTCAAAAGTCAGGTTGTTAGTTTCTTTAAATATTGCCTATCAGTGACTGTTACTCAATCACGTAGAGCCACTGTTGCAAACGTAAAGTTTCAGTTTCGTCATCAACGTGTAAATTATTTGTTGCACGTATTTGTTGTGCAGGAAAGAGTTGCAGGCTAAGATGGTTTAATCAACTTGATCCAAAGATTAACAGGCGTCCATTTTCAGAAGAGGAAGAACAGCGCCTGTTAGCTTGTCACCGTTTGCATGGCAACAGATGGGCTATCATTGCCAGGTTATTTGAAGGAAGAACTGATAATGCTGTCAAAAATCACTGGCATGTCATCATGGCCAGAAGACACAGGGAGCACTCAAGACTGTATGGCAGGAAGAAAATGTTTCAAACCGTAAAAAATGCTGGTAAATACCAACATAATTACAATCATATTGGATCGCAGTCTCAAAATTTTCTTCTAAAATTTGATAAACATCAACAACAGCCTAATGGAACGAGCCTACTCAAGCATGGCAGCAGGTCACCAATTCTGCCGGACTTCATAGGTTTGTATTGAATTCTGATCACTTGTTCTTTCAAGAAATTTACAGTTATTTTATAATTTCCTGATGTTTTGATGCATTTACGTATGGTTTCTTGTATTCTACAACATAACCAGTGTTTTCTTTGACATTATTTTAATGTGTAATTATTTTCCTTAACCATATCAAGATTCATTATATTATTCAATATTATTTTTGGAATTTTATTCATTATATCATTTTTTTCGAATTAAATTCGGTGATCTGTCATCAAGATCATAGTGAGAGATGGCATAGTGAGCAAGAGGAGAAAAAAGAATAATAGATCATGTTCTAACTCTAACTCTCTTATCTTGACAATAGATCATAGAATTCACGAAAAACATTGATGCAAAATCTCTGATACAAAGGAATTCTGAAACAACAATGAACATAATTATTTTTCTGATAAACTAAGTTTTAATACATTTTCTCAATGCTTGTGTATTAGTTTAAGATAAAATTTGTATAGCTCATGACTGTTTCCATTGTTTTGTTTGTACAGGGCACCTTTCTAACCCTGAGAACAGTTCAGTAGAGGAAAGGAAGTGGAAATTGCTTCCTTATCTGTCTGAAAACAATGGACCAACAACATCACTATCAAATGCATCATCCATGCTATTCGAAGGCTCGGGAATCAGTAGTGAAGTGGACAGTACACTGGAACAAATAAAACTTCATGACTGGAAAAAATGTGATAATTTGGACAGTATTGGGGAACCTTGCAATATCAAGAGCTACAATATGAAATCACTGTTACCCTTAATTTCATCTCCTCAGAGAACAGAGGATATTACTTATTATAATTTTCTGAATATTGCTTCTCCACCGAGCAATATGGTGGAGGAATCTAGGGAGAAAGTAGAAGAGAATGAACAACATAATGGAGGGATTCCCTTCATTGACTTCTTAGGAGTGGGTGCCTTTTAAACCAGGCAAAGCCCATATTTACTCCAATGCAGTTTAAGTCATTTGCTGGCTACATTGGAACCTAAGAAGTAACCTTAGTTTGTCAATAGCTATCGTCGACAACTACACCGTAAGGTGTAGTTGCAGTAAGCATTTAATTCAGGTGATGTAAGTAGAAACCAAGACTACCATGAAAGAATATTATCAGAGAGGATGATGCTGTAATGTGGGAAACATTTAAATGAGATCCCAAGTTGATGAGGTCACTTTATTTTCCAATTAGATTTGTCTTGATGGTCATTGAAACGATTATTATAGACTTATGCGAACATATGAAGAGAATGTAACTATGAAAGGCATTTAAACTAATAAGAAATAGATATAATTCTAGAAATGTGAAAGCTTTCGGTTGGTTTGTACAAAATTATTGGTTTGGTTCTTAAACAATTTTAGGGTTTTCTGATTAGGTCTTTTACCTTTTTATTTCCTCGCGGGTAGTATTTATTAGTTATAAAACCAATGAGATTTCCACAATTCATAAGTATAGTTAAATAAGTATTTTTATATTTAAATTATAGTAAGAATTTAAATATTTTTTTTATTATTCTTTTTTTTATCTGTAAAATAGTATTTTGTATTGATAATTTAAATTTACATTTTTTCAAATAGTAGCTTTCTTATTGAATAATATTTTACAATCTTGAACTTATATCTCTTCATTTATACAAAATCATTTATTCTTAAAATCCCATTTCTTACAAAAACTTCTAAAATCTATGAATTGTCAATTATACAGATTTTCATGTATTATGCTAATTAACAAAATGAATAAAATTTGGTAAAAAAAGAGTGATCATTCTAGCTTTTTTTCTTGGTCTGGTGGATCTCCTAGTGATCATCTTTGTTGAATCTCGATTTTTGTTTCTTTTGTGCCTTCTCCCTTGTTACACCCACAGCCAACACAAACTTTCACTCTTGAGACAATCTTTTATTAACATCCATCCAACCTGTTGGCTCCTAGTTTAGCAGAATTTTAACTACCTTGAAAGTGAAGAAATGCACCTATATGTTAGCTTACTTCCCACAATCAGTACACTCTAACAAGAACAAGGACCAACTAACAAAGCTCTCAGGCTTTCTACACTTCGAACTCTATAGAATTCAGGTGGGTACACCTAGGATTAGATTCATTCATGTCTCAACTTTCCTTTCTACTAATCCTTAACAAAGTAGATAAATGCCCTTAATATTTTCTCCTAATTATCAAATAAAAAGATATCGTGAGAGCTAATCACACTACCAAATCACTCACAAGATAAGCAAGGGCTTTTACACTTTAGTTCAACAACTTGAATTTAAAAGTTTTGATTTGATTTTTAAATTGAACTGAGAGAAGAGAGAAGAGAGAGAATATATGCTTGACTGATTCTCTATTATCTATGCCTTATTCATTGGGCATATTCAAAACAAGTCCACACTATGGTTGATGATCCAATCATTTACCTTGCAAAAAAAATCAATTGATACTTAAAATCTCATTCTTATCACAATCCTCTTTAATACCCTATAACTCTGTTAGGTTACACTAAGCATTTACTTAACTCCTTCAACTAAAAGAAAAGTATATCAGAAAATACAATTTAAAATAAATTACAACTATGATCTTGAGCTCTTTATTCACAAGACATAGGAAATTATAAACCACCATAGAAGGAGAGAAGATTTAAAGTAATTTTCTGCTAAATCTTTGTATTAATTTCCTTGGAACTGATACATGAAGTATTGGACTAGACATAAAACATCCCACAAATGAATACAGAACACTATATTCTTCATTAAAATCTTTGGAAGAAAATATTACTGACTCTCTACACAGTTCTTAACTAACTACTAAGACTCTTTTCTTAGAAAATACAAATTAACTTCAGTTTGAAATTCTTTTATGTAGTCATCTGATGCAGTCAAGTATGGAGAATCCAATTAAGGATTGTCCAAACTTGCAGCCAAACCTAAAACACAGGGGAAATACACAAATTTGAATTAATACGGGTATTTATTCATTAACAACTGATTACATGCAATGTGTCAGGCTGTAAGGCCTTCCCGATTACAGCCAAATACAAAGCAAGAAACAATTCTACAAGATCTCGTAGGATCCAATTAAACCTCTCAGCTAGTCTAGTTCTGCAACACCACAGGACACTAGTAGACACTCCAAGAAGATCCAAACTTGTGCACACAGGATACCAAGAACTCTTCTTGCGCTTGAGCTCGCAAGCTACTAACTCTGCTATCTTCCAAAACTCATCTTAGACCTCTTCCCCCAACTCCTTAAACATCTACCCAAACATTCTCTTAAATACTAATTCCCAGCCACAAGTCAGCTTTACAAAGTATACAAATATTAAATGCAAAACATGGTCAGCTCTCAAATAGCCTTACAATAAATAAAATCATCCATGTCAGCTTCCAGATCCACACAGGAGAATGCAACACATTAGATCTAGGTTCTCACATGTCCAACGATCAATCCATAACTCGAGGAGCGTGACCCAAATTAAATGCACCATTTGGCCAAGTCGATCCATCCAAACAACCAAGTCGGTAAGACCATTTATTAAGCAGTAGAGAAATAACCAAGCGCTAGTGAACTAACCATGCCAAGCATGACCAAGCAGTGCAGTTATCACCGAGCACTAGGGGAACTGATGCCTTCAGTTATCGAGTGTGCTGTTAGGAATATTTCTAAGAGATAACTGAGAGGGGGGGTGAATCAGTTATCTACAAGTTTCAATTCTTTATCCAATTAAGTATACTTAAACATAAAGCATAAACACAATGAAAGAACATATGAACACAACACCAATATTTTTGTTATGGGGAAACTCAAATAGGTAAAAACCCTGGTGGGACTTGATACCCACTAATATTTTGTACTAGTGTATAATGATCCTTGCTAGAAGATCATTTACCCTGTTAGGAGTAGCTTTACAATATATGAAGTATAGTAGACCTGGTTAAGGGTCAGACCCTGTTAGGAGTCTTTTACAATTGTCTCTATTAGGGGAGAGGACGCACTATCTGAGAGCTCACTGCTCAAAAGGGTGAAGGCTACAACCTTCTGAATAATAGATACACACTATATCTAGATCTTGGTGAACTGTGCTTTGGCCTACTATCTGGATCAATTCCAATATATAGCACAAATACTCTACTTCGTCACATTAACCTTCTTCTGATGGTTCCACAACTTGCACACTCTTCTCTACTCTTAATCAACCATGAACCACACTTCAACAATCACAAATGACTGCCTATAAATATCTTTCCTCTAAATGATATAATCAAGTTGACCTATTAGAACCACCTTGAAATCATAATAGAGAAACCATAATAAACTCCAACAAACATTCTATTGGCTCCATTATGCACGCAACATATTCTGGGACCTGTTTAAATAAAATAAATGTAGACGCACGCTACTCACTGTCGACTCTACTGAAACAACTGGATCTTTCTCTACAAGATGAATTAACTCATGTGCTCTTAACCAAACATCAAAAAATCATCTCTAAGCTTAACTCCAAGGGTGCATACCCTCAAGGTAGGTGCAACTCCAAATTCAATAAAATCTCTATTGTCTCTGCTGAACAAACATAGGAAACTGTTATTGGCGAATAGAAACTGCATAACTTCACTTGCGTTCATCATCAGATCATGTGTCCATGAACTTAACATCACTAACATGTCTACAACATATATCCAAGGGTGCATGGCTATAGGACAACTGTATGGACAACCATACACAGAACACTGCCTGTAACTCTGTAAGGAACACTGCTAACACAAATTGCTATATAACTATTTGTGATCACAATCAACCTCTGTGCCTATGATATCATGTTGATATCATGCCTATACATCATATACAAAAAGCTTACTATATAAGACTTCCACACATGCTACTTTCCATATGTTGTCATCAATGACAAACATATAGTCAGTACTAGCCTACTGGCAAATCTCCAACAATCTCCCCCTTTGGCATTGATGGAAACATGTGGAATGAAAAACCACCACCAACCTAAATGAACATTTCTTTTATAACATTCTCTATTTCCTCTTCAAAACTCCCCCAGAGATGAATCCTTCACCTACTGCAATATTTTCTAACATTCTTCATTTCCTCAACTGAACTACTATCACAACTGAATACTACTCCCCCTTAGAATATTACTCCATTTGTTTTTCATGATTCTGTATGGTACTCCCCCTTTGACATCAATGGCAAAGGGTGCCATACATTTTAAGCACTGGTACTACTCCTAAGGTAGAGTATTCAACCTTTCATCAATCCCAGAGGACTAATGTCTTTCCTACTTTCTTCTAAGCAGAATCAGGGAAGGGAATTACTCCCAACTTCTCCTTGGGATATTCAAAAGTATCCTTAGGCAAGGGCTTTGTGAATATGTCTACCAACTGATCTTTAGTATTTACATAGTCCAACTTAACTTCTTTCTCTGCCACTTTCTCTCTTAGGAAGTGATACTTAATCTCAATGTGCTTTGTCTTTGCATGCATCACAGGGTTCTTCGACATGTTGATAGTGCTAGTGTTATCACAATGAATAACAATAGGATAATTAATCTAAATTCTAAAATCTTTTATCATTTTCTTGATCCACACAATTGTAGAACAATTCAAGGCTGTTGCAACATATTCCACTTCTGTTGGTGACTGAGAAATACAATTTTATTTCTTGCTTGTCCAAGTGACAAATCTATCACCAAGAAACACTGCTCCTCCTGATGTACTCTTTCTATCATCTACACATCCTACCCAATCTGCATCAATGTATACATGAAGCTCAACATTTTCTGAATTATGATACCATAGACAATAGTCTATAGTGCCTTGTAAGTATTTGAATATCCTCTTTACTACCATGAGATGACTTTTCTTAGGCTCTGCTGCAAATCTTCCAACTATGCCAACTACATTTGAAATATCAGGTTTGGTTTGAGTAAGATAAATCAATTTTCCAATCATAGACTTATACAATGTTATATCAATTGTTGGTGGGTCATCTTCCTTTGTAAGCTTGCATCCAGTAATCATAGGTGTCCCTACTGGCTTGCAATCATCTATCTTGAATTTCTATAATATTTCTTTCACATACTTAGACTGATTAATGAATATACCTTTCTTTGTCTACTGCACATTCAATCCTAAAAAATTACTTGATAGGACTAATCATACTCATCTCAAATTCATTATGCATTTCCTTAGCAAATTCAGCACTAAGTTTGTCATTACCTCCAAAGATAATGTCATCAACAAATATAGCTACAAGTAACACACCTTCAGATGTCTCTCTAATGAATAGATTACAATCTACTGCTCCTTTCTTGAATCCAATCTTTATTAAATGTCCATCTATTCTCTCATACCATGCTCTAGGGGCTTGCTTAAGTCCATAGAGGGCCTTCTTTAGTCTGCATAGCATATTAGGTCTGTAAGATAAGGTGAATCCTTCCAGCTGCTCAATGTATACTTCTTCTTTTAGATCTCCATTTAGGAATGTTGACTTGACATCCATTTGATAAACTTTGAATTTTTTAACTATTGTATAAGCTAGAAATAACTTAATAGCTTCCAATCTACTCACAAATGCAAATGTGTCTGAATAATCAATGCCTTCTCTTTGTGTATATCCTTTACATACTAATCTTTCTTTATTTATTACTACTATACTATCTTCATTCATCTTATTTCTGAATATCCACTTTGTACCAATCACATTCTTATCACTAGGTTTTGGAACCAGTTCCCAAGTATCATTATTGATAATTTGATGCAGGAGCATCCTGGGTGTAAGAGAAATCTTGCATCACCCAAAAAATATTTCTATTTTTATATTCAATAAGGGCTATTTTAGTGCAGAGCTGCTATTTATGGAAAGTTACTATTTTTGGTATTTTTTGCATGTGCTCAGAATGATCTGATTTCTTTCTTGGAGGTTCATTTTGGTCATATAAGTCTGCCAGTAAAGCTTCATTGCCAGATCAAGTGTATATTGGAAGATATTGAAGATTTTCGGTATTGGCAGCAGGGGACAGAAACTTTGAACTCAGTTTTGAAGGCTTTAGAGGCCCTGGATGAGGTCGAATTTTGGGCTAAATGAAGCTTGCTTGATTTAGGCGTTGTAGAGCTCCTCGCGCCCTTTCCGAAATGGGGTTACAATAGTCAATCGGGTCAACTGGTGATGACTTATGGTCTTCGGAAGTTGGGTCACCTGAAATGGCGGAAAATAATTTTTCTTCAAAATTTCTGTTCGGGTTTCAAAATTTATTTTGAGCCGACTATGATGTAATGAAATGTAAAATAAAAATAATTCTAAGTTTGGTCGGTCTTATTGGCTAAAATTCTGGAACCTTCCCAGGCGGTGGATAATTGCCTATATAAGGAAGGCTGTATTATTGTCTTAGGCAGTTCAGAATAGTTCTGGGTAGTAGATCTGGGTAATAGTTCGAGGCTTTGTCCTACGGAATATTGTAAGGGAATGTCCATGTGGCTTTGCATATTGTAATTCTGAAAGTTTGTAATTCCACATTTGTGGAGATAATAAGAAGCCAATTTTCTGTTCTTGCATATTGTTGTTGTTTCTTTATTTCTGTTATGTGTTTATGGTATTAAGGGGAGCACCCTTCATCAAGTGGTATCAGAGCAGGAGTTCTTGAGTGTGTAAACAGATCGCCGACTGTGAGGCAGTTTGCACCAGGACCGTGGCTAGGGTTTCAGCGCGCATCGCGAAAATGCCTCCACGAAGGGAACGTGGCGGAAGAGCTGGTGTTGTAACACCTGAGGTTAGAGAGCTGCAGAGACAAGTGCGAGCATTGCAAAAAGAGATTCGCAGAGGAATGAATCTTAATGTCAGAGATGAAAGCGAGGATGAAGCCGAAGAAGAATATCAAGAAAGAGAAGTCGAAATTGTGAACCAGGAGGAAGAAAGACTTTTTTGGGCCATTTCTAAGATTGGGAAAAGACCTAAGATTGAGGTTCCTACATTTTCTGGAAATCTTAACCCAGAGGAATTGATCGACTGGATCAATGAATGTGAGGAGTATTTCGAGTATGAAGATGTTGAGGATCCTGATAGGGTCAAATTTGCGAAGGCCAGACTGAAAGGTCATGCGAAGATCTAGTGGCAAGAAATTCAATTGGAGCGAAATAGAAGAGGGAAAGATAAAATCACAAGATGGGATCAGATGGTGGAAAAATTGAAGCGACAGTTCATCCCTGTTGATTATGAGCTTGACCTACTGAAGAAAATGCAAAGTTTGAAGCAAGCAGGAAAATCTGTTCAGGAGTATACAGAGGAGTTCTATCGACTCCTCATCAGAACAGGCCATGCCGAAGCTGATAAGGAGAAAGTTGCTCGATACCTTAATGGGTTAAGGCCAAGCATTCAGGAGGAGTTGAATCTGGTTCGAATGAACAGTATTGAGGAGGCATACCAATTTGCCCTAAAAGTAGAGGAAAAGCTGAACAAGAAGTTTGAGAGCAGACAAAACGGAAGAGGTCGCGGTGGACGATCTGGTGGACGGTCATATGGTGGCCGAAATGAGGATTCAAAAAAGAAGGATGAGGCCAGTAGTACTCAGAATCAGCGAGGAAATAATTCCAATCGCTTCCAGGATCAGAATAATAGAGATCAGAGAGGAAGAGGAAGAGGACAAGGATCTGGAAGAGGTGGCTTCCGTGGAACATGTTTTCACTGTGGAGAAGAAGGTCATAGGGCATTTGAATGTCCTCAGCGCCAAGGCAGAACGGACAGGAGAAATGAAGGCCAGGCCAGAGTTGCACATGTAGATGAAGATGCCAGATCATCAAATTCTGAAGATGCTGAAAGAGGAGAAACGTTGATTAACAGAAGAGTCCTGTTGAGTGGTGAGAATGAACCTGAGCAAAGGAGGAGCCTGTTTCGCACCAGGTGCAAGTGTGAAGGTAAATGTTGTGATGTGATCATTGATAGTGGAAGCACTGACAATTTGGTGTCAGAAGAGATGGTGACAAAGTTGAAGCTCAAGAGACAGAAACACCCACATCCATATCGGATTGCCTGGGTACAGGATGACCACAAGGTCATGGTCAATGAACAATGCCTGGTGAAGTTCAAGATTGGCGGATACCAAGATGAGGTATTGTGTGATATCATATCTATGGATGCATGTCATATGTTGTTGGGTAGACCATGGCAGTTTGACAGATGTGCTGTACACGATGGTCATGCGAATACCTATTCCCTGACAAAGGATGGAGTGCGGCATAAGCTAAAGCCATTGAAGGAGACTGAAGAAAAGGTATGTGGTAATGCAAGGATAACTTTTGTTGATGGAAGAAATTTCTTAGATGGCATGAGGCATGAGCATGTATGTTTTGCTTTAATTCCAAAAGCTGGTAAAGAGGAAGTAGAAGATGTTCCTGTAGAAGTTGCAGATTTGTTGAATGAGTTTTAGGATATTGTATCCGATAACATGCCTGATGGATTACCACCAGTCAGGAAGATCAGTCATCAGATGGACTTGATCCCAGGAGCGAGTTTGCCGAATAAGGCAGCACACAGAATGACACCTGCAGAAAGTGAGGAGTTGAACAGACAAGTACATGAACTGTTACAGAAAGGATTGATCCGTGAGAGTCTGAGTCCCTGTGCTGTACCAGCGGTATTAGCACCAAAGAAGAATGGAGAATGGAGGATGTGTACAGATTCCAGAGCAATAAACAAGATCACAATCAAGTATAGGTTTCCATTGCCACGAATGGATGATATTATGGACTGTTTGAGTGGAGCTGTGTATTTCTCAAAGATAGATCTAAAAAGTGGATATCATCAGATTCGGATCAGAGAAGGAGATGAATGGAAGACTGCCTTCAAGACAAAGGAAGGACTATATGAGTGGTTAGTCATGCCTTTTGGGCTAACCAATGCACCGAGCACTTTCATGCGGCTCATGAACGAGGTTCTGAAAGAATTTTTGGGTAAGTTTGTCATTGTTTACCTGGATGATATTTTGATCTTTAGTAAGACATTGGATGAGCATATGATGCATATTCGTATGGTATTTGAGAAGTTGAGAGAAGAGAAATTGCTGATTAATTTGAAGAAGTGCAGTTTTGTGAAGAAAGAGTTAGTGTATTTGGGGTTTGTAGTTTCAGGAGAAGGTCTAAAAATGGACCCAGAGAAGGTACAGGCTATCCTTCAATGGCCTACTCCAAGGAGTGCTACTGAGGTAAGATCTTTTCATGGTTTGGCTAGCTTTTACAGAAAGTTTATCAGAAATTTTAGCAGTATTTGTGGACCCTTGACTGAAACAATGAGAGGGGATAGAAAAGAGTTTAAGTGGACTAAAGGAGCAGAAAAGAGTTTTCAATTGTTGAAACAAAAAGTTACAGAACAACCTGTTTTAGCACTTCCAAATTTTAATAAGGTGTTTCAAGTAGATTGTGATGCTAGTGGTACTGCAATAGGAGCTGTTATGAGCCAAGAAGGTAAACCTGTTGCTTATTTCAGTGAGAAGTTAAATGATGCCAAGAGAAAATATTCTGTTTATGATCAGAAATTTTATGCTATAGTTCAGGCATTAAAGAAGTGGAGACATTATCTGCTTCCTAAAGAGTTTGTTTTGTATACTGATCATCAAGCTTTGCAATATTTGAATAGTCAAAGAAAATTGAATCAAAGGCATTTGAAATGGGTTGAGTTTTTGCAGAGTTATACATTTGTTTTGAAACACAGGAGTGGAAAGTCTAATAGGGTTGCAGATGCTCTTAGCAGAAGGCAACTATTGCTGACAGAAATGCAGATTGAAGTGGTTGGGTTCAAGGAACTCAAGAATTTGTATCGAGAGGATCCTGATTTTGGTGAAGCTTGGAAAGCTTGTATAGAACCTGTTACTCTAGACAGGACGAAATGGTTGGATTTCATCATCCAGGATGATATGCTATTCAGAGGGAGTCAGTTGTGCATTCCACGAAGTTCTATGAGGGAGAATCTCATCAAGGAGAAGCATAGTGGAGGATTGGCTGGACACTTCGGTCGTGATAAAACCCTTGCTTTGGTTGGTGAGAATTATTATTGGCCACAATTGCAGCAAGATGTGAAGAAGTTTGTACAGAGTTGCAGAGTATGTCAGATGGCGAAAGGAGTGAAGCAGAATACAGGGTTGTATCAGCCATTACCTATACCAGAAAAGCCTTGGGAGGATATCAGCATGGACTTTGTTCTTGGTTTACCGAGGACTCAGCGGGGACATGATTCAATTTTTGTAGTAGTTGATAGATTTTCGAAGATGGCACATTTCATTCCCTGCAAGAAGACTAATGATGCTGTTCATGTAGCAGAATTGTTTTTCAGAGAAGTAGTGAGACTTCATGGTTTGCCAAAGACCATAGTTTCAGATCGGGACACTAAGTTTGTTGGATATTTCTGGCGAACATTGTGGCAGAATTTAAAGATAGATTTGAAGTTCAGTTCATCACATCACCCACAGACTGATGGACAGACAGAGGTGGTGAATAGGAGTTTGGGAAATCTGCTGAGATGTTTGGTTGGGGATAAGCCAACAGGATGGGATTTGGTTTTACCACAAGCAGAATTTGCATACAATAATTCTGTCAACAGAAGCACTGGTAAATCACCATTCCAGATTGTATATGGAAGTAGTCCAAGAAATGCATCTGAATTGAGGAAGATAGATAAAGGAGAAATAAGTACTGCTGAGGCTGAGGATTTTGCAGAACACTTGAAGAACATCCATGAGGAGGTGACGAAGCATATTACCAAGATGAATGCACAGTATAAGGCTAAGGCAGATGAGAAAAGGAGGTATAAGGAATTTCAAGTTGGTGATGAAGTCATGGTTCATTTGCGGAAGGAGCGGTTTCCAGTTGGTACATATAACAAGCTGAAAATGAAGAAGTTTGGACCATGCAGGATATTGAAGAAACATGATTCAGGAAATGCATATGAGGTAGAATTGCCTACTGAGCTTAATATTTCACCAGTGTTTAACATTTCAGATTTGACAGAGTATCACGAAGGAAGTGTTGAAGATGAGATCGCAGCAGCACAGTGGAGTATTCCAGCAACTAGTTCAGACACTAAGGAGATCGAAGACATACTAGACAGTCGTATTGGCAGAAGCACAAGGAATAGGACATATGAAGAGTATTTGGTCAAATGGAAAGGACGACCTGTAGAAGATTCATCCTGGCTAACAAAGGAGGAGGTTAACCGTCTTGGTTTTCCTCTGCACACCTGAGTCGTGACAGGGTCACTTCTCAAATTACCCTGGGTGTCTGATGCAGGAGCATCCTGGGTGTAAGAGCAATCTTGCATCACCCAAAAAATATTTCCGTTTTTATATTCAATAAGGGCTATTTTAGTGCAGAGCTGCTATTTATGGAAAGTTACTATTTTTGGTAATTTTTGCATGTGCTCAGAATGATCTGATTTCTTTCTTGGAGGTTCATTTTGGTCATATAAGTCTGCCAGTAAAGCTTCATTGCCAGATCAAGTGTATATTGGAAGATATTGAAGATTTTCGGTATTGGCAGCAGGGGACAGAAACTTTGAACTCAGTTTTGAAGGCTTTAGAGGCCCCGGATGAGGTCGAATTTTGGGCTGAATGAAGCTTTCTTGATTCAGGGGTTGTAGAGCTCCTCGCGCCCTTTCCGAAATGGGGTTACAATAGTCAATCGGGTCAACTGGTGATGACTTATGGTCTTCGGAAGTTGGGTCACCTCAAATGGCGAAAAATGATTTTTCTTCAAAATTTCTGTTCGGGTTTCAAAATTTATTTTGAGCCGACTATGATGTAATGAAATGTAAAATAAAAATAATTCTAAGTTTGGTCGCCCTTATTGGCTAAAATTCTGGAACCTTCCCAGGCGGTGGATAACTGCCTATATAAGGAAGGCTGTATTATTGTCTTAGGCAGTTCAGAATAGTTCTGGGTAGTAGATCTGGGTAATAGTTCGAGGCTTTGTCCTACGGAATATTGTAAGGGAATGCCCATGTGGCTTTGCATATTGTAATTCTGAAAGTTTGTAATTCCACATTTGTGGAGATAATAAGAAGCCAATTTTCTGTTCTTGCATATTGTTGTTGTTTCTCTATTTCTGTTATGTGTTTGTGGTATTAAGGGGAGCACCCTTCATCAAGTGGTATCAGAGCAGGAGTTCTTGAGTGTGTAAACAGATCGCCGACTGTGAGGCAGTTTGCACCAGGACCGTGGCTAGGGTTTCAGCGCGCATCGCGAAAATGCCTCCACGAAGGGAACGTGGCGGAAGAGCTGGTGTTGTAACACCTGAGGTTAGAGAGCTGCAGAGACAAGTGCGAGCATTGCAAGAAGAGATTCGCAGAGGAATGAATCTTAATGTCAGAGATGAAAGCGAGGATGAAGCCGAAGAAGAATATCAAGAAGGAGAAGTCAAAATTGTGAACCAGGAGGAAGAAAGACTTTTTCGGGCCATTTCTAAGATTGGGAAAAGACCTAAGATTGAGGTTCCTACATTTTCTGGAAATCTTAACCCAGAGGAATTGATCGACTGGATCAATGAATGTGAGGAGTATTTTGAGTATGAAGATGTTGAGGATCCTGATAGGGTCAAATTTGCGAAGGCCAGACTGAAAGGTCATGCGAAGATCTCGTGGCAAGAAATTCAATTGGAGCGAAATAGAAGAGGGAAAGATAAAATCACAAGATGGGATCGGATGGTGGAAAAATTGAAGCGATAGTTCATCCCTGTTGATTATGAGCTTGACCTACTGAAGAAAATGCAAAGTTTGAAGCAAGCAGAAACATCTGTTCAGGAGTATACAGAGGAGTTCTATCGACTCCTCATCAGAACAGGCCATGCCGAAGCTGATAGGGAGAAAGTTGCCCGATACCTTAATGGGTTAAGGCCAAGCATTCAGGAGGAGTTGAATCTGGTTCGAATGAACAGTATTGAGGAGGCATACCAATTTGCCCTAAAAGTAGAGGAAAAGCTGAACAAGAAGTTTGAGAACAGACAAAACGGAAGAGGTCGCGGTGGACGATCTGGTGGACGGTCATATGGTGGCCGAAATGAGGATTCAAATAAGAAGGATGAGGCCAGTAGTAGTCAGAATCAGCGAGGAAATAATTCCAATCGCTTCCAAGATCAGAATAATAGAGATCAGAGAGGAAGAGGAAGAGGACAAGGATCTGGAAGAGGTGGCTTCCGTGGAACATGTTTTCACTGTGGAGAAGAAGGTCATAGGGCATTTGAATGTCCTCAGCGCCAAGGCAGAACGGACAGGAGAAATGAAGGCCAGGCCAGAGTTGCACATGTAGATGAAGATGCCAGATCATCAAATTCTGAAGATGCTGAAAGAGGAGAAACGTTGATTAACAGAAGAGTCCTGTTGAGTGGTGAGAAT
This sequence comes from Chamaecyparis obtusa, assembly GCA_027943335.1. Taxonomy (NCBI): domain Eukaryota; kingdom Viridiplantae; phylum Streptophyta; class Pinopsida; order Cupressales; family Cupressaceae; genus Chamaecyparis; species Chamaecyparis obtusa. Next base: position 2,184,175 of record BSBK01000647.1, on the reverse strand, counting down.
GAACCTGAGCAAAGGAGGAGCCTGTTTCGCACCAGGTGCAAGTGTGAAGGTAAATGTTGTGATGTGATCATTGATAGTGGAAGCACTGACAATTTGGTGTCAGAAGAGATGGTGACAAAGTTGAAGCTCAAGAGACAGAAACACCCACATCCATATCGGATTGCTTGGGTACAGGATGACCACAAGGTCATGGTCAATGAACAATGCCTGGTGAAGTTCAAGATTGGCGGATACCAAGATGAGGTATTGTGTGATATCATATCTATGGATGCATGTCATATGTTGTTGGGTAGACCATGGCAGTTTGACAGATGTGCTGTACACGATGGTCGTGCGAATACCTATTCCCTGACAAAGGATGGAGTGCGGCATAAGATAAAGCCATTGAAGGAGACTGAAGAAAAGGTATGTGGTAATGCAAGGATAACTTTTGTTGATAGAAGAAATTTCCTAGATGGCATGAGGCATGAGCATGTATGTTTTGCTTTAATTCCAAAAGCTGGTAAAGAGGAAGTAGAAGATGTTCCTGTAGAAGTTGCAGATTTGTTGAATGAGTTTCAGGATATTGTATCCGATAATATGCCTAATGGATTACCACCAGTCAGGAAGATTAGTCATCAGATGGACTTGATCCCAGGAGCGAGTTTGCCGAATAAGGCAGCACACAGAATGACACCTGCAGAAAGTGAGAAGTTGAACAGACAAGTACATGAACTGTTACAGAAAGGATTGATCCGTGAGAGTCTGAGTCCCTATGCTGTACCAGCGGTATTAGCACCAAAGAAGAATGGAGAATAGAGGATGTGTACAGATTCTAGAGCAATAAACAAGATCACAATCAAGTATAGGTTTCCATTGCCATGAATGGATGATATTATGGACTGTTTGAGTGGAGCTGTGTATTTCTCAAAGATAGATCTAAAAAGTGGATATCATCAAATTCGGATCAGAGAAGGAGATGAATGGAAGACTGCCTTCAAGACAAAGGAAGGACTATATGAGTGGTTAGTCATGCCTTTTGGGCTAACCAATGCACCGAGCACTTTCATGCGGCTCATGAACGAGGTTCTGAAAGAATTTTTGGGTAAGTTTGTCATTGTTTACCTGGATGATATTTTGATCTTTAGTAAGACATTGGATGAGCATATGATGCATATTCGTATGGTATTTGAGAAGTTGAGAGAAGAGAAATTGCTGATTAATTTGAAGAAGTGCAGTTTTGTGAAGAAAGAGTTAGTGTATTTGGGGTTTGTAGTTTCAGGAGAAGGTCTAAAAATGGACCCAGAGAAGGTACAGGCTATCCTTCAATGGCCTACTCCAAGGAGTGCTACTGAGGTAAGATCTTTTCATGGTTTGGCTAGCTTTTACAGAAAGTTTATCAGAAATTTTAGCAGTATTTGTGGACCCTTGACTGAAACAATGAGAGGGGATAGAAAAGAGTTTAAGTGGACTAAAGGAGCAGAAAAAAGTTTTCAATTGTTGAAACAAAAAAGTTACAGAACAACTTGTTTTAGCACTTCCAGATTTTAATAAGGTGTTTCAAGTAGATTGTGATGCTAGTGGTACTGCAATAGGAGCTGTTATGAGCCAAGAAGGTAAACCTGTTGCTTATTTCAGTGAGAAGTTAAATGATGCCAAGAGAAAATATTCTGTTTATGATCAAGAATTTTATGCTATAGTTCAGGCATTAAAGAAGTGGAGACATTATCTGCTTCCTAAAGAGTTTGTTTTGTATACTGATCATCAAGCTTTGCAATATTTGAATAGTCAAGGAAAATTGAATCAAAGGCATTTGAAATGGGTTGAGTTTTTGCAGAGTTATACATTTGTTTTGAAACACAGGAGTGGAAAGTCTAATAGGGTTGTAGATGCTCTTAGCAGAAGGCAACTATTGCTGACAGAAATGCAGATTGAAGTGGTTGGGTTCAAGGAACTCAAGAATTTGTATCGAGAGGATCCTGATTTTGGTGAAGCTTAGAAAGCTTGTATAGAACCTGTTACTCTAGACAGGACGAAATGGTTGGATTTCATCATCCAGGATGATATGCTATTCAGAGGGAGTCAGTTGTGCATTCCACGAAGTTCTATGAGGGAGAATCTCATCAAGGAGAAGCATAGTGGAGGATTGGCTGGACACTTTGGTCGTGATAAAACCCTTGCTTTGGTTGGTGAGAATTATTATTGGCCACAATTGCAGCAAGATGTGAAGAAGTTTGTACAGAGTTGCAGAGTATGTCAGATGGCGAAAGGAGTGAAGCAGAATACAGGGTTGTATCAGCCATTACCTATACCAGAAAAGCCTTGGGAGGATATCAGCATGGACTTTGTTCTTGGTTTACCGAGGACTCAGCGGGGACATGATTCAATTTTTGTAGTAGTTGACAGATTTTCAAAGATGGCACATTTCATTCCCTGCAAGAAGACTAATGATGCTGTTCATGTAGCAGAATTGTTTTTCAGAGAAGTAGTGAGACTTCATGGTTTGCCAAAGACCATAGTTTCAGATCGGGACACTAAGTTTGTTGGATATTTCTGGCGAACATTGTGGAAGAAGTTGAAGATAGATTTGAAGTTCAGTTCATCACATCACCCACAGACTGATGGACAGACAGAGGTGGTGAATAGGAGTTTGGGAAATCTGCTGAGATGTTTGGTTGGGGATAAGCCAACAGGATGGGATTTGGTTTTACCACAAGCAGAATTTGCATACAACAATTCTGTCAACAGAAGCACTGGTAAATCACCATTCCAGATTGTATATGGAAGTAGTCCAAGAAATGCATCTGAATTGAGGAAGATAGATAAAGGAGAAATAAGTACTGCTGAGGCTGAGGATTTTGCAGAACACTTGAAGAACATCCATGAGGAGGTGAGGAAGCATATTACCAAGATGAACGCACAGTATAAGGCTAAGGCAGATGAGAAAAGGAGGTATAAGGAATTTCAAGTTGGTGATGAAGTCATGGTTCATTTGTGGAAGGAGCGGTTTCCAGTTGGTACATATAACAAGCTGAAAATGAAGAAGTTTGGACCATGCAGGATATTGAAGAAACATGATTCAGGAAACGCATATGAGGTAGAATTGCCTACTGAGCTAAATATTTCACCAGTGTTTAACATTTCAGATTTGACAGAGTATCACGAAGGAAGTGTTGAAGATGAGATCGCAGCAGCACAGTGGAGTATTCCAGCAAGTAGTTCAGACACTAAGGAGATCGAAGACATACTGGACAGTCGTATTGGCAGAAGCACAAGGAATAGGACATATGAAGAGTATTTGGTCAAATGGAAAGGATGACCTGTAGAAGATTCATCGTGGCTAACAAAGGAGGAGGTTAACCGTCTTGGTTTTCCTCTGCACACCTGAGTCGTGACAGGGTCACTTCTCAAATTACCCTGGGTGTCTGATGCAGGAGCATCCTGGGTGTAAGAGCAATCTTGCATCACCCAAAAAATATTTCTATTTTTATATTCAATAAGGGCTATTTTAGTGCAGAGCTGCTATTTATGGAAAGTTACTATTTTTGGTAATTTTTGCATGTGCTCAGAATGATCTGATTTCTTTCTTGGAGGTTCATTTTGGTCATATAAGTCTGCCAGTAAAGCTTCATTGCCAGATCAAGTGTATATTGGAAGATATTGAAGATTTTCGGTATTGGCAGCAGGGGACAGAAACTTTGAACTCAGTTTTGAAGGCTTTAGAGGCCCCGAATGAGGTCGAATTTTGGGCTGAATGAAGCTTGCTTATTTTAAGCGTTGTAGAGCTCCTCGCGCCCTTTCCGAAATGGGGTTACAATAGTCAATCGGGTCAACTGGTGATGACTTATGGTCTTCGGAAGTTGGGTCACCTGAAATGGTGAAAAATGATTTTTCTTCAAAATTTCTGTTCGGGTTTCAAAATTTATTTTGAGCCGACTATGATATAATGAAATGTAAAATAAAAATAATTCTAAGTTTGGTCGGCCTTATTGGCTAAAATTCTGGAACCTTCCCAGGCGGTGGATAATTGCCTATATAAGGAAGGCTGTATTATTGTCTTAGGCAGTTCAGAATAGTTCTGGGTAGTAGATCTGGGTAATAGTTCGAGGCTTTGTCCTACGGAATATTGCAAGGGAATGCCCATGTGGCTTTGCATATTGTAATTCTGAAAGTTTGTAATTCCACATTTGTGGAGATAATAAGAAGCCAATTTTTTGTTCTTGCATATTGTTGTTGTTTCTCTATTTCTGTTATGTGTTTGTGGTATTAAGGGGAGCACCCTTCATCAAGTGGTATCAGAGCAGGAGTTCTTGAGTGTGTAAACAGATCGCCGACTGTGAGGCAGTTTGCACCAGGACCGTGGCTAGGGTTTCAGCGCGCATCGCGAAAATGCCTCCACGAAGGGAACGTGGCGGAAGAGCTGGTGTTGTAACACCTGAGGTTAGAGAGCTGCAGAGACAAGTGCGAGCATTGCAAGAAGAGATTCACAGAGGAATGAATCTTAATGTCAGAGATGAAAGCGAGGATGAAGCCGAAGAAGAATATCAAGAAGGAGAAGTCGAAATTGTGAACCAGGAGGAAGAAAGACTTTTTCGGGCCATTTCTAAGATTGGGAAAAGACCTAAGATTGAGGTTCCTACATTTTCTGGAAATCTTAACCCAGAGGAATTGATCGACTGGATCAATGAATGTGAGGAGTATTTTGAGTATGAAGATGTTGAGGATCCTGATAGGGTCAAATTTGCGAAGGCCAAACTGAAAGGTCATGCGAAGATCTGGTGGCAAGAAATTCAATTGGAGCGAAATAGAAGAGGGAAAGATAAAATCACAAGATGGGATCGGATGGTGGAAAAATTGAAGCGACAGTTCATCCCTGTTGATTATGAGCTTGACCTACTGAAGAAAATGCAAAGTTTGAAGCAAGCAGGAAAATCTGTTCAGGAGTATACAGAGGAGTTCTATCGACTCGTCATCAGAACAGGCCATGCCGAAGCTGATAAGGAGAAAGTTGCCCGATACCTTAATGGGTTAAGGCCAAGCATTCAGGAGGAGTTGAATCTGGTTCGAATGAACAGTATTGAGGAGGCATACCAATTTGCACTAAAAGTAGAGGAAAAGCTGAACAAGAAGTTTGAGAGCAGACAAAACGGAAGAGGTCGCGGTGGACGATCTGATGGACGGTCATATGGTGGCCGAAATGAGGATTCAAAAAAGAAGGATGAGGCCAGTAGTAGTCAGAATCAGCGAGGAAATAATTCCAATCGCTTCCAGGATCAGAATAATAGAGATTAGAGAGGAATAGGAAGAGGACAAGGATCTGGAAGAGGTGGCTTCCGTGGAACATGTTTTCACTGTGGAGAAGAAGGTCATAGGGCATTTGAATGTCCTCAGCGCCAAGGCAGGACGGACAGGAGAAATGAAGGCCAGGCCAGAGTTGCACATGTAGATGAAGATGCCAGATCATCAAATTCTGAAGATGCTGGAAGAGGAGAAACGTTGATTAACAGAAGAGTCCTGTTGAGTGGTGAGAATGAACCTGAGCAAAGGAGGAGCCTGTTTCGCACCAGGTGCAAGTGTGAAGGTAAATATTGTGATGTGATCATTGATAGTGGAAGCACTGACAATTTGGTGTAAGAAGAGATGGTGACAAAGTTGAAGCTCAAGAGACAGAAACACCCACATCCATATCGGATTGCCTGGGTACAGGATGACCACAAGGTCATGGTCAATGAACAATGCCTGGTGAAGTTCAAGAATTGCGGATACCAAGATGAGGTATTGTGTGATATCATATCTATGGATGCATGTCATATGTTGTTGGGTAGACCATGGCAGTTTGACAGATGTGCTGTACACGATGGTCGTGCGAATACCTATTCCCTGACAAAGGATGGAGTGCGGCATAAGCTAAAGCCATTGAAGGAGACTGAAGAAAAGGTATGTGGTAATGCAAGGATAACTTTTGTTGATGGAAGAAATTTCTTAGATGGCATGAGGCATGAGCATGTATGTTTTGCTTTAATTCCAAAAGCTGGTAAAGAGGAAGTAGAAGATGTTCCTGTAGAAGTTGCAGATTTGTTGAATGAGTTTCAGGATATTGTATCCGATAACATGCCTGATGGATTACCACCAGTCAGGAAGATCAGTCATCAGATGGACTTGATCCCAGGAGCGAGTTTGCCGAATAAGGCAGCACACAGAATGACACATGCAGAAAGTGAGGAGTTGAACAGATAAGTACATGAACTGTTACAGAAAGGATTGATCCGTGAGAGTCTGAGTCCCTGTGCTGTACCAGCGGTATTAGCACCAAAGAAGAATGGAGAATGGAGGATGTGTACAGATTCCAGAGCAATAAACAAGATCACAATCAAGTATAGGTTTCCATTGCCACGAATGGATGATATTATGGACTGTTTGAGTGGAGCTGTGTATTTCTCAAAGATAGATCTAAAAAGTGGATATCATCAGATTCGGATCAGAGAAGGAGATGAATGGAAGACTGCCTTCAAGACAAAGGAAGGACTATATGAATGGTTAGTCATGCCTTTTGGGCTAACCAATGCACCGAGCACTTTCATGCGGCTCATGAACGAGGTTCTGAAAGAATTTTTGGGTAAGTTTGTCATTGTTTACCTGGATGATATTTTGATCTTTAGTAAGACATTGGATGAGCATATGATGCATATTCGTATGGTATTTGAGAAGTTGAGAGAAGAGAAATTGCTGATTAATTTGAAGAAGTGCAGTTTTGTGAAGAAAGAGTTAGTGTATTTGGGGTTTGTAGTTTCAGGAGAAGGTCTAAAAATGGACCCAGAGAAGGTACAGGCTATCCTTGAATGGCCTACTGCAAGGAGTGCTACTGAGGTAAGATCTTTTCATGGTTTGGCTAGCTTTTACAGAAAGTTTATCAGAAATTTTAGCAGTATTTGTGGACCCTTGACTGAAACAATGAGAGGGGATAGAAAAGAGTTTAAGTGGACTAAAGGAGCAGAAAAGAGTTTTCAATTGTTGAAACAAAAAGTTACAGAACAACCTGTTTTAGCACTTCCAGATTTTAATAAGGTGTTTCAAGTAGATTGTGATGCTAGTGGTACTGCAATAGGGGCTGTTATGAGCCAAGAAGGTAAACCTGTTGCTTATTTCAGTGAGAAGTTAAATGATGCCAAGAGAAAATATTCTGTTTATGATCAAGAATTTTATGCTATAGATCAGGCATTAAAGAAGTGGAGACATTATCTGCTTCCTAAAGAGTTTGTTTTGTATACTGATCACCAAGCTTTGCAATATTTGAATAGTCAAGGAAAATTGAATCAAAGGCATTTGAAATGGGTTGAGTTTTTGCAGAGTTATACATTTGTTTTGAAACACAGGAGTGGAAAGTCTAATAGGGTTGCAGATGCTCTTAGCAGAAGGCAACTATTGCTGACAGAAATGCAGATTGAAGTGGTTGGGTTCAAGGAACTCAAGAATTTGTATCGAGAGGATCCTGATTTTGGTGAAGCTTGGAAAGCTTGTATAGAACCTGTTACTCTAGACAGGACGAAATGGTTGGATTTCATCATCCAGGATGATATGCTATTCAGAGGGAGTCAGTTGTGCATTCCTCGAAGTTCTATGAGGGAGAATCTCATCAAGGAGAAGCATAGTGGAGGATTGGCTGGACACTTTGGTCGTGATAAAACCCTTGCTTTGGTTGGTGAGAATTATTATTGGCCACAATTGCAGCAAGATGTGAAGAAGTTTGTACAGAGTTGCAGAGTATGTCAGATGGCGAAAGGAGTGAAGTAGAATACAGGGTTGTATCAGCCATTACCTATACCAGAAAAGCCTTGGGAGGATATCAGCATGGACTTTGTTCTTGGTTTACCAAGGACTCAGCGGGGACATGATTCAATTTTTGTAGTAGTTGACAGATTTTTGAAGATGGCACATTTCATTCCCTGCAAGAAGACTAATGATGCTGTTCATGTAGCAGAATTGTTTTTCAGAGAAGTAGTGAGACTTCATGGTTTGCCAAAGACCATAGTTTCAGATCGGGACACTAAGTTTGTTGGATATTTCTGGCGAACATTGTGGAAGAAGTTGAAGATAGATTTGAAGTTCAGTTCATCACATCACCCACAGACTGATGGACAGACAGAGGTGGTGAATAGGAGTTTGGGAAATCTGCTGAGATGTTTGGTTGGGGATAAGCCAACAGGATGGGATTTGGTTTTACCACAAGCAGAATTTGCATACAATAATTCTGTCAACAGAAGCACTGGTAAATCACCATTCCAGATTGTATATGGAAGTAGTCCAAGAAATGCATCTGAATTGAGGAAGATAGATAAAGGAGAAATAAGTACTGCTGAGGCTGAGGATTTTGCAGAACACTTGAAGAACATCCATGAGGAGGTGAGGAAGCATATTACCAAGATGAACGCACAGTATAAGGCTAAGGCAGATGAGAAAAGGAGGTATAAGGAATTTCAAGTTGGTGATGAAGTCATGGTTCATTTGCGGAAGGAGCGGTTTCCAGTTGGTACATATAACAAGCTGAAAATGAAGAAGTTTGGACCATGCAGGATATTGAAGAAACATGATTCAGGAAACGCATATGAGGTAGAATTGCCTACTGAGCTAAATATTTCACCAGTGTTTAACATTTCAGATTTGACAGAGTATCACGAAGGAAGTGTTGAAGATGAGATCGCAGCAGCACAGTGGAGTATTCCAGTAACTAGTTCAGACACTAAGGAGATCGAAGACATACTGGACAGTCGTATTGGCAGAAGCACAAGGAATAGGACATATGAAGAGTATTTGGTCAAATGGAAAGGATGACCTATAGAAGATTCATCGTGGCTAACAAAGGAGGAGGTTAACCATCTTGGTTTTCCTCTGCACACCTGAGTCGTGACAGGGTCACTTCTCAAATTACCCTGGGTGTCTAATGCAGGAGCATCCTGGGTGTAAGAGCAATCTTGCATCACCCAAAAAATATTTCTGTTTTTATATTCAATAAGGGCTATTTTAGTGCAGAGCTGCTATTTATGGAAAGTTACTATTTTTGGTAATTTTTGCATGTGCTCAAAATGATCTGATTTCTTTCTTGGAGGTTCATTTTGGTCATATAAGTCTGCCAGTAAAGCTTCATTGCCAGATCAAGTGTATATTGGAAGATATTGAAGATTTTCGGTATTGGCAGCAGGGGACAGAAACTTTGAACTCAGTTTTGAAGGCTTTAGAGGCCCCGGATGAGGTCAAATATTGGGCTGAATGAAGCTTTCTTGATTTAGGCGTTGTAGAGCTCCTCGCGCCCTTTCCGAAATGGGGTTACAATAGTCAATCGGGTCAACTGGTGATGACTTATGGTCTTCGGAAGTTGGGTCACCTGAAATGGCGGAAAATGATTTTTCTTCAAAATTTCTGTTCGGGTTTCAAAATTTATTTTGAGCCGACTATGATGTAATGAAATGTAAAATAAAAATAATTCTAAGTTTGGTCGGCCTTATTGGCTAAAATTCTGGAACCTTCCCAGGCGGTGGATAATTGCCTATATAAGGAAGGCTGTATTATTGTCTTAGGCAGTTCAGAATAGTTCTGGGTAATAGATCTGGGTAATAGTTTGAGGCTTTGTCCTACGAAATATTGTAAGGGAATGCCCATCTGGCTTTGCATATTGTAATTCTGAAAGTTTGTAATTCCACATTTGTGGAGATAATAAGAAGCCAATTTTCTGTTCTTGCATATTGTTGTTGTTTCTCTATTTCTGTTATGTGTTTGTGGTATTAAGGGGAGCACCCTTCATCATAATTTGATCAAGCTCTTCTTTCATAGCATCATGCCAATCTGAATCTTTATAAGCATCTTCAAAACTTAAAGGTTCAATTTGAGATAGTAAACATACCACATCACTGCTAGCTAAGTTATTTTCTTGTGGTCTTGTTAAGACTTTCCTGCTTTGATCTCCAATGATGTCTTTCTTGGAATGGTTTCTAGATGTAAACTTTGGGATCTTAGCTATTGCTGACTCATCAGCCTTAGGAGTCTCTTCTTCACTTGTCTCAGGGTCATTGAATAACACATCAATGCTGTCAAACATTTCTTCAATAACTATCTCACTAGTAGAGGATCTAGGTTCTTCCTCAATCATGGGTGAGTAATCATGATATCTTTCTTAAATCATAAACTTTTCATCAATCTTCACATGAGTACTTTCAATGATCTTTTTTGATCTTAAATTGAAACATCTATAAGCTTTACTTTTAGTAGAGTAACCAAGGAAAATACCTTCATCACTTCTTGCATCAAACTTGCCTATTGCTTCATCCCTCTTGAAGTAGCACTTGCTTCCAAATATTTTAAAGTATTTTACTGTGGGAACATTACCAAACCATAACTCATAAGGTGTTTTGTCAGCGCTAGGCCTTAACTGAATTCTATTGATGGTGTAGACCGTTTTATTCACCACATCTGTCCAATAGGTGTGCTCAACTTTTCCTTCTATCATAATAGTGTGCGCTGTGTACAGAATGATCCTATTCCTTCTCTCTGCAATTCCATTCTACTGAGGTGTTCTAGGTGCACTCAATTGTCTCTTTATGCCATGTTCTTTGCAGTACTCATAAAATCTGTCAGAGGTGAATTCTCCTCCCCTATCCGATCTTAAACATTTTATCTAAAATCTAGATTCATTCTCAACCTTAGCTTTGAATATTTTGAACTTATCAAATGCTTCTGACTTATCTTTCAAGAATGCAAGCCACATCATTCTAGTATAATCATCAAAAAATAAAATAAAATACCTTTCACCATAGTATGATCTTGTTTGAGTTGGTCCACATAGGTCTGTATGAATCATATCCAACTTGTTCTCCGTTGAATTGTGCTTGCTCCTAAATGCATTTCTCACATGCTTTCCCATCACACATTCTCTGCATATAGTATCAACTAGTTTTTCTATGCTAGGTAGATCTCTTACTGCCTTAACATTGCTTATCTTCACTATGTTATCAAAATTGATATGACATAGTCTTTTATGCCACAACCAACTATCATCAACTTTAGCAACAAAGCAACTTGCTTCTGAATTGGGTTGAAAAACATTACCTCTTGTCTTTGAGCCTGATGCAATCATAACACTATCCTTGTTGTTAATGATTCTTTTTTCATCTTTGAACTCCAACTGATATCCTTTTCCAAGTAACTGACCAACACTGAGAAGGTTATGTTTCAAACCATCAACATAGAGAACATCATCAGTACTGTTCTTACCATCCAAAGTGATGGCTCCTCTACCAACTATTGGTTTAGGAGTGTTGTCACCAAATCTGACCATACCTCCATTATATTTGTCCAGATGAAAAATTTTCCTTTATCACTTGTCATGTGATGTGAACAACCACTATCTATGATCCAGTCTATCCTTATGTCTGCTTGGGAAATCAATGCTAGCTCTTGTTTCTCTTTCACATCTTTATGTTCAGTCTTATTATTCATTTTGTCTACAATAGCAATGAATCCAATTTCTTCTTCACCTAATTCTTCATCTGAGACTCCATCTCTAGCAAAGTAACATTCCTTAGAGTACTTAGGCTTGTAATCCTTCTTGAACTTTCTAGCTCTAGTAGGACACTTAGATGCAAAGTGACCTATCTTATTACATGAAAAACACTTGAATGGAAATTGACCTTTATATTTTCCTTTTCCTTTCTTATCTCTTTTAGCAATCATAGCAATAAAATCATCTAAATTTTTTTCTTCATCATCATCATCAAAATTACCAGAAGTGTTTGCAGATTTCTTACCATGAACTGTTGCTTTGAAGGTTGTCTCACTTTTAGGCTTGGTCTTCAATCTTGAAATCTCAAAAGCTGAGATTTTGCTGATCAAGGTCTCTCTCTTGAAATTGGTTGTAAGCTTCATGGTCTCATCAAGAATGTTGATATTGTTTTCATATTCTGGAGTGAGAGTAGTCATCAACTTGTCCATAATATCTTCCTCTAAGATCTCTCCACCATTGTTCCCGATTCCAGCAACTACTTCATTTATCCTCTTATTATAAGCTCTGATATTTTCTTCATGAAACATCTCTAATACATTGTATCTTTTCTTCCAAGTCTTTCTTCGTGCATACTTTGCTTGTTTGTCTCCTTCAAAAATGTCTGCAAGGTGCTTCCATATCTTGTGGGCAGTGTCTACCTTCTTTATCTCTAAAAACTCACTATTTGATAGTGCACTGATAAGGGCTTCTTTGGCAATAGCATTCTGATGAAATAATTCCTTTTGTGTATTAGAAGCATCATCCTATCCAAGATCTTCTAGGGTAGGTATCTTGGTTGCTTTGATAGTTACATTAAAAACTTCAAAACCAATGCACTACAAATGGGTCACCATCTTATCCTTCCAATCAAGATTATTTTCTCCATCAAACTTAGGACTCTCTTTCCTAAAGTACGCCATCTTATCAACTTCAAGTTTTTAAACTTTCTCTCTAAGGTACTTGTCTCTGATACCAATTGTTAGGAATGGTCCCAAGAGATAACTAAGAGGGGGGTGAATCAGTTATCTACAAGTTTCAATTCTTTATCCAATTAAGTATACTTAAACATAAAGCATAAACACAATGAAAGAATATATGAACACAACACCAATATTTTAGTTATGGGGAAACCCAAATAGGTAAAAACCCCGGTGGGACTTGATACCCACTAATATTCTATACTAGTGTATAATGATCCTTGCTAGAAGATCCTTTACCCTGTTAGGAGTAGCTCTACAATATATGAAGTATAGTAGACCTAGGTAAGGGTTAGACCCTATTAGGATTATTTTACAATTATCCCTGTTAGGGGAGAGGACGCACTGTCCGAGAGTTCACTACTCAAAGGGGTGAAGGCTACAACCTTCTGAATAACAGATACACACTATATATGGATCTTGGTGAACTGCACTTTGACCTACTATCTGGATCAATTCTAATATATAGCACAAATACTCTACTTGGTCACATTGACCATCTTCTGATGGTTCCACAAATCACACTCTCTACTCTGCTCTTAATCAACCATGAACCACACTTCAGCAATCACAAATGACTGCCTATAAATATCTTTCCTCTAAATGATATAATCAAGTCAGCCTGTTAGAACCACCTTGAAATCATAATAGAGAAACCATAATAAACTCCAACAAACATTCTGTCGACTCCATTATTCACGCAACATATTCTGGGACCTATCTAAATAAAATAAATGTAGACGCATGCTACTCACTGTCGGCTCTACCAAACCAACTGGATCTTTCTCTACAAGATGAATCAAATCATACGCTCTTAACCAAACATCAACAACTCATCTCTAAGCTTAACTTCAAGGTCACATACCCTCAAGATAGGCGCAACTCCAGAACCAATAAAATCTCTGTCAGCTCTACTGAACTAACACAGGAAACTATTACTGATGAATAGCGACTGTATAACTTCACTTGCATTCATCATCAGATCATGTGTCCATGAACTTAACATGCCTAACATGTATACAACATATATCCAAGGGTGCATGCCCATAGCACAACTGTATGGACAACCATACATAGAACACTGCCTGTAACTCTGTCAAGAACACTACTGACACAAGTTGTTGTGTGCTAAAATGTTGTCACACTTCTATGAACCATTAAATCTAAGATTACTCAAGAATGAGATCTCAAATGGTGACTCATAGTTCTCTATTCATGGAGTGCAAGGGTTTATGATGGAGGCCCTCAGATAAGACTTAATTTGTGCCCATGTTAGTACACCATAAAATGAGAGATTCAAAGAGAAAAAGCAAGAATACTAGTCTCCATGATCATCAAATATGCATGAAAATGAAAATGAAAGTAGATTTAAGCTAGATGGATTAAGATAGATGCAAGAAAGAAAATGAAAATGATGATGCAATGCTTCAATATGAGAGATCTAGAAATACCACAGCTCCAAGATGCCAAGAATGAGAGACTCCAAGATTCCAAGATGCTAAGATGCCAAGACTCCAAGAGGATGATAATGCAAGAGATGACGATGCAAAAGATGGATGATTAAGAATGAGGAGAGAGACTCCTTTTAAAGGATTTAGAAATGAACGAACTGTCAAGATTAAGAGGCAACAAGAAATGAGCAATGGTGGAGATTAAATCTTGGTTGATCCATGTGCTCAAGATTCTCAAGAGGAAAAATCAATGGACATGGTTAAGAGGCAAAAAGATGTGTGGAAGAGATTAAGAGGCAAAAACCTTTTTCAAAAAGTCAAAAGATTCTATCTCATAGGAAAGTGCACTTTTCTTTTTCTTTTTATTTTATTATTTTTAGCAAAGTGGTTAGCATTATTTAATTTTAAAAAAAAGAAAATTTAAAAAAGAGATTTGTTCTTTTAATTAAATGTGGCTTAGGATAAAGTGATTTTATTATTTAATTAAAAGATTTATTTTATTTAATTAAAAGGGAGCATATTCTCTTATATAAATAAAACTTAGGATAAAATGATCAAACCTTAGGAAATATTAAAATAATTGAATTAATTACGATTTGATCAAAGAAATTGATTTGAATTGAAAATATTGCAAAGCATTGATTCAGGAAATTGATAAATTGGTTCCATCATTTGATAAATTGAAGAATGAGGCCCAAAGTCTAGGTGACCATTTTAGGGTGCATACATTTGCCCCTCTTTGACTGATGTGAGATCGATTTGGGATCACATGTAGTCAAAGAATGAAATTGAAATGTGAGATTGATTTGGGATCACAAAACAACCCAGACGTGTGTTCGACAGATGGAAACACATCAGGACAAAGATAAGCTAATTGAAAAAGAAAGGTTTAATTGATATGTTTGATAAAGCTGAATCAAGGATTAAATTTTGATAGGTACTACCCCCTCATGATTGAAATCGAAATGAGATAGAGGAGAAACAGTAAATTGATAAATTTGATCAAATTGAACTAAAGATAAGGTTCCTGATGTAAGATGAAAAATTTAAGGATCACAGAACCAAGATAGATCATTAAGCATGAAAGATTATGCCCCAAGGTTGAAAAAAGAAAAGAAGTGGGGTGAAAGTGAATGGAAGATAAAAGTTTGGAAGAGGTCAAAAGAAATGGAGAAGAAAGAGAATTTGCCTCAAGAAAGAGGATTCCTCAAAATAAATCAACTGTTTAAGATAGAAAATTTTGATTGAGATCACGAAAGAAGATAATGAAATGAAGATCAAAACATGATCACTATTGATTAAAAGTCCAAAAGAAAGATGAAGGAAAACCCTCTCAAAATCTTAATGTAGCCTAAAAAAATGCAAATTAACATGAGGTTTAACAATGCAAGCTACATGAAAATGCAAAGGTGTACTTGCAATAGAGCAACTGTAACATAGGATTTTGTGTTCATCATTCATTAGAGAATGTTAAGGAACTTATTTTCATCATTGGGCCATTATTAACGGACATTGGAAAATCACACAATAATCACTAGTCACAAGCGCAACTATGAAAATATGAATGTGATTTATATCGGGTTGGAATGTGGAAAGATTCTAATAGAAGCTTCAAAGACATAACAGTCAAGATGACTTCAATGTTAGCTTACCCAATTTAATGTAGCAAAACCACACTCGCATCAAGGCATAGATGCCAGGATGACTATAAGAATAGTTGTGCAAAAAATAGTCAAGGATGATGTCTCAAATCTCCTAAGTGTTTCAAGGGAACAACAAGAGACACTCCAGAGTTTTAAAACCACACCCACAAGCAGAAAGCAAATAAAAATATGTCCCATGCCCCAAGTCCTCTAGCTATGCATTTCGGAGAGACTTATTAGACAAGGACACTCAACGAAAATAAATAACAATCAACACACAAAGAAAAGATCATGACATAGCTCAAGCATTAAGTGTGATGTTTAAAAATTTAAGTGTGTTAATTGATACTAAGTTCTGAGGATAAGGATCGAATGCTTGCAAGAAGGTAAGATCACATGACAAAACTGGGTAAGACCAAACCAATAAGTGTTGAGAAACACTCAATGCTAGAGGTTGTGTTGAAAAACATAGTTGGGTAGATGTTGAAAAAAACTATTTGCAAGGCATCCTAAAGACTAACACATCCAAGAGACCAAAGCTAACATAGTTATGCCCCCTAGACAAAGACAACGACCAATTCCAAACCAAGGCAACAATGACAAGGCATGATGGAGAAAGGCTAAGTGTCGAGGATGTGTTCTAAGAAATAGGGGTACAAAGGTCTCAAGTAGTGCCCATTTCCAAGTTTTCACCACATGGATTTTATTGTAATTTTTCCTCTCTTTTTTTCAGGACTTTTCATAATTTTTTTATATTTTTGCTACCAAGGTGCCTATTTCCTAGTTTTCACCAAGGCACTTTTTCTATTTTTTTTAATTTTTAAATTTTTAAATTTTTTTTAAATTTTTTGAATATATAATTTTTTTGAGATACATCAAAGCACATATTGCTAGGTTTTCACTAAGATGATCATTTTTTCAGGATATTTTTTAATTTTTAGAATTTTTGACAATATATCATTTTTAAAGATTTTTTCAGGATTAATAAATATGCACAAAAGATGCCCCCAGAGAGAATGGGCATCAAACTCCCAAGCAAGATCACATCATGTAGTCCCAATGTCTAGTAAGGTGGAGAACAAGAGGGATTAGCAAGCTGGTGGAAGAGATGGAAGACAAGAGAATGAAGGAGAATGAAGGGAAGAAATTCTCAAGGGAAAACTCCTCAAGAGTACCCAAGCTAGGGAGAAATTGTCATGTAAAGCACATTTGGACAAGAAATGAAAGGCTAGCATAAGATAAACCTCAAAAGAGTAATGCAAAAGAAGGAAAGGATGTAGTCTAAAGGAGTAGACATGTCAAGAGGCTTCATAGCATTATGTTTTATTCTTTTTTATTAGACCAAGACCAAAGGGGAAAAGGATAGCGAAAGGCTAGAATGAATGGAGGAAAATAAATATGAAGGCTAAACATGAATGGAATGAAAGAAAGATCATCGTAAAATAGCTCACAAGATAGCCAAATGTTCATGTATAGGTCAACATTGTCAAGAACAAAGAGAGAAGATGAAATGGATGAAATATGTAGAAGAACTACGCATGATGTCTGATTGCCAGGTTTTCATCACGGTACTTATCCAAGGCGCCACAAGGGAGTGGTTTTCACCATAGGATGAATTTATTTCTCTTTAATTTTTCTATCAAGGCACCTGTTTCCACGTTTTCATCAAGGCACATTTTCAATTTTTTTCGAATTTTTTTTTTCAAATTTTTCTATTTTTGAATTTTTTATTTTTTTTGGAAGAAGGCAAGCTTTTAGATAATTCTCCTTGAAAGGATAAACCATGAAAGGAAGGATTGTGAAAGGGTAGATGAAAAGGAAGGCAAGATCAACATCAACACACACCTTGAAGGGTGGTGAGAGGATGGAGGAAATGTGAATGAAGGAATACGTGAAGGAGTATGGTGAATGGATAGTAGAGGTTGCAGTCTAGGTGCATGTAATGGAAGAATGTTTTTGGAAGAAGATGAAGTGGAAGCCTTTGGAAGCTTGAATGTCAACTTCACTTTTTGCTTAACATCAGACTCTTTTAAGAAAGTCTTTGGAATCCATATAGCCATAGGATTTTCATTTCTTTTTGATTATTTAGAGAGAATATCTTCAATGATGGATTTTGGAACCCATACTTGTCTTGTAGTTTTCTTCTTAAATATCTCTTTTGACTTTATGCCTCCATGTCGATTAGAAGGGACATGGTGATCTTTTTTTTTTGATGGATTCTTGTATTGCTTCTTTTTCTTGTATTGAACATTCAAGTTACTTCCAAAAGACTTGGGACCTGTGGAAGAAGAAGGAGGATATGACTGGTTTAGATGGGTGGGTGGATGAAAAGGATTCAAGGGTATGCATCTATGTTGATCTTGAGGAAAGATAGGAGATGGAGGGATGTAAGGACCCAAGATGGATGATGACTTAGGATAGTTAGGAGGGGAAAGTGAAGGGACGTAAGGGCCCAGGATGGAAGGAAGACACAAAGCCCTTAGTATTGGTGGAGGAGGTCCAAGGATGGATGTGGAAGATACAAAAGGACAATCAATAAGTTCATAAACATCTATATGACAACCAAGGACATCAGCATCATTAGAGTGAGCATTAGGATTTGCAATAGGATCATGAACATCTTGAATAGGAGCAACTTCTTTGATAGGATTTTTCAGAGCTTGCAAAGACTTAGGAAGAGTAGAAAGTGGAAGTGAACATGGAGTGGTAGAACAAGAAGATGGAAGGCTTTGATCTTGACAAGGAGCTTTGGATAGCATAAGCATATAATTTTTCTCTTAATTTTTAATAGGCTTAACATTGGAAGTAACGACACTATTTTTAATAACCTTAATGGAAATATCATCTTTGGAAAGTGCAAGTGTAGTAAGGTTATTTTGATTGTCAATAAGCTCAATGGTGTAAGTAGTAGCTTGATCTTGCTTAGGAGAAGACTTAAGACATGGTGGAATAAATGAGAAAGGGTGTGCAGGATCAAAAGAACCATGAAATAGATAAGAGACATCATGAAAAGGATTGGATGACCTAGAGGGTTCTTGATCTTGATCTTTCTCTATGTTCTTTTCTTTATCATTTTTAGAGTCCTCTTGACATAGAGCCACTTCTAAGGACAAAGAAGCATGTGGGAATTGTATGGAAGACTTTGGAAAAGATGGTGAAGGACTAGCTGAAGTAGGCATTATAGCATATAAAGGCTTAGACTCTTTAGGTTTAGCATTATTGAGAGTATTTGTAGCCAAGTGAAGGTTAGCTTGAGTTTCTTTAAGAGGTATCCCTTGAAGATAACTATAGGGAACCTCATGAAAAGTATTAGGATTTTTAGTCGATGAAGGATTTGTGACAGATTTGGAAGACTTGGAAGCTTTAGGAAATGTATGGGTATTGGAGGAAGTAGGGGATGGAAGGGAAACATCACAAGACAAAGGTCCAGCATTAATATGATCTTTCTCAAGAGTGAAATCTTTATTTTTAGTAGGATAATTCTTAGAGGAGAAATGCTCATAGTATCTATGTTTATAATCAGCATGGAAAGCTTTCTCTTCCTCAATAGAAGTAGATGCATCATATTTTTCACAACAAGCATTATAGTCTCTTTCAAAATCAGAATCATATGGATCACCATCATGATCTATCCAATGTGATTACCCTTTAGTAAGCACAAGCACACGATGAGGAGGACTCTTAGGAATAGATGTTTTATAGGTATGACTATATGGTTCATCATCATATGCATCATAATAGTCATCAAAGATGGGTGTGTCACTCTTCATAGAAGAGGTATCACAAGGATTACTATATTGCTCATATTGAGGAGTAAGACTCTTGGGAGAAGTAGAAGAGGAATGAGATTGTGAAGAAGAGGAAAGTGAAGACCTAGTGGAGGAAGAAGACTTGGATAATGAAGAATGTGAATAATGTCCACAAGAATCATGATAAGACTTGGAAGATGAAGAATTCAAATAATGTCTAGAGGATTCATGGTAAGACTTGGAAGATAAAAAATTTGAATGGTGTCTAGAAGAGTCATGGTAAGACTTGGAATATGAAGAATTTGAATGGTGTCTAGAAGAGTTATGGTAAGACTTGGAAGTTGAGGAATTTGAATGATGTTTATAAGAGTCATGATAAGACTTGGAAGGTGAAGAATTTGAATGATGTCTGGAAGAATCATGATAGGACTTGGAAGGTGAAGAATTTGAATGAGAAGACTTAGATAATGAAGAATGTTTGGAAGAAGGAGATTGTGAGAGGATCATGAGCATGATTCTACCAAAGGCCGGTGATTCACTTGCTTTCTTTTATATTTTTGTCATAAATTTATCATCAATGAAACTGTTGGAAGAATGATATTTTTCAAATTGAGCAAGGAGATCAAGATCATCCATTTTCAAGAGAGGTTCTATAGCAAGATAGTTGAAACTCATGATTCTAGAAGAGGAGGAACCAAGCATGGAAGTGACATAAGAGATAAATAGAAGAAGGTAGACTAGAAAATAAGAGGAAAAGAATCAAGAAGATGTGGAGAGTTTAAGAAGAAGAGGAAGAAGAGTGAAGGAAGAAGAGAAAGGATGGAAATGGGAGACTAGGAAAACATGGGAGATGTGGAAGAAAGAAGACCAAGAGTCATTTTGTGCAACTTGATACCATTTAAGTTCATTTGGATGTTGAGCAACATGTCATAGCACTTTTGGGGAGATCTTTGAAGTTTTTTTTGTTTTTTTTTATCACTCGGGAACTCAAATTTTGTTCATTTTAAATAACCAACTAGATGTATCAACATATTTTTATCATCAATCAAGCACATAAGACAACAATCAAGGAGTTCAAGAAAATAAATATCTTCAAAAAATGAACAAGGGACAAAGCAACCTTGCACATGAACAAGAATAGTGACTTGGTATTTCTACTCCCTAAGAACTACTTGTGTATGTTCTCAAAATATTTTTCCAATCACACACAATCCTAGAATGACAAATTTGGTTGCACTATGGTTTTTAGTAATGGTTTGACTCTGCAACTTTTGTAATCTCAAGAGGGTGAACTCCAATCCAGACACATTGAGATTTTCACACATTTCGAGAACTTAATCAATCAGAGATGCTGAGGAGATCTGACAGCCCAACAAGAAACTATACCCATGGAGATTTCTTCCACAAGGACATTTATATAGTGGTTGTCACTACCATGGCAAAAATGACTATTACCACTTGAGGTTTCATCCACATGGTTTACCCAATAAAGGGAGTGTCCACTACGGTTAACCCTCTCTAACAAGGTGACTCACAAAAAGGACCACATGGGGACTTAGCTTAGATTCAAGGATCTAAGTTTCTGGTACTACCCAAAAAGGGAGGAGAGCATAATCCTCTAGCCTCTTCACTTCACCAAAACATAGAAAATAGATTCATTGACATGCTAAGATTGAAACCACCTCACCAAGGTTTGTAATGTCAACAACAATGTCTACCGAGCTCTCTAAGTGGGTCCAAGAGAGAACGTATCGATCAATGTTGAAGACTAAACTAAGTAAGATCGTGAGATAGTAACAATATCCTCCCTACCTACAAGGGGATCTATCATCAAGAAGAGCTTCAAAAGAAAATCACTCTCTCAAGAATGCCACAAATAGTGTTCATAGGGCCTAATTACTATGTGAAACATATATGCAAGAAAGTGAATCTATGTTCTTTTTAGAGCCCAAATTTGAAGTGTGATCTACGAAAGCAATAAACACTCAAGCTAGGCACATGAGAGATTTATTTTAATTTACAAAATTCAAATGTTATAGAGATTCAACAAAATACCTCAAATCCAATGCAACGCGCTTAGTAGATTTTTGTTGAGCTTTTTTTGTGCAAGCAAGCCACAAACTCTCCAATAAGCAAACAAGCAAACAAAATCTAACTTATGCAAACCCTAGGGTTAGATCTAAAAATCAATTGTTAGGAGCAATAATAGCTAGAAAATAATCCAAATGACAACTCATATTATGCATTGAACAATGAAAATAAGTGCATACTCATCACAAAATTTTAATTTTTTTGCATTTGACCTAGTCAACAAGATCTAATTTTTTTGATATGATTTCGGCCACAAAAATAAAAATCCAAAATAGAGACCCCTACTAAAAAAAAGAGAGCTTTCCAAAAATATAAAAATTTTAGAAAATTCTCTTCATTTGTGCCCTAGAGACCCATTTTACATAAATAGACTAGTTTTTGTAAATCAATTATTTGAGCTATGATATTGCATCCAAATTCAAAAAACAAAGAATGGACCCCCTATAGAGTTTGAAGAGATTTCTAAAAATGTAAAAATTTCTAAAAAATATGCTAAGTTTCGCCAAAAATTAATTTTTTATGAAAAATAAAGAAAAAATTATAAAAAATTGAAACTACCTCAGAAAATTCTAAATTTTTAATTGGAGCTTCTTTGATATGTCACCAACTTGAAAGCAAAAATTCAGACCAAAAACCCAAGCCCTTTTGGAGATAGATCAAATCTTTGAAAATCTAGGGTTTTAGTCTCCAAGCAAATCTGCGCAAGGGGGTTAGCTCCAAAAATAACCAAAACAATCATGTAAAGGTGGGTTGCCCCATGATGGGTGCCAAAAATATGTGCTAAAATTTTGTCACACTTCTATGAGTCATTAAATCTAAGATTACTCAAGAATGAGGTCTCAAATGGTGACTCATAGCTCTCTATTCATGGAGTGCAAAAGTTTATGATGGAGGCCCTCAGATAAGACCTAGTTTGTGCCCATGTAAGTACACCATAAAATGAGAGATTCAAAGAGAAAAAAAAAAATACTAGTCTCCATCATCATCAAATATGCATGAAAATAAAAATGAAAGTAGATCTAAGCTAGATGGATTAAGCTAGATGCAAGAAAGAAAATGAAAATGATGATGCAATGCTTCAATATGAGAGATCTAGAAATACCATAGCTCCAAGATGTCAAGATTGAGAGACTCCAAGATTTCAAGATGCTAAGATGCCAAGACTCCAAGAGGATGATAATGCAAGAGATGATGATGCAAAAGATGGATGATTAAGAATGATGAGAGAGTCTCCTTTTTAAAGATTTAGAAATGAACGGATGGTCAAGATTAAGAGGCAAAAAGAAATGAGCAATGGTGGAGATTAAATCTTGGTTGATCTATGTGCTCAAGATTCTCAAGAGGCAAAATCAATGGACATGGTTAAGAGGAAAAAAGATGCATGGAAAAGATTAAGACGCAAAAACCTTTTTCAAAAGTCAAAAGATTCTATCTCATAGGAAAGTGCACTTTTCTTTTTATTTTTATTTTATTATTTATTATTTTTAGCAAAGCGGTTAGCATTATTTAATTAAAAAGATTTTTTATTTTTAAAAAGAGATTTTTTCTTTTAATTAAATGTGGCTTAGGATAAAGTGATTTTATTATTTAATTAAAAGATTTATTTTATTTAATTAAAAGATATTTTTATTTAATTAAAAGGGAGCATGTTCTCTTAATTAAATAAAACTTAGGATAAAATGTGTTGGCAATTTGGCTAATGTGGATGCATAGATGTTGTCATTATGGCAACATATGATCTCTATTGAGAGTGCAGAATCTGGAATGCAAGTATGGCAAGTTGAAGAAAGAAATTGTCTAAGTATGGATACAATGATCCTGACAGAGCACCCGATGAAGATTTAGTTGGCGACGTCCACTGGAGAATTATTTTTGTTTGTGCAGTTAACTAAAGCTTCTACAGAGTATGAGGATACCTCATCTAAGTGCGCATAAAGTTTGGAGTAGTACAGACAAAGTTATTCAAAGTTTACCGAAGACAGTTTTTGCAGACAGAACAGTTTTGGAGACAGTATTAGCGAAAGAGTTAAGGGATTATTTTTGCTTGTCAAAATAATGACTTAACATTATGAAGGGATGACATCCTAGATGTTTACTCTTGGATAAATATTTTGGAAGCCGACCATGTAAATTTATTAGCTCTAATAACTCATATATTAGGCATACTTGAAATGTAATGAAAGTATATATGTGATATGTAAAAAGAAAGAAAAGATAATTTGCGATAGTTGTATATTGTGATAGCAGCAAAGGCTATTGATGCGAAGTTGTAAGAAATACCATATTACAGTCAGAAACATTTTGTATTACCTGTTTGGGTAGTGAGCTCAGCTGGTGATCAGGTTTTGTAATCTAACTCCTAATAGGGTTAAGGCTTCTAACAAGGCCTAAAGTCCTTTAACCAGGACAGATCTACTATATATTGTAAATTGACTCCTAACAGGGTCCAATATCCCTAACAAGATACTTTTGATTAGTGATCTTTGTGGGTACCATCCCCACCGAAGTTTTCCCTTGGCTAGGGTTTCCTCGAGAACATATCATGTGTTATGAGTTCTTTCTATTTACTGCTATGTTTGTTAATTGGCTTGATAATCTTTGTATGCACTAAAGTAATCTGTTATATCCATAAGTGGGAAAAAGAAAAAGTTTGTGAAATACCGATTCACCCCCCCCTCTCAGTATTTCCTATTTCTAACAATTGGTATCAGAGCTCAGTTACTGAGAGAAGAAACATTCAAGGAAAGCTTAGTAGCTTGAGTAAGATCTCTATGGATATGGATCAACTTCAGAAGAATCTTGAAGAAGCTCTTGAACAGATTGATATGCTTACTGATGAAAGAAATCCTTAAGAAGAAAATATGAAAATGCAAAGAATGCTATTGACAAATTAAAAGGTAAGATTGAAGATCTGAAATCTAAAAAGAAATCTAATATGCTTGTTGAAGATTGTGATGAATTAGAAAAAGAAAATGAGATCCTTAAGCATGAGTTGAAGATAGTAAATCTGAAGCTTAGTATGAAAGATAGAAATTTGAGATCTAATAATGAAAAATTAAAAATTGAGAATGAAGATCTGAGGTCAAGACTTGAAAAGGAAACATCTGAATCTGAAAAAGTAAAAGTGCAGTATGTGGAACTTGAGAAGTATAATAAAATTGTGAAAGGTGAATTAACTCAATCTAAACAACAACTTGAAAGGCTATATTCAAATAGTGATAAGACTGGAAAACAAATTTCTTTTGAAGAACCATTCTTTGATAGGACTGGATTTGGATTTAGTATGTTTAGAACAATCCATGAAAGTAAGAAGCCAGATCTGAAGACATCTAAAAGTGTGGAGGAAATAAAGCTAGATGAGAACACATTGGAAGATCCACCTAAAGAAGAACCACCCAGAGAGAAAGAAGAATCAAAGCAAGAAGGATCAAAATAGGAAGAATCATCTAAAGGTATGCAAAGAGAATTCAAAGGTAGATGTTTTTCTTGTAATAGTATTGGGAACATGAAGAGAGATTGCACAGGTAAGCAATTTAAACCTATTAATGGACATTGTTATAATTGTCATAGTTTTGGACACAGAGCTAACGAATGTAGAAGACCTAAAATAATTTTGAATAATTATAATAGAATGATTGGGAATACTAACAAAGTAGATAAGAAATCTATTGAAGAAATGAATCAAAGAAAAGTGGTAGTATGTTTTAGATGCAACAAAGTAGGACATATTGCTAGAAATTGCAGGTCACAGATTAACCAGCAAGGACAAAGATTTGGAAACAATGGAATAATTTGTCAAATATGAAACAAGTTTGGACACTCAGCAAGATTTTGCAGAATGAACAATGGAGGTTATCATCATAACCCTAACCCTAGGAACAATGCAAGAAGGAATGAAAATGCAAGAAACAAAGAGAAAGGTTGTTGTAGCAATAAAAATGAAGTAAAATTTGATAAAGGCATAGATCAAGGAGGTATAGTTAGCACTGAAAGTAGTTAGGAAGGTAATGTAACTAATGGTAAGGATGAATCTTTACCTGACCCTTCTTTAAGTACTTAAATTATGTAAGTTTCTATAGTTTAGGACTTAGGATTAGTGTAGATTAGGAATTTGAATGAGTTAAGTTTTGCGCAGTTAGATATAGGTTTATTATGTTGTACTAATGCTATGGTTAAGTGCACAAAAAAAAATATTTTGTTTTACGAGGTCGCAGAAAGTTTTATGGTTGCAAGTTTGCAAAATCAGCTTTTTGAGGTTTTAGCAGCAAAATGAATGAATGCGATGTCAAATCGAGTTAATGTGAATTTTGATAAGGTCAAAATTGAAGTTATCATGATTAAAAAGCGATTGAAGAGAGATTTGAAAGAAGAAAAAGTGAGTTGAGGATGATTTGAAGAAGTTTGGAAGTAGTTTGCAGTGACGATCATACCGAAACCCTAGATTTGCAAAGTTGAGGTATTTTTTGATCTTTAGTCAGTTGATAAGATGTATATTTCTATGGTTCATAATGTTAAGGATAAGAATAGACCTAAGATTAAGAGAGAACCAGTAGAACCAACTGAAATTGATAACAGTCTAGCACTATCATCCATACCAGACGGAGTATTGCACATTGAGAATATTAAAGGATATTTACATTGCAAGTTTGAAACTTTGGGAGATGCAAATTTTAGTGATGATTATAGGAAATTGTACAATCAAGACATGTCAGTTAAACCAGCTTATGGGCACCTAGAGAATAATGAAATTATCAAATATTCCATGAAGTATGAATTTAATGATGAGGAATGTACCAAGATCATTTTAAGTAGAATCCACAATGGGAAATTCTGGATGGAGGATAGAGTTATTGATATAACTGCCGACCTAATTCATGATGTTACTGGATTATCAAAAGTTGGAGAGATTCCACTGAATGAAAACAACATGAGAAATATTTTTTTAGACAACACTGGATCTAGTTATAATGGTAGGAATTGCGATAAGTAAGATTAAGCAAGATGATGTTAGGTACCTTTGCAAGATCCTAACAACTAAATTCTATGGTAGTTCAAGGGAAGATGACATGGCTGCAGGAATGGTTCATGTAGCTTATCTTATGTGTATTGAGAAGAAACAAGTAGACCTATGTGAAATTTTGAAAATTCAGTTATTTGAGAACTTAGAAAAGATCAAGAAGGCTAAGTACACATAGTTTAGGTTTTCATCTCTGATAACCTATATGTTTTTCCATATTTTGAGAAGATTTCCTTACACAGTTGATTGGAGTGACAATGTGAACACAATGGAAACAATAAATTTAGTCTACATGAAGCACATTTTTGATAAAGTTAATGACAGTGTGAAGCTTGTATTGAAGACTTTTCAGAATATTGTTAAGAACAAATCAAGATTCCTCAATCCTTAGTTGAAAAGCATAAAGATGAAATTTGTTTTATGGTAGACACTGATTTCACCTACATTGAAGTAGTTGAGCCTAGAATGGAATTCATAGACCCTCTTGGCTATGAAATATCTGAAGCAGAAATAGTAGGGTATGTGAATAGATTGTTAAAGTGTGAGTTGGATGGTCATGCAAATAGGTTTGGAACCTATGAAGAGAATTTCAACTCTGCAATAAGTTTGAGAGAAAAGAAGCAATCTAGTAAGAGAGTTGAATCTACTATGAAGAAAATACTGAAAGAATCAGGTATGTCAAGTCATGAGTTTGACATAGCTAAGAAGACTGTAGAAGCCTTGAAGCAAAGTGAAAATATTGTAATTTCACCTGAGGCATCTAGTGTAGATCCTATTGATCCTATTGCAGTAAAGGTAAAAGTTGAAGTACCTGAAAAAGATGAAGAAGATAAATCTTTTTCTCCTATTCCTAGCAAAAGAGTAAAAGTGAGTGCAACAGGACCAGGCAAGAGATAGAAAGTGATTGTACCACCTGTACCTAGAAATGTAGCAGTAATTAAAGATGATGATGTAGTTTCAATCAAGAAGAAAACTTGGAAACCAAGAATTGAAAGAGTTAATGAAGATATATTAAAGCATGGAGACTTCACTAAGTTGAATAAATTCTATGATCTATATGGATCATTTGACAAATTGAATTTTGAAAATGCAATGATTACACATATGATTGCAATAGATAAGAAACTTAGCACTATTCATGGTAAGATCCCAGAAGATTTGTATAATAGACTTGTGAATAGAAAATAGAGAGCACAAGAAGAGGACATAAAGATGAGAGAACATGTAATCAGACAATTCTATAAAGTTGAGGATGAAGATCATTGGAAGAGATTCCTAAAGTCTCTTGGAACTTTATTGAGAACTAAGAGAAGAACAATCTTATAATGGGAGGAAAAAAAGAGGAAGTACAAAAAGAGACAGAGCAAGTAGTAATGCAAGTTCTTGCAGATATAATTGTAGAAAAGCATGTTGAATTAGACCCTCAACAGAAGCAATCAGAGGAACCGCATGTAGAGGAAGTTGGTATTGAAGAAGTTCCATCTTCTTCACATATCAATATTGGCAAAGAATCAATGGACATTGAAGGAACCAAAGTGACACTAGAGTCACATGATGCATTATTTCTGATCTAGCAAACATTGTTGACAATTTGGCTTTAGAAGAGCAAGAGAAGATTACAGAATCAGAAAAGGTTACAGAGGCAGTGGAAGCATCAGTAGTATCAGAATCAGTTCCAGTAGAACAGGCAGTTAAAGGTAAACAAATTTTGACAGAGGTCACTACCCCTAGTGCACCTAACAGTAAGAAGAGATGAATTGGTTCATTTTTTGAAGACCTTGTAAAAGAAGTTGAAGATGATGATTAGCTTGAGTTCATCACATCTCTTAATAAAATTATTGGAAAGAATAAGAAGGTGAAGGACCTTGAAGGCAAAGTTAGAGTTTTGACAGAGAAACTTGAGAGTGTGATCAGCACTAAGGTATCTGAATCGGATCCACTTGAGAAAGCTAAAATAGTAATAAACTCTTTTGACTCTGAATTTTCTAACTTAAAGGATATTGCTAGAATAAAAGTTCAGGAAGACTTTGAAGCAGAAATGCAACAAAATTTAAGTGTAAATATTCAAAATGATATTGGTAATTTGGATGTATGCATAAAGAATTTGAGGAAACATTTTGAGACTGGAAAGAGTTTTTATATACAATGCACAAAATCAAAAATCCTAACAACTGAAGAAGATAAGAAGATCAGAGAAAAGATAGATGCAATTATAGCTGAAACAAACACCTTGTCAAGCCCAAATGTAAAGATAAGTTCTATAGAGAAGAACATAAGGAAGTTAAATGATGAAATCAGAATGTTAGCAGAGGAGAAGAACAAAAAGATGCTCAGGATTAACATCTTGAGAGAGCAGAGCACATCTCAATCAAGACCTCAATTGTTGAAGATCAAATTGACCAGTGTCTTTCAGCAAAGACATCTTTTCAGAAGTTTAGCTTCAATTCCCTGCAAGCTTGTCATACAACAGCATACGGATTGAGTACTCTACTCAATGTTGTTGAATCCATCAGGAAGATATGGGAGAAAGATTTTGAATCATGGAAGTCAGAGTTTGGTGACTGTGTTGCAAGCCTACTGGCTTTGCAAAAGCTAATAACAAGGTATAAAGTTTTTTTAAAAATTTTGTACGCCCTATCTTTGTCATTGTTGTCAAAGGGGGAGAGATAGAAAAAAATTGAATATATGTTGAGGAAGGATACTCATAGGGGGAGCTACTCTATGGAGTACAATATTGTATATGTGTTGTATAACTTTTGGCCACAATTTTGTGTAAATACTTTGAAGTTTTGTTTGCACACTTAGCCAATTTTCCCATATGTTGCCACCAATGAAAAAGGGGGAGATTGTTGGCAATTTGGCTAATGTGGATGCATAGATGTTGTCATTATGGCAACATATGATCTCTATTGAGAGCACAGAATCTGGAATGCAAGTATGGCAAGTTGAAGGAAGAAATTGTCTAAGTATGGATACAGTGATCCTGACAGAGCACCCGATGAAGATTTAGTTGGCGACGTCCACTGGAGAATTATTTTTGTTTGTATAGTTAACTAAAGCTTCTAAAGAGTATGAGGATACCCCATCTCAGTGTGCATAAAGTTTGGATTAGTACGGACAAAGTTATTCAAGGTTTATTGAAGACAATTTTTGCAGATAGAACAGTTTTGGAGACAGTATTAGCGAAAGAGTTAAGGGATTATTTTTTCTTGTCAAAATAATGACTTAACATTATGAAGGGATGACATCCTAGATTTTTACTCTTGGATAAAGATTTTTGAAGCTAGCCATGTAAATTTATTAGCTCTAATAACTCATATATTAGGCATACTTGAAATGTAATGAAATTATATATGTGATATGTAAAAAGAAAGAAAAGATAACTTGCGATAGTTGTATATTGTGATAGTAGCAAAGGCTATTGATGCGAAGTTGTAAGTAGTACCATATTATAGTTAGAAACATTTTGTATTACCTATTTGGGTAGTGAGCTCAGCTGGTGATCAAGTTTTATAATCTAACTCCTAACAGGGTTAAGGCTTCTAACAAGGCCTAAAGTCCTTTAACTAGGACAGATCTACTATATATTGTAAATTGACTCCTAACAGGGTCCAATATCCCTAACAAGATACTTTTGATTAGTGATCTTTGTGGCTACCATTCCCACTAGGGTTTTCCCTTGGCCAAGGTTTCCTCGAGAACATATCATGTGTTATGAGTTCTTTCTATTTACTGCTATGTTTGTTAATTAGCTTGATAATCTTTGTATGCACTAAAGTAATTTGTTATATCCATAAGTGGGAAAAAGAAAAAGTTCATGAAATACTGATTCACCCCCCCTCTCAGTATTTCCTATTTCTAACAAAATGATCAAACCTTAGGAAATATTAAAATAATTGAATTAATTACGATTTGATAAAAAAAATTGATTTGAATTGAAAATATTGCAAAGCATTGATTCAGGAAATTGATAAATTTTTTCCATCATTTGATAAATTGAAGAATGAGGCCCAAAGTCTAGGTGACCATTTTAGGGTGCATACAGCTGCTATATAACTATCTGTGCTCACAATCAACCTCTACACCCATGATATCATGTTGATATCATGCCTATCCATCATATACAAAAAGCTTACTATATAAGAATTCCACGCATGCTACTTTCCATATGTGTTCATCAATGACAAACATACAGTCAGTACTGGCTTGCTGGAAAATCTCTAGCATGTTCTTCAGAGATCGAGCACCCTAGTAAACACTGAAATTGAGCAACCAGAATCCAAAACTAAGAAAATACTCCACCAAACTAGATCAAAACTACCAATTTACCCTCCAAAACAAACATATTTTTGGTTGATATAGGATTGCCAAGAATCCTAGGATGCTCCTGCATCAGACACCCCAAGTAAAGAAGATTTTCTCATAAGGAAATTAGGAACGTCTTAAGGGAATCAAATCAGGTATGCCATATCTGTTCTTAACCCATATCTCCTCTTGTCCTTCATTCCAAGTTGTCTTCACTTCATTCACTATCGCCCGCAACAAATTTTCCTACTTCCCATCTCTCTTATCTTTCCTATCTGCAACTGATAACAATCAACTCTGACCATCTCTTCCATTGTCGATCACATTAGTACCTCAGCAAATCTCATCCTCTTCAGACTCATCAATCAACTTGGTATCATCTGCATCTTTATGTGTCATCAAGGTCATGATCTTTTGTACTATCTCTATCAAAAAGACCATATGTTCCTTAATCTCAACAAACTCTTCAACTATATTATTCTCCTTCTCTTTCAAACTAGACTTTGTAGGGATAGGTTCATCAACCCTGTGCTCCTAAGGTTTGTCATGGTCACATGGACAACACCTGATAACTCCACATTGTTGAAAACTGCAATTGGAGCAATTGTTGTATTTTCATTGATGTAAAACCTTAACTAGTAAGGCTATTGCTATGTAAGAAAGTACTATATCTATTTGACTATTGTGAAGGTTATGGGCAAGGTTGGTAACAATAGCACCTAAGGAAAGGTTGAGTTATCTTGATACTTCAATGGGTACTTGACTATGTGGCACAATGATAAGATAATGTATTGTTCATCTAAGTAAGAATGAAGACTAAAATGGTAGGCTTAACCGAGAAAAAGTGAAAAAATCTAGTTTAAGCCGAGTGATGTTAGTGTCGAACGAGCTAGTATATGCCAAGTAAATTCAGTGTTGACCAAAAATTAGTTAACTGTCGAGGAAGATAGTATTATCTGAGGTAACATTTTTTTGTGGTGACCAAGCTTTCTAATGAAGATCGAGAAGTTAAACACTATGTTGACCGAGCGTCAGTAATTTACATTTGAGGAAGAATTCAGATTTCTAGCCAACATGGTTGAATTATTGGATTATGTAAAACATGTTGACTTTATTTATTGATTGTATGAAAGTATTTAATGCAATGTAAAATGTTTTATTGTAAATCTATAAGGAGATTTGAGATATTTCTAGAAGGATGGACAAAGAACATAAAGTAGGAAGGATTCAATGAATCTGACCTAACCCTAAGATCTACGAAAGAGATTAAGCAGCAAAAGATGTATTAACCTAATTGAGGAAGTATTAAGGAAACCTAAGCATGAGGTTCAAATGTGGATTGTAGAAGTAGATGTTGGAAGTATTGTTGATGTTATTGACAGTATAAGTAGAAAAGGCTAAAGGAAAAGTGTTGTGATTTCTTGAAGGGATTTTCGAGAAGATCAGTGATGGAGATGGCAAAGGTTCATAGTCAGTAAGCTAAAATATGCATATGGAATTGGATCTGATATTTGCAAAGTGAGTTGTATGTTTTTCAAATCAATACTACTATTACTTTCTAACCATTGTATCAGTCAAAATCCTTTTAATAGAGGTTGACCTAATAGTCATATGTATAAATCATTTGAATAAGGTTGCATTCTAATGGAATGTATGTAAGTCCCATAACAAGGCACACTTTTAATAGAGTGGTTTAAATCCTTTAACTGAGTCACACCTCACAGTGTATTTGTAATCTTTGACAAGGTTGGCTTTTCACCAAGCTCACTTCAAAAGAGTGAAAATAATAGTAACAGGTTACAAAGTGGTTTTTCCCAAATTGGGTTTCCACTATAAATCCTGGTGTTAATACTTGTGTGAATGTTTTGGTTTGAACATTTCTATGTTTTTCAAGTTAGATACTATTGGATAAGTGGACTGCACTGTTATATGTTTATGTTATGCAATCAATAATGACCGAGTAGCTGTTGGTTATTGGATCTGATTTGTTGAAGAGTTTTAAAGTTTTTTTTATATATCTGGACCTGAGAACAACTAGTTTAACCCCCCTCTCTATTTTTCTAAATCATATTAATACACATTCCTTAGTCCCTATCTCCTGTAAAGGTAACAACTTATGCTTAGATCCTTTATGCCTAACCACATAGGTGTTAGCATGACCATCAAACAAAACATTTTTTTCAAATTTTTAAGGTCTATTGAGCAACAGATGAAAAGCATCCATAGGCAATACGTATCACACAATATTTCATCATGATAAGATCCAATCTAAAAATTAACCAAGCATTGCTCCTCAATCCTAACCTTAGACATATCTTGTATCCAACTAACCTGATAAGGGTTAGGTGCTTCTTTCTTTCCAAAATCAATTTACTAACCATCTCTTTTGAAACAAAGTTCTTAGAACTACCACCATCAACTATGACATTACATACCTTATCTTTGTACTTACATCTGGTCCTGAACAAATTTCTTCTTTGTACTAGTTCATGGACACATGAAGCTAACCTCCTAGTGATAAGAGTCACACCTTTTTCTGCAACATTCACAATATCCTCTTCAGTGGTTAGTGCAACTCTCCTCTTAGGACATTGAAAAATTCTATGACTTGCTTCACCACATTGATAACAAGTACCAATGAACTTATTTTTCCACCTTTCTCTCTATCCAATATTTTAGTTCTTAGTATCTTGACCACTACCAAATCCTACATCAGGCTTCTTAGGATTCTCTATCACATTACTTTCAACAACTATTTCACTAGTCTTACTACCTCTATTCCTATTGTTTTGTCTTCCTTCAAACTTCTTATTAATCTTTTCTTCAATCTTTAATGCCATCTAATAAGCATCTCCTATTGTTTTCATTTGAATAGTAACTCTTCTTGAATACTAGGTCTCAAACCATAAACATACCTAGCAACCTTCTCTTTATTAGCTTCAAAATGACCAGTCCTAATTAGGATTCTGTAAAACTCCTCAGTATACTCCTGTACTGATTTGTTGGTCTACTTCAAAGCTTGCATCTTCTTAAACGTGTCCAATTCATAATCCACCAGAATGAATTTCTTCTTCAACTTGTCAACCATTTGGTTCCATTTAGTGATCTTTTCTTTTCATCTCCTACTTCTTTCCAACTAAACTTCCCTCCACCAAATATTTGCATGATCCTTCAGTTTAGTCTTTGCAAATCTAAGTCTATCAGGATCTTCTATTTCTTCATACTCAAAGTACTCATCTATCTCATTCATCTAACCAATCAACTCTTCTAGCCTAAGGCTTCCAGCAAATGTAGAAAATTCCATCTTAGGTCTTTTTCCAATTTTAGACATAGCCTTTAGGATTCTATTTTCTTCTGAATCTCTAGCTTCTTCTAAAACTTCTTCAAAATGATCTTCTTCCTTAGATTCATCATCACTATCCTCTTTCAAGGTAGTCTTCTTCTTTCTCAATTCCTCTTGTAGATCTTGCACTTGTTTCTACAAAGCTCTAATATCATCAAGACTGAATTCTCTAGCACCTTCTTCCTCCGAGATCTCACAAGCTCTCCTCGGAGGCATCTTCAACAACTTACTCTTCCAGATCAAACTCTCTCTCCAACAGGACTAAACTTCGCTCTGATACCACTTGATGCAATCAAGTATGGAGAATCTAATTAAGGATTGTCCAAACTTGCAGCCAAAACCAAAACACAGTGGAAATACACAAATCTAAATTAAAATAGGTATTTATTCATTAACAACTGATTACATGCAATGTGTCAGGCTGTAAGGCCTTCCTGATTATGGCCAAATACAAAGAAAGAAATAGTTCTGTAAGATCTTGTAGGATCCAATTACACCTCTCAGCTAGTCTAGGTCTGCAACACCACAGGACATTGGTAGACACTCCAAGAATATCCAAACTTGTGCACACAGACCACCAAGAAATCTTCTTGTTCCTAAGCTCGCAAACTACTAACTCTTCTATCTTCCAAAACTCATCTTAGACCTCTTCCCCCCACTCCTTAAACATCTACCCAAACATTCTCTTAAATAATAATTCCCAGCCACAAGTCAGCTTTACAAAGTAAACAAATATTAAATGCAAAACATGGTTGGCTCTCAAATAGCCTTACAATAAAAAAACATCCATGTCAGCTGCCAGATCCACATAGGAGAATGCAACACATCAGATCTAGGTCCTCGCACATCTAATGGTCAATCCATAACTCAAGGAGCATGACCCAAATTAAATGCACCATTTGGCCAAGCCGATCCATCCAAACAACCAAGTCGGTAAGACCGTTTACTGAGCAGCAGAGAAATAACTAAGTGCCAGTGAATCAACCATGCCAAGCATGATCGAGCAGTGCAGTTATCACCAAGCACCAGGGGAACCCACACCTTCAGTTACCAAGTGTTCTTCAGAGACCGAGCACCCCAGTAAACACTGAAACCGAGGAACCAAACACCAAAATAAAGAAAATACTCCACCAAACTAGATCAAAAATACCAATTTACCTTCCAAAACAAACATATTTTTGGTTGATACAGGATTGCCAAGAATCTTAGGATGCTCCTGCATCATCATCCTATAGCAATCTACTATATCCTGAACTAAAAAGGGTGAACCCACAATAGTGGGTTACACTTTTTCAGAGGAACAAACTCATCCCAAAAAGTGCAATCCATGAAATCCACCCACCCTAGTTTCGATCATAACTAAAATAAAATTTTGATCAGAAGTAAGTTACTTCCAATCAAAAGTATAGAAATTCCATACTATCGATCAAAAGTTAGGAATTAAAGTTTTGGTGGGATTTTTTACCTTGCCGAAACTGTCACCTTCACAGTTTTGATGGGGTTGAAAGTTGAGGGGCTTCCAACTGTCAACCATCATTTTTTAAGCTATTTTATTTTCAATTCGCATTATTTATTGATTTTGATATATATATATATATATATATATATATATATATATATATATATATATATATATATATATATATATATATATATATATATATATATATATATATATATATATATATATATATATATATATATATATATATATATATATGTATGTATGTATGTATGTATGTATGTATGTATGTATGTATGTATGTATGTATGTATGTATGTATGTATGTATGTATGTATGTATGTATGTATGTATGCATATGTAAATATACATGTATATGTATATATACATATATATGTAATTATACATGTATATGTATATATACATGTATATGTAGATAAATATGTGTTGGTGTAATTAAATATTTCTAATTACACTTTACATAATCTTACTTAGGTTAATTCATTGCATAGTAGTTTGTGATTGAGACACCTAGGAGTGTGCACCTCAATTATGCACATGGTGTAGGAGGAATTCCAGTTTTGGTGTGAGATCCACCTTTAGTGCTCTTATCACATTATCATCCTAATGCCATTGCACATACTTTATGGCATAATGGAGGATGATCCACATTTGGTGGACATGTGATTATACCTAGCATAGGTAATAGCTTATCAACTCCTTATATTTCTCTCTTATCATCTTTCCTATATATAAGGAGGCCTATTATGTAATCATTCATCAATCAAGGTGAATTCATTGGATCAATTCAATATCATCATTACATTCATATCATTTGTGCTTTTCTTTAACCTCTAGATCCTTGGTTCAATCTTTGCTATTTTCAAATTCTTACATGGTATTAGAGCCATTGGAGCATTTTTTATTAGCCAATTTGAAGAGATCTTGTTGCAAGCTTTGAAGGTCCAACTCTTAGATCTGGGAACCAGCATGCTGTAGAGGCATCTTAGAGTAGATCTAACCTCACCATTGCATCCAGGAGGCTATTTCAATTAAGATTGACTATAAATTTGCCTATATTTGGTGAAAGTCAAAATTGAGGCAAAAAAAAAAAAAATCAGACCGTACAACCTGATTTGCACCTCTGCGATATGATTTTTCAAAAAAAAAAAATCTATTTTTTATTCTGTTGATTTCAAAAAAAAAATTTTGTAAAAAATTGATTTCAAGTTGGTACATGCCCTACACGTTTTGCATGCATCGAAGAATATATTCTCTATGAATCTGCAATCTATAGGGCATCTATATAGCATGACGAGCTCCATGCCTAAGCAGACTCTGGGCCCAAGGCCTACTCGCTTTTAGTTTATCAATCGGATGTTAGCACATATAAAGGGTTTAAAACCCCTTTGTCTGAGCAATGTGGGATTAAAATCCCACTACTCACCTCCGCTCACCTGCCACTGACCACCTCCACCATCTGGCCACCTCTGCAGACCACGTCACAGAGTTCACTGTTGACCACCACTCATCGCCAAGATCTACCCACACGGAAGCCACTGAGGATGAAAACCCAACCATATTTGCACCATGTGGCCCACACAGATCATGCCACACAAGCACCTCTGCACACATCTGGGGTGCCACCTTGACATCCACGCAACTGCACTATCAACGATGAGCAGCTAGTCACAGACTGCTAGGTGCCTAACCCTACCATGTGATGCCATGTCAGCATTGATGTCACCCTACTGATGTCATCCTCTGCACAATCAACTAGTGATGTCATCATCCATACAGATCATGTCATCATCCCTGTCAGCAGGTCATACAATTTTTGTTGATGTCATCAAGTTTCCAGGCCTAAAATTGACAGCCATATAGCCGTCATAATAGGCCAAATTGGGTATTTTTTTACGGCCATCTGATCATTACATTTAGCATCATGTTTTTTTGACATCATCTAGATTTGAAAATTTCTCAGGCTTCACCATTAGAGTTTTCATTTTAACAGTCCAACTTCAAAGGGCCATAACTTGCTCATTTTTACTCCTTTTTTCGAGCAATTTTTTTAAAACTGGGTAATTTTTCTTGAAGAATCCAGTGGTGGTATTATTTTTGCAATTTGGTGGCTAGATTTATCAGAAATTTTAGATCTTCTTGACTATTCCTAATTTCTGCAACTTTCAGGGCTTCGTTTGGGCACATACGGTAACATTTTGAGGTGAAATTGTTTTTGAAAGTGCATGATTTTTTGTCTACTTTCCAGATCTACAATCAATTTTTAGTGATTTTGGGTTGATATATCACTTTCAGAAATAGGCTATTTTGGGGCTATATTTGTACTTGGTTAATCCTTGGATTTCAATTTTCTCATTTGCATCAGTCATTTGAAGGAGTTATCAGTAGTTATCAGTCATTATTTGGTTGTAATATGGATAATTGAAAGGTTAAAATCCTCACTCCATATAACTACCATGAATGGAAAGTATCTTTAAGTGATCATTTTTTTAGTATTGGATTGCTTAGAATGACTCTTGGGCAGGATCAAGAACCTCAAACAAGTGTTGTAGAAAGGCAAAAATGGTTTGATCGAAGGGATAAAGCACTTGGCTCTCTTAGATCATCCATCTCTCATGATTTGCACTTTCATATTACATCTTGCACACATCCTCATGATGCTTGGGTCATATTGGAAGGACTCTTTGGTAAACCTTATAGAATGAGAAAATTCAAATTAGAGAATGAGCTCATAGGTCTAAATCCTAGTGATTTTGACAATATTCAAGACTTTTTCTCTAAGTTCAATTCTATTAGATTGGAGCTTTCTACATGTGGCATTGTTAAAGGAGATGAACAATTGATATTTTCTATTCTTTCCAAGCTTGGTCCTGATTATTCTATCTTTTTTTCTACATTCTATGCTACTATGGATGCTCTTGGTAGTGCATACAAATTTCCCTCTCTTGATAGATTTGCAGCACAACTCATAAGGGAACAAGTAAAGTTGGCACACATGGGTCAATTGAAGCCTTCCACACATCATGCATTGGTTGCAAGTGAGTTCACATCAAAGACTTCTAATGGAAAAGGAAAGAAACAAAATAAGGATCCTAAGCCTCATGACAAAGGTAATGAATCTTCTTCACTGAATCCTGCTGAATCCAAGTCCTCTTCAAGAGAGGAATCATCTGGAAGAAAGAGGGATAAATGTGCATATTATAAAAAGCTAGGACATGATGAGCATAAGTGTTTTCAAAAGAAGATTGATGAGCTAACTCACATTATTTAGAAGCACAACCTTAAGTTGCCCTCATTAATGTCTACTCCTTCTACACATTTGGAAGCTTCTACATCTCTATCATCATCCAAAGATAAAGGTAAAGGACAAGCATTCTTTGATTCCACACATCCTGAGCAAGGTAAATGGCTTCTTGATTCAGGTGCATCACATCATATGGCATCTTCTATGGATATGTTTTCTACTATTGAGCCTTGTATTTCTCCTAATATTTTGATGGGTAACAACACTTTCATGAGAGTTTGTGGGAAAGGTTCATTCCTATGGGAGAGGGGACATTTAATGATGTTGTTCTTTGTGTACCATCCTTGACCACTAATCTCCTTTCTATTTACCAAATTACACATGGGGCACAAGGTAAAATTGTTGAGTTCACTCCTGATTTTGTCTACATTAGGGACATGGAGACTAGAGATGTCATAGCTATGGGAGTTGTTGATCATACATCATGCTTCTATTCTTTTTCATATTTTGTTGATGATGATGATGATATTCATGATGTACACATCCCTTTTCCAAGGGATAATTATTGTACACACTAAATAGTGCACTTCTCTAAGTCATTACTTCCAAGGGAATCCATGGATTGGAAACCTTGAAAAAGTGACCTAGAGCTCCCTATGCATGGAGTCACAAGGATATTTAAGAATGCTCTCATCTAGAGCTATTAAGCCTATAACCTTGCTAGTAAACCAAACAATGAGATATTCAATGAAGACAAGGGAAAGAGTGCCAATATCCTCAAGAATCAAAATAAGAATGCAATGCAATGCAATGCTATACTAGAAATGAAGGTGCAAGCTAAGCTATGAAAGGAAATGAAAGTATTACAAGACCTTCCTAATTAAGCTATGTGAGCTAATCTAGAGATTGAAAGGAAATATAAACTAAGAAAGCACAAACATGAAGCTATGATACAATAATGAAAACTAGAGTGCAATATGATCTCCAAAAAGCTCTAAAGTCTCCAAGAAATCCTACAGCATAAGATTAGTATTCAAAAGATGGATACTAAAATGAGAAGA
The DNA here is from genome assembly GCA_027943335.1 of Chamaecyparis obtusa. NCBI lineage: Eukaryota > Viridiplantae > Streptophyta > Pinopsida > Cupressales > Cupressaceae > Chamaecyparis > Chamaecyparis obtusa. The sequence continues at coordinate 2,144,302 of BSBK01000647.1, read as the reverse complement.
GAGCTCGCCCTTTAAAGGAATTGCAAAAGAATGGACCATGGAGATTAAGAGGAGAAATATTTAATCAAGGGTGGATCTTGAAAGAGGAGCAATCCATGTGCACAAATATCCTCCAATGAGAAAATAAGAGTTGACTTTTGTGTCCATATGAGACAAAAAGGCATTTTCTTCTTTTTATAAAATAAGAATAATATTTTATTTGTACAACTTAGGATAAGAGGAAAAGTGAGGCTTTTTATTTAATAAAAGGGGAGGGAATTCCTTTTAATTAAATAAAGACTTAGGATAGAATGGTTAGCCCATAGAAAATGATAGAATAGGATTTGATCAAGGAAATTGATATAATTGAAAATTTTGATTTTTAAAAATATTGATTCAGGGATTTGATAAATTGTTGAATGGGGGCCCAAAGTCTAAGTGACCATTTTAGGGTGCATACATTTTCCCCTCTTTGACTAATGTGAGATCGATTTGGGATCACATGTGGTCAAAGAATGAAGTTGAAGTGTGAGATCGATTTGGGATCACAAAACAACCCAGATATGTGTTTGATGGATGGGAACACATCAGGACAAAGATAAGCTGGTAAAGATAAGCTGAAAGACAAGACAAACATACTTGTGACTAGATGATCATCATTTCTCAAATAAGAGATAAGAATCTCAAGTTGAGCTGATTGATAAAGCTGAATCAAAAATTGATGTTTGATAGGTACTGCCCCCTTGGAATTGAAATCAAAATCAGGTAGAGGAGAACAATAAATTGATAAAGTTGATAAAATCACTAGAAATCAGGTAGAGGAGAACAATAAATTGACTAAGAAAGATAGGGGATAAAAATGAAGTCAAACCTCAGAGAGGAGGAGATGAAGGGGGTGAATGAAAGACTAGAAGGTTGAAAGAGATGGAGATGAAGATGCCCCACAAAGATCAAAGGATTAGGTCTCAAAAGGTTAGCCAACTGTGCAAAAGAAGGAGAAATTTAAAATGTGATTTTTACTATCAAGATGAACTTGGATTTTGATTTCGATCCCAAAAATGGATCTAGGACATCGAAATTAGCTAGGGGTGCAATTTTTGTGCAATTTTAAGGTGTTTTGAAAATCATATCAAAATGTCAAAATGTTATAAATAGGGGTAAAAAGGTCATTTTCAAATTCATTTATCTTTTGTGATTTCCAAAATCTTAAGAGCTCAGAGGGAGAAATAGCCTAGCAAGCAGCGATTCTAGTTCACCATCATCGATTCGAGCATGGTCAGCTGCACAACTGGCCTCCACACTATGGTGTCGTGGTACATTTTTAGAAAAACTCACTATTTTTAGGTCATTAATGAGCATTTATTGCATTTAAACATGTTTTTCAAGTTTTAAATTTTTCAAATTTTTAAACCCTGCAATATATCGTATGATAATTGTGAAGTATCATACTTCGTGATATGTTTTATCATGTAATATTTCATGGGACCAAAAAGTATCACCCAAATATTCAATCCAATATTGCATGATACTGGATGAAATATCATGTGATATTGAGTGAAATATCGCATGGACAAAAAATATCGCAATACTAATGAAGAAAGTATCGCATGATACTTTCCCAAAAAATAGTGTCGCACCAGTTAACAAGAACTAGAACATGTGCAAATTTGAACAATATGACATGGGTCTAGACAATTTTTGTAGTTTTAAGATGTTTTGTACTGATTTTATACATCCATCATGATATGTTCTGACATCTGGTTTGGGTTTATGGCTTGCAGGAGGTATTTTTGGCACTATTGATTGGAGCACTGAGGGTGACTAGTTTGCAGTGTATCAGAGATCTTGATACACCTAGGAGAGATGACTTGATCTCGATGAGATTTGGGTACTTATTGCAGATGCCCCATATTCGGGTGAACCATGGGTTGTTGACTGCGGTGGCCAAGAGATGGCACAGTGAACACAACACTTTCCATCTACCTATTGGAGAGGCATCAATTACCTTGGAGGATGTCTATCAAATTCTCTGAGTACCAAGCTATGGGGATCTTGTAAGTATAATCATGTTGTAGAAATGAACTTTGAAGTAGAATGTTTCCATATGATGAAAACTGACATGATGTTCTATTGTCATAGGTGTATTATGATTAGGATCCGACTGAGGGATGATAGGCCATGCAGGACCTATTCCAAGATGTGACCTTTATAGATAGACACCTTAGCTAGGAACAGATGATAGAGGAGTACAACAGGAACTACCCAGTTCCTTGCATTGTATTCTCTATAGTGGCATAGGCCTTGGTGACGGATAGGAGTCAGAGGGGATTCCCTCTAGGTTGGGGCAGGTTAGTTGTGGATCTAGTAGCACAGCTACGGTGGATGGCATGGGGTCCAGCTATCTTGGTAGATATGTACCATGAGTTACATGATATCGTGTATAGGGATAGTAGGAAATGGGCATGTAGAGTCATTCTTGCCTAGATATGGGTGTGGGAGTACATTGATGTAGTGCGACCACATGTATAGCCTAGGGAGAGGAGGTGCCCCTACATCTATAGATATACAAGTTTTTTTAGCCACCTGCACAATAGAGATTTGACATATTACTGGAGACTACTGGATGAGCTGACATCCTTCAAGTGGAGGCCATATAGGGCTTGTGAGTAGTGGAGTGATCCAGAGAGGGAGTTGGGGTATATGTTGTGTAGCTGGCCATTAGTAGGGTGGCACCCTGAGATAGTGGAGAGGTTTGTGATCACTTGGGTTTGGATATATTTTGGGCGATAGTAGAGGGTGTCCACAGATACCACCACATATGCTCGGGCTAGGGACAAGGAGGGACACAGATGGCTGTCGATGCTAGACTACCAATAGGTAGTACAGGACACTACAGGTCTACGTAGGGAGCCCTGGGATTATCTACCAGACATGGCAGATGTAGGAGTAGATGTAGCATACAAGGTAGAGCACTAGAGGCACCCATTCTTGAGGTTTACTATGCCAGATACAGACCCACACACACAAGGTAGAGATGGGGATGATGATGAGGGGCATGATGGAAGAGATGAAGGAGTTAGGAGAGGGGAGAGAGGATAGGGATCGAGATCAGGTGGCCGGAGACAGTCATAGAGACATAGATCAGTGACCCTCGAGGATGAGGTGAGACCAGTTTGCCAATGGGTGGATGCAGGGGAGAACCATCTTGTAGGGAGAGGGGATGAGGATCTCAGGGCTAGGATACAAGTTTTGGAGACTGAGATCTAGTAGTTGAAGATCACTGCTGCCATGCAGGACCAACAGCTAGCAGATGCACGAGCTGAGATAGATCAGTGGGAGAGAGCATCACAGGCTGACCTTGTAGAGCTCTAGAGAGAGGTGGCATGAGTGGCCTATTACCATGGTTTGTACATCCAAGCTATTTTGTAGGGGTAGATATCACCACTCTACTCAGAGAGGGCTGGGAGATTTGACATGGTACTAAACAGGGCAGTGGCACCACCTCCACCACCACCTCCTCCATGGGATGGGGAGAGTCAAACTTAGGATTAGTTTTTAGATGTTTTATACATATTCTGAGATGTTGATCTAGATTTTGGGATCTCTCATTGTACTTTGTATCATGATAGTTATATATATGAGATTTACTAGATGTTCGATATATCTATGTATTTGTCTCTCTTGTGATGGATGTTTTAGTGTTTATATTGTCTTGTCATATTGCTCAAATGTATGATGTATATATTATAAATGCTCATGTATAATCTCTCTCATAGATGTATATATGTACAATATAGACTCATGTTTCTAAAAATGATCTCTTTAGGATATAGATATGATGATAAGATTAACCCCTTGTGATGATAGGAAAAGAATGTGATGTGAAAGACAAGGAGTGAAAGACATGATTGAGAAAAGTTGAAAGGTGAGCACAGTTGACTGACAGGTCTGTGAAAGATAAAAGGAGAGCTTTCTCCATATGCAAGATGCAAAACTAAACTAACATGAACCTTAGAATGCAAGCTACTATGAAAAAGTGGTTTACTTGCAAGGTTACAAAATTGTTAGTCTCTACTAATCATCATCGAGCATTATTGGTAGCATTGCAAGATCATACAATACACACTACTATAACTATGTGAATCTGAATATGATCTATATCAGATAGATATGTGGGAACCCCACCTAGGCATCAAAGACATATAAGTCAAGATGGCTAGTGCAGTGAAATTTCCTAAGTTTGGTGTAGAAATATTATGCTCACATCGAGACACAAGAAAGTCAAGATGACTATAAGCATGCACTTGCAAAAATAGTCAAGGATAATATCTTGTAGACCCTAATGTCAAGTGGAACAAGCATAATTGTTAATGATAGTTAGGACCAACAAAATATACCCACAAGCAGAAAAAGCAATAAACAATGTCCTCATGCCCCTAGTCTTTTAGCTCGGCATCATCAAAAACTATTAGGAAGAGAACACTCATCAAAGAAATTATCATAGATAGCACACAAGGAAATAAAGTCAAACAAGTCTCAGGGAGTCAAGTGTTTAAGTGTGTGTGTGTAGGTCATAGAGTCAATCTGTGAGTATCACATCTGCTAGTAAGAAATATCGCATCATTCTAAACTGTGGGTAGGACATCTAATAAGTGTTAAGAAACACTTGATGCTAGGATTAGTGTTGAAAAACATAGTTTGGGTGGTGTTGAAAAACATTGTTTGCAAGGATGTCCTAACAACCAATGCATTTGAGAGACCAAAACTAACACAGTTATGCCCCCTAGATAAAGACAAAGACCAATTAAAAACCAAGGCAACAAGGACAAGGAATGATGGAAAAGGCTAAGTGTTGAAGATGCATGCTACAAAACAAGGGTGCAAAGGCCTCAAGTAGTGCCTATTTCCAGGTTTTCACCACTTGGAAGATTTTTTGATTTTTTCAATTTTGTTGTATTTTTCCTACCAAGGCGCCTGTTTCCAGGTTTTCACCAAGGCACTTTTTCTATTTTTTTTGGATTTTTTTGCTATTTTTTTATTTATTTGGTGAGACATCAAAGCACCTATCACTAGGTTTTCACTAGGATGCTCTTTTTTCTGGACTTTATATGCTTTTTAGGATTTTTTCAGCATCATATATGAATGTTTTTGGAATATTTTTAAGATCAATAAATATGTACAAAGGATGCCCCCAGAAAGAACAAACATCATGGATAGAACTTCTTTAGGTGCAAGAAATTGATAGGCTCAAGGAGCTATTCTTCCTCTGGATTAGATAGTAAATAAGCACCTCTCCCAAAAGTTGCAGTAATGATGTATGGTCCAAGCCAGTTAGGTTTGAACTTGCCCTTTTTCTCTCTATGTTGTTGGTTTTTAGGATTTTCTCATAAGACAAGATCTCCCACTTGAAATTCCCTAGGGTGAACCTTCTTGTTGAATGGTTTGGACATATGCTTTTGGTAAACTCTCATGTGGTCAAATGATGCTTTACGCTTTTCATCGATAAGTTCTAGCTCTTGCAATCTCATGGTGCGATAGTCTTCATCTGTAACTAGACCTTTGAGAGAGACTCTAAGTGAAGGAATCTCAACCTCTAAAGGTAACACTACTTCAGTGTTGTATGTAAGGGAAAAAGGAGTAGCCCCAGTAGGAGTATGAATACTCATTCTATAGGCCCATATAGCTAGATTTATCTATAGATTCCAATCTCTACCATTCTTGTGAACCATTCTATGGAGAATTTTAAGAATGGTTTTATTTGAAGCCTCTACTTGTCCATTTCCTTATGGGAAGTAAATGGAGAACCAATGTTGTTTTATCTTGAACTTCTTGCAGAGTTGTTTAAGGTCCTTATTTTTAAACTGACCTTCATTATTAGTGATGATTTTAGAAGGCACACCATATCAACAGATGATATGGTTCAAGATGAAAAGATAAATTGTCTTACCTGAGGCAACAGAAAGTGGAACAACCTCTACTTGATGAGTTGGGGTGAATCTGCCCAACAAGGTCAAAGGCCCAGCATTAAAATAGCCAATGAGAAATAGATAAAATAAGCTCCCTTCCAGGAGCATGTATCAGGTTACCATGTTTCTGACACTTTTTGCATGATTTAGAAAAAGCTATTGCATCTATCTACATGGTTGGCCAATAGTACCCAGCCCTAAGAAACCTTTGAGCCATGGCAAGACCATTGGAATGTCCTCTACAAATGCCCTCATGAATGTCAACTAATGCTTAGTTGGATTCATCCTTTTCCAAGAACCTAAGAAGTGTCTCATCTAAACCCCTCCTATACATATCACCAGAGATAAGGGTATGGCGAGAGGCATTTCAAGTTAAGTTTCATCATTCAGAATGGTTGAAGGTTTCAGGAATAATGCCATCATGGAGATATGAGTAAATGGCACCATAGTGGGATGACTCATGGCCAACAAGGGTACAAACAACTTGGCTTTCTTGGGATTCATAGATAGGATAATGTAGCTCTTCCACCAGGAATTTGAATCTGGACTCATGATGTTCTAGCTGAAGAAGTGAAGCCAATGTAGCCATAGCATCAGCTGCTTTATTATATACTCTAGGGATTTGTTGAAATGTGACAAATGTGAAATATCATCTCAATGAATCAACCATTTTCTTGTAGGGTACTAATTTGTTATCTTTTGTTTGGTACTCTTCATTTACTTGGTTGATTATCAACTGAGAAGCCCCATAAATATGTAGCTCGGTGATTCTCCACTCTATTTCCATTTTTAGTCCATTTGTCAAGGCCTCATATTCAGAAATGTTATTTGTACATGGGAACAATAGTTTGTAGGTCTTAAGAATTGTGTACCCATGAGGAGAAATAAATAACACTCTAGCTCCCGAACCATTTTTCATGAAAGAGCCATCAAAGAATATCTTCCATGTTCTTACAATCATGTACATTATGTGCTCATCTAGAAATTCAACTTGAATAGGCATACTGTCTTGAATTGGAAAATCAGCCAATTGATCAGCTATAGCCTGTCCATTTATAGCTTTACACTCAACATACTCTATGTCAAATTTTGATAAGATCATCATCCACTTAGCAAGTCTACCTATGAGAGCAGCCTTATCAAGAAAGTACTTAAGAGGATCAGTCTTTGCTATGAGGTGTATTATATGCACAAGCATGTAATGTTGCAACTTTTGGGAAGTAAACACCACTGCTAGGCAAGATTTTTCAATGCTAGTGTAATTGACCTCATATGACACAAGAGTACAACTGATGTAATATATAGCCCTTTCTTTGCCAGTGTCATCATGTTGAGCTAATAATGCCCCCTAGGAAGATTATGTTGCTGAAACATACAATATGAGTGGTTTTCCTGGGATAGGAAGCATTAAGATAGGGGGATTGGCCAAGACTTAATTTGGTCCATGCTTTTATGACAATCCTCATTCTAGACACATTTAACCCCTTTATGTAATGTCTTGTTAAAGGGTTGAGCTCTATCTGTGAGTTGTGAAATGAACCTCCTTATAGATTGAAGATGTCCCTAAAGACTCCTCATTTGACTCATATTTTTGGGAGGTGGCATATCCAAGATTGCTTGTACTTTCTCTGGGTCCACTTCTATTCCTTTGGCTAAAATGATAAATCCTAGAAGTTTTCTAGAGGTGACCCCAAATGCACACTTTTTAGGATTTAATCTCAGTTGAAACTATTCCATATGATCTAGAATAACTTCCAAATTGCCTAGGTGTGTGGCTCTCTTTTTAGATTTTGCCAAGGTGTCATCCACATAATCTTCCATATTCTTATGCATCATATCATGGAATATGGTTGTCATAGCTCTTTGATAAGTAGCTCCTACATTTTTCAATCCAAAGTGCATAACGTTCCAATAATAGGTGCTCCATGCGCAAGTGAATGCAGTCTTTTCCTGGTCTCTAGGAGCTATCTTGATTTGATTATACCTAGAAAAACCATCCATTAAAGAATAGATCTCATAACCTGCGGTCATGTCCACTATCATGTCTATGTTAGGAAGTGGAAAATCATCCTTTGGGAAAGCTTTGTTAAGATCTCTAAAGTCTGTGAAGATGCGAATGGACTTGTCATGTTTAGAAATTGGAACAATATTTGAAATCCATTCGGCATAATCAATAGCTCATATAAATCCTGCACTTAGGAGTTTTTCTAATTCAGCTTTCACTAGAAGAGCAATGTGAGGGTACATTTTCCTCAGATTTTATTTAACTAGTTTGATGCCTAGAGCTATGGGAAATTGATTCATAATGAGATTAGTGTCTAATCCTAGCATGTCTAAGTAAGTCCATGCAAAATAAATCTTCTTACTCTGTAGGAACTTGGTATATGCTTATTTTTCTTATATTGATAGAGACTAAGCCAAATGTACAATTTGTGGAGTCTCTTCTATATTCAAATTAACTAGTTGTGTAGGCTCAACAAGTATTGATGACCTATCTTGAAAATAACTTGGAAGATGATCAAGTACCTCATCCTTATGTGCCTTGGAGAGGTTTTCACCCTTGGATACATCCTTTATTTTTACTTTTTTGGGTTCTGACACCGCCACATAGTGGTTTTTTCCATCAGAACCATTATTCTTTTTTTCTTTTCTTTTCATTTTGTGACTAAGGTACTTGATATCTAGTCATGTCATGCTTGTAGTTGGTTCACTAGTGGAAGAGACTATGGGCTCCAGGGCATTTAGGTAACATGCTATCTCATAGTCATTCTAGAAAGTTAGGACTCAGGAGCTGAGGGTCCTGATATCATTGAGACTAATCAAGGAGGTGAGGATTAGCAAGGGGTAAGACAATGACGGGTTCAATGTTGTTGATATGAATAGGGTCATCTCTGGTGATTGCAAATTTAGGGTATGTCAAGTACCCCTCTAAGGTACCCAAATTAGGATTTATCCTACCAAGAGAAGCATCATCCACTAAAGTGACTTGTAGATTCAAATCCTCTAATCCCACGCTTGACTCATTATCTACCTCAAGTCGGGAACTATATGAATGGACAACATCAATGTCCATGTCAACTATAGAGGAGTCTAAGAGAGACTCCCATTTATATTCATGTGAATCCATATCTAAATCCTGACTGGGATGTTTACACCATGCATGTTTACGACACCTTAAGGTAGAGACTCTAATGTCACCAAGAGTAACATGTTTTGTAATAGGATCTTCTATGTCTAACTCCTCTTGTTCTATGTTTGTAGCTGTTGAGTAGGGAACTAAATCATCTGAATCTCCCCAAAGGAGATTGGTGGAAGGAACCCAATCTTCACACATGTCCTACTAGTTTATCAAATTGGGTATGTAGGTTGATTCATCATCACTATATGTCGCAACAAGGATAGAAGCAACTTTCTTGTTATGGTTTTTGAAACCTAGTCCAACTGTCTCCTTAGACCTACGTCTAAAAAGAGCATGATCGAGAGGTTCAGCTCTAGCATCTAGTTTGTGACTGAGAGGACCATGTCCTAGATAGCCCATATTTTTAACAAGAGTATACCCTCTTCCATAAGTCTGAGGAGAGGGAGAGAATTTTTCATTATGCATGTATTTTTTTTCTCTATAGATCTAGTCTTTGACAGCTACCTCCTCTTTTTCATCCTGGATAGGCACTGAGAACTCTACAAATGTTCCAAACAAAATCATGGATGAAGATGAAGGTCACATCTCTTGTGAAGGTTTTCCATAAGACCTAGGTAAGACTGGAAATTTTGTAAAGGAGTCAAGTTCATATCCTCCCATACCAAGGTCTATGGACTTGAACTTATTCTTGCACTGTTCTAGAGTTGCATCAAAATTCTCTGCTTCCCTATTGAGAGGAACATGAGTCCCTACTAAAATTGCATTTATAGATAATATGCTATCCCCGGGTATACAAAATTTGACTCCATTATAGGGGAACTTAACACATTGATGGTAAGTAGATGGCACTACCTGCATGTCATGGATCCATGGTCTACCAAGTAGGATATTATATGCTAGAGGACTAGCATCAACAATTTGGAACAAAATGTCCTTTTCAACAGGACCAATTCTAACAAGAAGAATGGTTAGACCCTTGGAGCTTCTTTCTACCTCATCATAGGCCTTAATGTTAATTTTCTTCTGTGTATCAATAACTTTCTCAGAATAACCTAGTATCTTCAATAGACTCAAAGAACAAATGTTGAGCCCAACACCCCCATCTATCAACACATGCCTAACATGGGTTTTATGGATCATGACCTCAATGTGAAGGGAAAGATTATGCATATGGCTCAAAGCTTTGTCATCTTCTTTTGAAAATTTAAGGTAATGTGAGTTGGCAAGGTGATTAACCATATTTTGGAATTGGTTGACATCTATGTTGTTAGGGATATTTGCTGCATGTAAAGCATCCTCAAGGATTTGCTTATGTCTTGGAGACAACTCTAAAAGATCAAAGATTGAAATCTAAGCGAGTTTTCTCTATAATTAATCAAAAAGGTTGTAGTTTTACTTGGGATTCACAATTTATTTGGTGGTGACATTCTTGGATGTCACTTTCTTGAGTTTTCTAGAGTGGTTGGAACTAGGACCTCTAATGACCACCAGACCTTGACCTTGACTTCTTGTGACAACATTAAGAACTTGGGATGACCTTTGAGAGTGAGGAACCCTTAGCACCACCATAGGTTCTTCATCAAATATAGGAGGAGATCCTCCATTATAACCATAAGGATCCTTGTTACTCATCATGTTAACACTTTCATCCACAATTTGAAGCATATTGACAACATTTTCTATAGACGTGTAGGTGTAGTTGATTTCAACCTTTCCATTCTTAGTTTTAGAGGTTTCCCCCTTTTTATATTTAGGCAAAGGCTCCTTGAATGCCTTATGGTATGCATTGGTGTTCAACCCATCAATCTAAAGTTTTCCATTCTCAATTAGGTCCTGGATGATGTGCTTAAGCTTCCAACAATGTTCGATGTCATGTCCAATACCATTGTGGTACTTGTAGAAAGCTTTTTCATTCCACCAATGTAGCTTAACTTCAGGTATGCATAAATTAGATGGATCTTGGGGTTGTGCAAGATTGTTAGCAATGAGTGTCTTGAAAACATCCTCATATGAGTCACCAAGTTTAGAAAATTGTCGCTTCTCCTTCTTGGGCTTATCTTGATACCTTGGTTTATGCTCTTGTTGCTTGGAGGATGTATTAAGTTTCATGTCTTAAACTGCACTAGATAGATGAAGGACACCTTGATCCTTTGGTTGAGAGGAGTCCACAACTCCATCATTGACTAATTGTTTGTTCTTGTTCTAGTGAGAGTTCTTACCTTTGTCCTTATGAGAGCTGTTATTATTTTGACTATTGTTGTTATTGCTATGTTTAGTCAAAATACCTTGTTCTTTCAAGACATCTTCAATTTGACATGTGGTTTCGACCATAGTGTCAAAGGAATCAAAGACCATCTTCTAAACCTCATACTACATTTCAAGCCCCAAGTTGCTAACAATGATATCAATCCTTTCATGCTCAGGAATAGTCCTAGAATAACAAGAGCACAATCATCTCCATCTTTGTAGAAGGTAAGAAAGGATTCCCCTTGATTTTGTTTCAATTTTCACAAGTCTAGCATAGTGACTGATCTTGACAAGTTGTAGGTGAAATGTTGAACAAATCTGTGGATAAGTTCTTTAAAAGTTTTGATGAGAGGGGTTATGTTGGTAAACCACTCCATCGCTTGACCCTTGAGACTCCTTGGAAATAATATCATAAGATGGGAGTCATCTTGGTGAAATTCAAAACTCATGATGTAGAACTAATGCACATGATCATGTGGATCACCATTTCCATCATATTTATCATATTGGGGAATTTCAACTTTCCTAGGAAAATCCTTCATGCTCACACTCCTATCAAAATGATTAGAACAAATAGAGTCAAGGTTGAAAGAACTCTTGGGTGCCATCATTTTCTCCATCATTTTTTCATTTTCTTGATTTCCTCTTCTTGTGATGGGCTTTGTTTCTTGATTTTCCTATCCACATCAAAGTTATATGGGACCCTGGCACCCTTGTTAATCAAGCTCTCTAGGAACTTATCCTTATTTTGCTCGACATATTTCTTTACATATTGTTGGAAAAGTGGCTCTTGTTGCATCCTCATAAAGTCTTGAGCATTAAAACTTTCACTACTTCCTCCATGTTGGGAACCATGATGAGCTCGTTGGGAGGGTTGTCTTGAGTTCCTAGGAGGTGTTTGTCTCCTATGTTGTGAATTCCTTCTTCTTCTAGGACTAGGTGATCTTGAAGGTTTCCTTGAATGCCTTCTACTTCATGCGGTTCTTAAGGGAGTAGATGGTGGAGAGTTGTTTCCATTGTTGGTACCCCTATTGTTGAATTAGGCATTGAGGTTTTGGGCTAAAAGCCTATCTTGTTCTTCTTGAAATGCCTTTCTTTCCAATTCTAACAAGGCTTTTTGCTCTACCTCTAGAAGTCTAAACCTCTCTTCTTTAGTGGCTTGTTCATCCAAAAAGGATTTATTTTCATGTTTGATTCATTTAAGCCTTTCACTCACATACCTTGAGGTTTTTTGGAGTGGAGAGTTGGGCCTTGAATGTTTGAGCAAGTCATTGGTAAAAGCTGCATTCATATGAGCATCACAAGGTTGGTTGTTTTGGTCTTCATGTTGTGACTGTTCATCTTGGTGAGCTTGTCTATAATTTATTTTATCTTTTTGATGAGTGTCTAAATACCTGGTGTTGATAGGGGGTGATTCTGGTTGATTTTCATCGCCAAATAGCATGTTATCCTTATGTCTCTAAAAAATGTCATCAAGATTTTGATCAATTGCTTCTCTCTCCTTTCTAGTCAGAGTGTAACTCATGTCCATATCTGATTGAGGAGGTGCTAAAGAGGTACTCAACTCACTAGGATTTCTCTTTGGGTCAAACCAAACCTTAGACTCACTCCTAGGGGATTGATCAAAGATGGGCTCTTTTCCCTTTCACTTTTGATGAGTTTGGACTAAGGGTAAGTGTTTAAAGACAACTTGAGGTCATTTTCCTTGATTAACTTGGTTCCTTTTCATAACCGACATGAAAGAAAAAGACCCTTGGTGATAAGATGACTTTACAAAATGTCAATACCAAACTAGGATAGTTAAAGTGTTCAATTGTCCAAAAAGAGATGGTGAGATAGAAAGCTGCAAAAAAAAGTGTAAACCAACACTATCATAGAGGTTCCCAATCAAAGGAAAAGTATCCTGGCACATATAAATTAGGAGGATGGATTTACCCAAACTAAATTTGAAATTGAAATTGACTTTTTGATGGAAGTGAATTGGACAAGAGACTACAAAAACTCTCCAAGTGTGTTACCAAAGAATCTAAAGGTGTACTTTTTCAACAAAGGTGATTCCTAATTTATCAATTCTAGGAAAGATTACTTTGTAAAATCAAAGAATACTAATTCAAGGGGTCTAAACATAGGAACCCTAGGTACAAAAAGGCTTCCAGTTGCAAGGTAGGAGACCTACTAAAATTTGGATCAACCAAGGAAAGATCAAAAATGGCATAAACCAGACAGGCAACAAATGAACTATGTGCAACAGTTTCTAGGCAAATAGTACGATAAAATCTAACCACGTGATATTTCACACAAAATAGTGCGATGATTTCTAGGCAACCTGTGTGATATTTTCTAGGCAAGCAATGCGAAAATTTTTCAGGAACGAACTATCGCACAATAAATCTCAGAACAGTGTGCAATGAAATTTTAGGATCGTACGACTCTTCACTAGTGAAGTGTAAAAATCTCAATTTTAAGGGCAATTTGGTCAAAGTTTCATTCTGATGGTTGGATTTTTTTATTTTAAACATAGTACTAGCAGTAATCAGACAAGTTTGCAAATAGTAGGTGATCAAACATGTCATAAAACACTTGCACAAGGGCAAAAGCAACCTTGCCAAGACAAGCAATTGTGATATCAAAGCAATAAAATCCTATGAATGCTACCGTGATGTTTGATGTCTGAGAATGTTTACATAGGTAGGTCATAGGGAGAACACTTCAAGCACTTAGTAGCCTAAAAAGACAATAGCTCAATACTTAACAACTTGGCCCACACTTGATGTCCCATTGCCTCACACAAAGTGGTTGTCCACAATAAATATTGGCTTTTTCATGGAAGTGCCAATGACACAACCAAAGGAACATAGATGGCGAGTAATCTTGGGGTGATCTAGGTTATTCCACTTGGATCAATCCTTGCACCAAGAAGCTAAGTGAAAAAATAGGGTGGCTTCTATTTATGGTTTTTAGTAAGGGCTTCCATTCATAATACCCTTCTTGTTCCCCAAAGAGAATCCTTACCTTCTGGTAAGTAACTATTATACACTAAGTTTGCACCCTTGTTTCAAGCTCTCTCGGTCTTGATAACCTAGTATAACATTGGAATCATCTCCAGGTTGTGGGACCTATGCTAACTGAGATGAGACCTCTAGGTTCTAGATAGGTTCCTCTTGGATAATCACCTTAATTTGCTTCTTTGACAAGAAAGTAAATCTTTGAGGGGAAATGGATAGAAGGAATGCTAAAAGGGAAGGTAACTTGAAAGAAAACTACCTACTAGGTGATACACCAAAAATATGGTATGAATTGTAGTATAAAGGATGAACTCAACACTCAATCTTAAGTCTAGGAGATCACAACTCACTGAATAGGCTTGCATCAATATTTCATAGAAGGGTCTACAATAGAGAGGTGCTATGTAGGGAAAGAGAGAGTTTCACAAGCCAAAAGCACTCTCAAAAACTTAGACACAAACTATAACCTGTAAACAAACATTCACCTCTGCAATTGGGTATAAGAATGAGATAGATTGCCAAGGGTGGAAGTATACCCACAAGAGCATTCAAATCAGATCATTCACAAGCATACATAGACCACAAAAAGAAAGAGGGATCAAGAACCCTAAGATATCACTAAAAACACACATATACTTAATCCATTAAGAGACAATTCAGACAAGAAAGCATAGGGACATAAAGAATGTCACAAGATACCTTTGCAATATCTAAACAATCAATGAAAGCTTCAAACTACAGAAATCAGAGGGGAAGAAAGAATGCCACAGATAAATTCTGAGAAAAAGAAAATCCTTCTTTTTCAATTGTCAACTCTGAGCCCTAAAAAGCTCCAAAAACATTATATATATCTCCCTTTTTACACATAGGTAGGAGTCAAAAAACCTAACTAGGGTTACCTAAATTGTCAGATAATAATCAAACCCTAATTCTATCATGTTTGATCATAAATGCATGGAAATATCTCAAAAAATTAGATATCACTTGCATGCCCATCTCTGTACTACATCTACCTGTGGACAAGCTTCCTTGATCTATCTACCCCTCTGCAAATTGGACCTGTCATGAATGTTTGCAATTTGAAGTATAGGAGGCCATAGGTGGTGCCAACCTCTTACTTATTTCTTCAGCATGAGAATATCAACATGGTACCCTGAGAAATCATAGGAGACGGCCACCAGATCTTTCTCAACATTCCCTCAACTACAATCATCCTAGAACTATCAATTCTGAGCTACCCACGCCATGCCATCGACCAACTGCAATGAACCAGCAAGAAAACCTTGAAAGATATTTAAATTTGAAAATAACAGCTAGTGGGTCTAATTTTAAAATGTGGCTATTGATATTATCCTTTCTCGCAGATGAATGACCTAGATCATTCTTGAAACACTCGCAAGCCCCTTTGAAAAGTCAAATGCCACATCACCAGCCCTTGGCCAATGAAAAGTGAACACTTCAGCACGACTGGCACCTCGCTAGGCAGAAGAATACTTGAATCTGCATCAAATGGTGGTCGCATGATCTGATGGGGTCGGAAGATTCCATCAAATCATGCGATGACCATAGATCTTTCTTGATGACCACCTCATCTAAGGTTTCTAGACCCACTGACAAAATGCCAACTGTTCACCCAACAACCAATGAGAAATAGGCATGTCAGTGCCTCCTAGCAACACAGACCCATGACATCAATCTTCATCAGATGGTTGTTGTTATACCACTTCCTTAACCTTTGTGAATCTTAATTTAATGATATAACAACCATCATTGATCCTACATGAGCCTTAACCTAACACATCAGCCAAAAGACCTCAGGCCCACTAACAAGTTCCAATCATCATCCAGCCAGCCAATAGAATTTGAGTGCATCAGAGTCTGAGGACCCACCTGACAGAGCCCCGGTAAAAGGTAAAATCAATGGTTGGCATATGATTGCATGGGATTGGAATATTCCATGTGATCATATGACAGTGATTAGATCATTTTCGACTGATAATTCATCAGGCCCGCTCTGACATGGCACACATCACCAACCTTTGACTAATAAGAAACACACACCTTGGACCATCTGGCATAGGACCCACCTAACAAGTGAACTCTATAGGCAATGAAGATCGATGGCTATCACATGATTGCATGGAATATTCCTGGCCTATGTGATCATGTGCCAGCTATATATTTTATATTCTTCACTTTAACTATTGAACTGTGACTGCCAATCGAACTGTAACCGCTTGCCAGATCGCTAGGTGTTAAGGGCTAAACTACCAAAAACAAGAGATTCCATGACTGAAGAAAGATAAAAGCACACATGGGAAAAGAGCTCTTAAGTGGCCGAAAAAGGTAACGGCAAATTAGAACAGGCCTAGGGTTTTTTAGGCTTTTTTGGCTCCAACGGTCATTTCTTGAATTAAAGCCTATAGACCAGAGAGTTGGAGACTTGGAGAGACCAAGAGAGCAAGCAGAAAACCATGAAATTTCTTGAGGTGCTTGGCAGGGTTAAAAATGCAGACCAAGGATTGAATTTAGCCTATGACCAAAATGAATAGATATAAAATTTTGGGCAACATTTTGGTGATTTTTTTTGGATGTCAGCCTGCTAGACATTGAAACCAATGGCCTTGACATATTCATTGGGCATGGGGTCATCATTGAAATATAAAACTTTCCTAGCAGAGAGAGACCTAGAGTTGGGTCAAAAAACTGTGCACGAGCACTTTTTGGAATGCAGGAAAACTAAACTAGAAAGCAGGGATAGAAAATAGGAGACATATTCTCAGAGATTTACAAAGAGGGATTAACCTCAAAGCAAGGCTTTAAGTGGAAACCATTAACTGAAATAGGCAAGGCATCTCCTTCAAGAGTTGACAGCTGGAAAGCATTAGGCCCCTTGCATTCTGTGATAACAAATGGTCCACCCTAGAAGGAATCAAAATTTGTATGTCTACCAGGTCATGATCTAAATTCATCCCACTTGAGAACTAAATCTCCAATTTTGAAGCTTCTGGCTCTGGTTCTTTTATCAAAAATTTTCTTTGTCTATATTTGGTGAAACTCCATATCCTTCATGGATTTATCTTTGAGTTCTTCTAACTCCATTAGTTGGGTATACCTAATTTGTAAGGGAACTCCTTCTTCAAATAAGACACATTGAGTGGCTAAGTCTAGAGCTGATAATTCAGTTGAAATGGACAACTTAGCCTCCCTACCATACACTAATACATAAGGAGAATTCCTAATGATCTTCTTTGGAGTAATCTTGTCTAACCATAAGGCAGACTTCAACTTAGTATGCCAATCTCTTTGGTTATCCTGTAGAGTTTTCTTGATTATCCTAATCAAGTTCTTATTAGTTGATTATGCCAAACTATTGCCTTGAGGGTAGTAATTTGAACTTGTATTCAGATAGATGTCATTTCTAATTGCCCATTCTGAGACTTTAAGGCCTATAAATGCCAATGCATTATCTAATATTATAGAGTCTGGAGTGCCAAATCTATGAATTATATCATCATAAAAACTTAAGACAACACTCTCATTTGATCCTTTTAAGGCAACTGCCTCTATCCATCTAGTGAAATAATCAGTAGCAGTGATTATCCACTTGTGTCCTCCACTAGATGGAGGATTGATCATACCAATAAAGTCTATGACCCACCTCATGATTGGTTGTTCTGTTTTGATTGGCTAAAGGGGCAGAGTTCCAAGCCTTTCTTTTCCTACAAACATAGCACATTTGATGAATTTTCTCACATAATCATGACTATCCTTAAAGATAGATGGCCAATAGTATCTAGCCCTCATGATTTTAAAATCAGTAGTCCTAGGAGAGAAGTGACCTCCAGAAGGTCCATCATGAAATTCAAATAGGACATCAACTATATTTTCTAAATCAATACATCTTAAAAGGACACCATTGTGATCCTTTCTGAAAAGAACTTCATCTATCAGCATAAAGGGAATAGATTGTAACCTATAATATCTTCTTTTTGTTGAATTTAGGCCTGCAGGACATTGTCCTATCTTCAAGTAATGAACCATATTAGGCAACCAACCTGATGCCTTGGCATGTTCCTCTGAATGATGCACAACCAGAGATGCATTTATTTGTTTTATTTTCTTTGAGCTTTCATCCTCTGCCAAATGTTCACAAAGACCTCTTCCTCTAACTAGCTTGGTGGTTTGGACATCAATGTCATATTCCATTACCTTGGTAATCCAACTAGCTCTTTTTTCATTCAGGTCCTTGGAAAGTAAAAATTCTTTGACACTTGGATGAGTAACTTTCAGGTGTACCTTGCTATGGGTCAATAGATATCTGAACTTTTTAAGGCTCTTCACCACATCAAGTACATGTTTTTCCACAAAAGAGTATCTTTGTTCATACTCTTCTAAACCTTTGCTAAAGAAAGCAATAGGTTGTTCTAACCCTTCTGAATTTTCTTGAGTCAACATAGAAAATATAGCATCTTGACATCCATAAGCATAAAGGATAAAATATTTACTGAAATTTGGGTTTAATAGAGTAGGAGCTTCTGTCAAGGCTTCTTTGATAGCTCAAAAATTATGTTTTCCTTCTTTAGTCCAATTGAAAGTTGAACTCTTCTTTAACATGGCTGTTAAAGGCTTCAATAAATCTGCAATATTAGGCAAGAAATGCCTAACAAAATTAATCTTTCCTATGAAAGATTGGAGACTTTTCTTATGATGTGGGAATGATAACTCTAGGATGGCTGCAATCCTCTTGGGTCTACTATAATTCCTTTCTTGGATACTATATATCCCAACAATTTTCCTTCATGGACTGCAAACACACATTTCTTGGGATTAAGAGATATCCCAAATTCTCTACACCTTTCAAAGATTTTCCTTAGATGTTTGATGTGGTCAAGTGCATGTTTAGAATAGATAGTTATGTCATCTAAGTAGACCAAAAAAAATTTGTACATGAGGCTTTTAAAGGCCATATCCATTGCCTTTTGAAAAGTAGCACATGCATTTGACAAACCAAAGGGCATCTTTTGATAAGCCATGGTTCCACACTTGGTTGTAAATGCAATCTTGTATTGATCCTCTTCATTAACTAAGATTTGATTGTATCCTAAATAGCCATCCAATAATGAAAATATCTCAGATTTAGAGACACATTGTAAGATTTGTTCCATAGAGGGTAATGGATGGCCGTCTTTTAGAGAGGCCCTGTTAAGATCTCCAAAGTCAACACATAACCTCAACTCCCCATTCTTCTTTCTTATAGGAACAAGGTTGGAAACCTAGCTAGTATGCTTGATGGGGTAGATGATACCACTTTCTATCAATTTGAGCACTTCTTTATGCATAAGTGGCTCAAGCTTGGGATTAACAGGCCTTTATTTTTGTCTCACTAGTTTGACATTTGGTTCTAATTCAATAGTGGGTTGAGCAAGGGCTAGGTCAAAACCCTTGAGGTCCTCATATTGCCATGCAAAAACATCACTAAATTATTTGAATAATTGGGTGTAAGATTTCTTTTCCAAATCAGTGTTTACCTTTCCAAATTGTAATCTTTTACCTACTTCCAACTCCAATTCAACACAATGTCCTTGTTGAACTACTAGGCCAGCTTTATTCTTCTTAACTTGATCATCCTTGTTGAAGACAGTCTCTAAGGTGACAAGACCTCTAGGCATCTTATTAGACTAAAGTTGTATCACTTGGCCACCATAACTCTGCAACAATCTACCTTGATTATGCCTTGAGAAGACATCTTCTTCAAACAAGAATTGCAAAATTTTCTCATCATTATCAAACACTTGCCAATTGACATTGTTATCAGGAATAGAGGGTCTAACAATCACTTTGATATGTTGTTGGTCTATTTATTTTGAAATTCTATTGGGGATATCATATTAAGACCCAATAGTAGCTAATCTATTTACATTTTGATTTAGCTTTCTAGGGATAGCAACAATGTTAAAATCTCAAAAGTCTTCAATTGCATCCCAAACTCTATGTTTGTATGCTCTCAAGGTGTCATTTTTGGTTGCACTTATCCCTCTCACTTGACTGACTACTAATTCACTGTCACCATAGACTTTTAAGGCCTTAAGACCTCTCTTTCTAGCCCACTCCAGTCCATTCACTAGGCTCTCATATTCTACAGTGTTGCTAGTGTAGGAGAAACTGAATCTGAAAGCTGTATAATATCTTTCTCCTTTTGGGGACACTAGCATGGCACCACCACTGGAACCATGTCTACTTCTAGCTCCATCAAAAAACATTTCCCAAACCTGATTTCTTTGATCCTCTGAATCAGTGTCTTCTTTGAGAAGACTTGACTCTATGGATCCACTTTCTTGTATCAAATAACTCCCCAAACTAGCATCCCAAATGACATTCTCTTGGGCTTCAAAAACCTTTTCTGACTCTAGTTCATCAAGGAAAATATTAGGGATACTTTCTGTTTAAGTGCTTGCTTCTCTGATAGTTGGGAAATCACTGTCATCAAATATAGGGCAGCCTGCATTGATGGTATTGGACACATATGGTTCTATGTGGTGTGCTACCAATGATTATGATTTAATGGTAACCTTGGTGCCATATCTTGTGTGAAAAAGCATGTGAGACCAGTTAGAAGAAAGGTAGACTCCTATTTTGGCTGTGAACTCCCTTGATAGACATATAGAAAATAAAGCAGGGAGGTCTATGATATAAATACAAGTAGGATAGAGAAATTAGGACTAGCATGAAGGATCAGATTGGTATCTTTAGCAACACCTATAGTTTTAACTGAGGATCCATCAAGTTGTGTAACCTTCTTTTGGAGGGGTTCATATTTAAGTCCTAATTGATCAGCCACTTTCTTGGGCATTACAGTACTAGTAGCTCCACTATCTACCATACAATTATGTACTAAGGATTTTACAATAATTAAGGATACATAAAAGGGAGGTGGTTTTGAGTTCCTAACTTGAGTGGTATTTCCTTTGGAGTTGCAACTTGGAGCCTCCTTTTCTTGATCAGTGTTGACCAATACTGCCTTTGCAGCTTCTTTTGTATGTTGAGGAGTAGTCATTTTAGTCATAGCCTTCTTCAAAATCTTAGGTTGCCCTCGAATAGCCAAAGAGTCCCACATAGACATAGTGACGTTCACCTTCTTCATGTTGTCTACAATGTTGAAAGGTGTCACACTGTGTACTCTTTGTTGTGCTTTTACTATGATGGGCTCTACCTCTTTGAGAGTATGAACTTCTTTGCTTGTAATGACAAGAGCCTTCTTAAATGTGATAGGGGTAGGTTGTTGTATTGGCTCTGTAGATGTAGTAGCTTTAGCCCCAGACTCTACTTGCTCCATATCTTGAGCTCTTCTCTTTGACCTTGTGTTGGTAGCGATGGAAGGTTCACTAACAACTCCATTGAAATTTTGCTGCTCCCAATTGAAAAGAGCAGTCTCATTATCTTGTGGCTCTTATTGAGGAACTAATCCATTGGAAGAAGCTTCTAATTGAGCTTGTGAGGCATTTTGAACCATCAGAGCTTGGTTCATCCATCCATTTGAACATGTAGCCTGATTATGAGTCTGATTGCAAGGGAAACACCATTCATTGTCCATAGCCATATTATTTTGACTAGGAACCATGTCCCTAACTAGATTCACAGAATTGAGAGTTGCAAGGTTGTATGGTTGGAATGGTCTTTGATTAAAATTCTGCCTATGCTCTTGATAGCCTCCTTGGTATTGTGGCCTATTTTGTTGATAAGGTTTTCCTTGATCTTGATATTGTTGATTAGGACCTTGGCCTTGTTACGAAAAGGTGTAAGGAAACTCAGGTATGAAAATAGCTTCCTACGCTAATCTCTATAGGAGAGTATTGTGAAAATTCTTATAAATCCTTACAATTTCAAATTTGTTAACTACTTTAACAAAGATATTGCAGCCATATACCATGCATACAAAAAATAGATAGAGAAGATTGAAACACATAAACATAAATATATGCTGGTGGGGAAAAACCTTTCGGTAAAACAACCCCACCCCTCCAAAACCTGCATAATGTATTATCTTCAACACAAAGATTACAACACACTTGCAATTCAAGTTCTTTCAGGAGATGAGAGACTAGTAAAACTTATATCTCTTCCATAGAAGCAGCATCATATATATATAGACTCCTCAGGACCCAAAAAATACCCAAAAAAAGAGTTTGGTGTCCAACCACCAAGACCCATCCACAAAGCCACATGTACACAGTTGTTACATGCAATCCCAAGAATAGGCGTCCATCCCTAGAATAGACTATGACAACTTGTCATAGAATCTACCAAAAATAATGATCACAAGAGAAGTTTGAGAGAATCTATCATACCAACCTATTTTTGGCATATTATCTTACACACACCAACCACTTCTTCTTGGGCACCCAAATAGGCCCAAGTCATAAGATGCTCTTACACCTATCATAGCACATTCCTTAAATAGTTCTTATGCATCATAGGAATCTGTCATGACCATTTCAGTCATGATCTCCTTATGCACAAGATGCCGACACATCAAGTGGAGTGACATATCAACATGCCAACTAGACATGTACACTCACACTTAATTACATTATTTGCAAAAAATACATTTATAAAAAAATAATAAGAATAGGAATTATCCAAGGTTGAGACACCTTATTCCTAACATTCTCCCACTTGTTGAACACCTTGTAAGAGCAACATGAATATAACAAGAACTTTAACTGCTATAGGCCAAAAGGTGCATAGACTCCAAACACCATCTAAACTTCTCAATGCCCACTAGTTTTATTAATGCATCTGCAACATTCTTCACAGTATCTACCTTCTCCAAATTTACCTTTCCATCTTCCACCATATCTCTCACAAAGTGAAACTGCACATCAATGTGCTTCGTTCTGGCATGGAAAGTTGGATTCTTTGCAAGGAAAATAGCGCTCTGACTGTCACACCAAATAGTAATCTATTATGCATCAACACCAACATCAAAACATAATCTTCTAATCCAAATGGCTTCTTTACAAGCATGAGTAGAAGCCATGTACTTATCTTTTGTAGTGGACAAAGCAACCACAGGTTGTCGCTTACTCATTCAACTAATGGCACCACCAAACATAGTGAACACATAAGCACTGGTGGATCTCTTGTTGTCAATATCACCTACCTAATCTGAATCCACAAACCCACAAATACAAACTGAATGCAGAGATCTAGAAGAGTTACCATGATAACATATGGAGTAATCTGATGTACCCCTCAAATATCTGAATACTCGCTTAACTGCATCCCAATATACCCATCTAGGGTTAGCCATAAATTGACTCAAGACTCCCACTGCTTGGGCAATGTCTGGTCTAGTACAAACCATAGCATACATAAGATTGCCAACTGCACTAGCATAAGGTACTCTACTCATGTCCTCCACCTCACTAGGAGATTTTGGACAATCATCTACAGATAACTTTATTCCCATAGAAATAGGAACACATAATGGTCTACAATCTACCATGCTGAACTTGTCCAACACAGACTTCACATACTTACTCTGACTCAACCAAAGTTTTCTGTTAGACCTGTCTCTACTGATTTCCATACCCAAGATGTACCTAGCTGCCCCAAGATCTTTCATCTCAAACTGTGCTGACAACTGAGATTTAAAATCAGAAATCATACCCTTACCCTTCTCAAATAGCAACATATCATCAACATATAATGCAACAATAAGAAGGCGATCATTTTCAACTCTGAAATAAACACAATGATCTGATTTTGATCTTACAAATCTAATTGACAACACAAAAGAATCAAACTTAAGGTACCACATCCTAGGAGATTGCTTCAAACCATATAGAAATTTCTTTAATCTACAAACAAAGGATTCTTTACCTTTAACAATGTAGTGCTCAGGCTGTGACATATAAATCTCTTCCTCCAAATCACCATGAAGGAAAGCTATCTTCACATCAATCTGTTCTATCTCTAAATCATATGATGCAGCAAGAGATAATAGAAATCTAATGGATGTCAACTTTGCAACAGGAGAGAATATTTCACCATAATCTATTCCCTCTACCTGTGAATACCTCTTTGCAACTAATCTAGCTTTATACCTTTCAACACTGCCATCTGCATAGAATTTCTTCTTGAACACCCATTTACAGCCAATAGATTTTCTCCCTTTAGGCAAAGGTACAAGGTCCCAAGTTTTTTTTTCTCCAATGAAGCCATCTCATCATCCATAGCCTCAATCTAGGAATGTGCATCTTCCATGCCCAAAGCCTCTTTCACAGATCTAGGCTCATCAGTGTTAGTAATCAAAGCAAAGGCACAACTAGAATCTAACATAGAATAACCAAACATTTCTGGTTGCTTTCTTTCTCTCATGGATCTCCTCAAGGGTTGTGGTTGAGGTTGTTCTTCCTCTTCTTCTGAACTATCAGAGCTATTAGAGCTCTCCTCATCATTAGGCCCAACATGGTCTCTCTGTTCAGTCTTCTCAAGGGTAGGAGGCAACTGAACAACATCTTTTTCCTTTTCTTTTTCATCTGGTTGTAGCACAATAGGAGAAGATGTTAGCTCTCTGAAAATAACATTTCTACTATACAAAACCTAACTAGTCATAGGCTCCCAAAGCTTGTATCCTTTCACACCAGCACTGTATCCGATGAAAATACATTTAACAGCTTTGTTTTCCAACTTAGATCTTTTCTCCTTTGGAACATGTGCATAAGGTTCACAACCAAAAACACAAAGATGTCTAATTGAAGGCTTCTTACCAGACCACACCTCCATGGGTGTCTTACCAACAAGGGCTGATGTAGGAGATCTGTTAACCAGATAGCAAGCAGTGGCCACAGCTTTGGCCCAAAACCTTTGTTCTAAACTAGCTCCACTAAGCATACTCCTAGCCTTCTCCTTCAGTGTCCTGTTCATTCTCTTTGCAACTCTATTTTTTTTTGGGGTATAAGGAGTTGTCTTATGCCTCTCGATACCTTGTTCTTTACAGAACTGTTCAAACTCTGCTGAGTAAAAATCACCACCATTGTCAGTTCTCACACACTTAATCTTCTTACTAGTCTGATTCTCTACAAGAGCTTTAAATTCCTTGAACCGACTAAAGACTTGTGTCTTACTTTTAAGGAAATAAATCCATGTCCTTCTACTATAATCATCTATGAAAGATACAAAAAATACAGACTTGGAGATTGAAGGAACTTTTACAGGACCAAATACATCAGAATGAATAAGATCCAAAACATTAGAAGATTTGTGAGAACTAGAGTAAAATTGAACATGATTTTGTTTACCATAGACACAGTGTTCATAAAAGTCAAACTTGAGATTGCAATCATTTATCCCCTCAATGAGATTTTTATTTTTTAGGGTTCTGAGACCCTTTTCACCAATGTGGCCAAATCGCATATGCCACAACATTGTCTTTTCTGGAGGAAGCTTACCTTCCAAAGTGTTTGCACTACCATCAAAACCAATAGCCACAGAATTCTTCACTACTTGATCATATGGTGAGGATGAAGAACTATTACATAGAGGAATACATGCATCTAGCTGAAATAAGGTACCTCTCCTAGTACCCCTTGCAAGCACTATCGATCCTCTCATCATCTTGCATCCTTCTTTCAAAAAAACAACTTGCACACCTACATCATTTAGCATACTTAGAAATAATAGGTTTCATGCCAAACTCAAAATGTGCATAACTCCATTGATTCCCTTTACTCATCCATTAGGAAATTTGATAGTGACCCTTCTGCATCCAACTATTTTTAGGTGAGAATCATCACCCAAGTACACCTTTCCACCATCGAACTCTTCATATTTTGAGAACTAGTTTCGATGAGAGGTCATGTTAAAAGATGCACCCAAGTCAACCAACCACACATCATCAGATGCATGGGCTACCAAAGCTGTGATGAATGCATCACCATCTTCTTGAGATCTTTTTGAAGCTGAATCTGAACCTTTCTTCTTCTTCCTCGGCTCTTTGCAGTCTTTATGGAAGTGCCCAGATTTATCACAATTCCAACATTTTGCCTTGGAATTATTGGAAGTCTTTGACTTCCCACGGGATTTGGATCTACCCTTATTGTCAGACATATTGTCATTTTTCTTCCCTCTTTCAGTCGATCTCCCACGAACAACAAGGGCTTCTTTTTCTGAAATGGAAGCCTTTCTCCACATCTCCTCTGATAGCAGTGAAGACACCACATCATCCATTTTGAAGGTGACTAAAGTGCTTTCGAGAGCCATCACAAGATGGTCCCATGAATCCGGTAAAGAACACAAAAGTGTGTAGCAACGATCCTCCTCTAAATTGACACCAGTTGACGTCAATTGTGCAGTCAGCAGATTAAATGCATTTAAATGATCTGTTAAGGATCCACCTTCCTCCATTCATAGAAAGTACAACTTCTTCCTCAAGAACAACTTGTCCACTAGAGATTTGGCCTGATACATGGCCGCAAGTCTTTCCCATAAACTATTTGTAGTTTTCTCATCTAGAACATTCAGAAGAACTGCATCAGTTAAATAGAGTCTTATGAGACCCTTAGCTTTACGGTCTTTGATATCCCAATCTTCTTGAGCTATAGTTTCTAGTCTTGTAGCACTTGAAGTCGCTTCCCATAGGTCACGATCTTCCAACATGTCTTCCATCTTGAGTTTCCACAACTCGAAATTAGTCCCATTAAATTTCTCCACCTCCATTCTTCCATATGATGAACTTGCCATCTCAATCTACAAATAAGATTCAGAATGCTCAACAAAAAACTCCCACTCAACTTGAGATTAGCTCAAAAAACCCTACCCAACAACTAGGATCAAAAGTTGATCAAGCTCAGATACCACTTGTAAGGAAACTCAGGTGTGGAAACAGCTTCCTACGCTAATCTCTATAGGAGACTATTGTGAAAATTTTTATAAATCCTTAAAATTTCAGATTCATTAACTACTTTAACAAAGATATTGCAGCCATATACCATGCATACCGAAAATAGATAGAGAAGATTGAAACACATAAATACAAAGATATGCCGGTGGGGAAAAACCTTTCGGTAAAACAACCCCACCCCTCCAAAACCTGCACAATGTATTATCTTCAACACAAAGATTACAACACACTTGCAATGCAAGTTCTTTCAAGAGATGAGAGACTAGTAAAACTTATATCTCTTCCATAGAAGCAGCATCATATATATAGACTCCTCAGGACCCAACAAATACCCAAAAAAGGAGTTTGGCGTCCAACCACCAAGACCCATGCATAAAGCCACATGTACATAGTTGTTACATGCAATCCCAAGAATAGGCATTCATCCCTAGAATAGACTATCACAACTTGTCATAGAATCTACCAAAAATAACGGTCACAAGAGAAGTGTAAGAGAATCTGTCATACCAACCTATTTTTGGCATATTCTCTTACACACACCAACCACTTCATCTTGGGCGCCCAAATAGGCCCAAGTCATAAGATGCTCTTACACCTGTCATAGCACATTCCTTAAATAGTTCTTACGCGTCATAGGAATCTTTCATGACCATTTCAGTCATGATCTCCTTACGCACAAGATGCCGACACGTCAAGTGGAGTGACACATCAACATGCCAACTAGACATGTACACTCACACTTAATTACATTATTTGCAAAAAATACATTTACAAAACAAATAATAAGAATAGGAATTATCCAAGGTTGAGACACCTTATTCCTAACAAAAGGGTGGTCTGATTCCTTGCCCTTGCCTCTTTAGATTTGTAACCTCTTTAGTCAAAGTCTGCAGCAAATTTTTCATTTCTTGCTGACTAGTTTGTTGACTATTTTTTATCTCTTGCAGCTCTTGAGAGAAACTTTCTTTTAGCTCTTGACCGCTAGTACTAGCTTGAGGTGCTAATATGGTGGGAATAGGGGTAAATGGGGGTACTTGTGCAAGTGCAATAGGTTGAAGGCTAGGAAAGATGGGCATAGGTGGCCTTCTAGCTATCATACCTGCTTGGATTAAACAATTTTTAGCTCTGACAGCTGTATCAAAAGCTTGGGGTAAAGAGGTACCACCCATAGATTGGATCATGATAGAGATTTGACCATTCAAAATTTGTAAGAAATATAAAAAAGCATGGTTAGCTGATGGCCTCATTGAGACTAGAATTCTATTCCATGTTTTGAGGAATCTATTATTATAATCTGTCATTTGTTCTTGAGGGTCTCTTTTAATGGTTGCCAACTGCTCAACCAATGACAAGTTGTCTGATTTATCTTCAAGATGTTTACTCAATGCATCTCCTAATTCATCCCATGAAGTAATGGAGCCAACAATTAAAGCTCTAAACCATTCAAGAGCCTTACCTTTGAGAGAGGCTGCCAATAGTTTGGTGGCCACATCTTCTTGAGTTATGTTGTGTATGCTGCAAATAGTGGTCACATCTATTATATGCTCAAAAGTTATAGTTTGTCCTTCACCTGTGAAATTAGGTAGACTCTTTAGTGCCACCAAGGGCACATCATGGTGTTGAGAAAATTTCAATGGACTCCCTTGGTTGAAAGGTGCAAAAGAAAACTGTCTAGCCATTGTAGAAACTAAAATTTGATGAGTAACAACTATGTGAGTTGTATTTGATGCTAGATTTGAATCTTCTTCTAGATCTCTAGTTAGAGATCTTCCTCTTCTTTTGAGATGAAAAGGAAAAGGTCTCCTCTCTAAAGTATCAGGTGGTGTAGACTATACTCTCCTTACAAGAGATGTTCTCTGAGTTTATCTACCTTTGTAGCCTCTTTTTAAGGGAAACTCTAAAAATTTGATAGGCTTTGAGCTTCTAGTCTCAATCTTTCTCATAAACTTCAAAAAAAGTTTAGCTTGGATCTGTGAAATTAGTGGAGTTGCTAGATATACTTGAATATCAACCCTTAAAAGGTCTGTATTATGTAATTAGTATATCAGAGATACCATAATCTTTTCAAAGATGAACTTTTTGCTATCCCACCGAGCATGCCAAAATTGTTAGACACTAAGTTTGCACCCTTTTTTCAAGCTCTCTTGGTCTTGATAACCTAGTATAACATAGGAATCATCTCCAAGTTGTGGGACCTATGCTAACTGAGATGAGACCTCCAGGTTCTAGGCTAGTTCCTCTTAGATAATCACCTTAATTTGCTTCTTTGATAGGAAACTAAATCTTTGAGAGGAAAGGGATAGAAGGAATGCTGAAAGGGAAAGTAACTTGAAAGAAAACTACCTACTAGGTGATACACTAAAAATATGGTATGAATTGCAATATAAAGGATGAACTCAGCACACAATCTTAAGTCTAGGAGATCACAACTCACTGAATAGGCTTGCATCAATATTTCATAGAATGGTCTGCAATAGAGAGATGCTATGCAGGGAAAGAGAGAATTTCACAAGGCAAAAACACTCTCAAGAACTTAGACACAAACTATAACCTGCAAACAAACATTCACCTCTGCAATTGGGTATAAGAATGAGACAGATTGCCAGGGGTGGAAGTATACCCACAAGAGCATTCAAATTAGATCATTCACAAGCATACAAATAGACTACAGAAAGAAAGAGGGATCAAGAACCCTAAGATATCACTGAAAACACACATATACTTAATCCATTAAGAGACAATTCAGACAAGAAAGCATAGGGACATAAAGAATGTCACAAGATACCTTTTCAATATCTGAACAATCAATGAAAGCTTCAAACTATAGAAATTAGAGGGGTAGAAAGAATACCACAGATAAATTCTAAGAAAGAGAAAATCCTTCTTTTTCAATTGTCAACTCTGAGCCCTAAAAAGCTCCAAAAACATTATATATATCTCCCTTTTTTTCACATAGGTAGGAGTCAAAAAATCTAACTAGGGTTACCTAATTTGTTAGATAATAATCAAACCCTAATTCTATCATGTCTAATCATAAATGCATGGAAATATCTCAAATGATTAGATATCACTTGCTGATGAAGGGTGCTCCCCTTAATACCACAAACACATAATAGAAATAGAGAAACGACAACAATAATATGCAAGAATAGAAAATTGACTTCTTATTATCTCCACAAATGTGGAATTACAAACTTTCAGAATTACAATATGCAAAGCCACATGGGCATTCTCTTACAATATTCTGTAGGACAAAGCCTCAAATCAATACCCAGATCTACTACCCAGAACTGCCCTAGACAACACTACGGGCCTTCTTTATATGGGCAATTTCCACTGCCCGAGAAGGTTCTAGAAATTTAGCCCTTAGGGCCGACCAAACTTAGAATTATTTTATTTTACAATTTATTACATCAAAGTCGGCTCAAAATGAGTTTTGAAACCCAAACAAAAATTTTGAAGAAAAATTATTTTCCACCATTTCAGGTGACCCAACTTCCGAAGACCATAAGTCATCACCCGTTGACCTGATTGGCTATTATAACCCCATTCTGGAAATGCCACGAAGCACTCTATAGGCTTGATCCATGTAAAGCACCTGTCACCCAAATTTTCAACCTCATTCGGGGCCTCTAAAGCCTTCAAAACTAAGTTTGAAGTTTTTGTACCCTGCTGCCAATACTGAAAATCTTCAATATCTTCAAAACTAGACCTGATCTAGCCATGAAACTTTGCTGGTGGGCTGATATGACTGAGATAAACCTCCACATGTAAAATTAGAACATTCCAAGATCATAAGACCAACTTACTAAAAATAGCCACTTTCCATAAATAGCAACTCTGCACAAGATAGCCCTTATTGAATACAAAAATAGAAATAGTTTTGGGTGATGCAAGATTGCTCTTACACCCAGGATGCTCCTGCATCAGACACCCAAGGTAATTTGAGAAGTGACCCTGTCATGACTCAGGTGTGCAGAGGAAAACCAAGATGGTTAACCTCCTCCTTTGTTAGCCATGATGAATCTTCAACAGGTCATCCTTTCCATTGACCAAATACTCTTCATATGTCTTGTTCCTTGTGCTTCTACCAACATGACTATCCAGTATGTCTTCAATCTCCTTGATATCTAAACTGGTTGCTGGAATACTCCACTGTGCTGCTGCAACCTCATCTTCAACACCTCCTTCATGATACTCTATCAAATCTAAAATGTTAAACATTGGTGAAATATTCAGCTCACTAGGAAATTCTACCTCATATGTATTTCCTGAATCATGCTTCTTCAATATCTTACATGGTCCAAACTTCTTCATTTTCAGCTTGTTATATGTACCAACCAAAAATTGCTCCTTCCGCAAATGAACCATGACTTCATCCCCAACCTGAAATTCCTTATGCCTCCTTTTCTGATCTTCCTTAGCCTTATACTGCGCATTCATCTTGGTAATATGCTTCCTCACCTCCTCATGGATGTTCTTCAAGTGTTCTACAAAATCCTCAGCTTCAGCACTACTTATTTCTCCTTTATCTATCTTTCTCAATTCAGATGCATTTCTTGGACTACTTCCGTATACAATCTAGAATGGTGATTTACCAGTGCTCCTATTGATAGAATTATTGTATGCAAATTCTGTCTGTTGTAAAATCAAATCCCATCCTGTTGGCTTATCTCCAACCAAACATCTCAGCAGATTTCTCAAACTTCTAATCACCACCTTTGTCTGTCCATCAGTCTGTGGATGATGTGATGAACTGAACTTCAAATCTATCTTCAACTTCTTCCACAATGTCCGCCAAAAATATCCAACAAACTTAGTATCTCGATCTGAAACTATGGTCTTTGGAAAACCATGTAGTCTCATCACTTCTCTGAAAAATAATTCTGCTACATGAACAACATCATTAGTCTTCTTGTAGGGATTGAAATGTGCCATCTTCAAAAATCTGTCAACTATTACAAAAATTGAATCATGTCCCCATTGTGTCCTCGGTAAACCAAGAACAAAGTCCATACTGATATCCTCCCAAGGCTTCTCTGGTATAGGTAATGGCTGATACAACTCTATATTCTACTTCACTCCTTTCACCATCTGACATACTCTACAACTCTGTACAAACTTCTTCACATCTTGCTACAATTGTGGCCAATAATAATTCTCACCAACCAAAGCAAGGGTTTTATCATGACCAAAATGTCTAGCCAATCCTCCACTATGCTTCTCCATGATGAGATTCTCCCTCATAGAACTTTGTGGAATGCACAACTGACTCCCTCTAAATAGCATATCATCTTGGATGATAAAATCCATCCATTTCATCCTGTCTAGAATAACAGGTTCTGTACAAGCTTTCCAAGCTTCACCAAAATCAGGATCCTCTGGATACAAATTTTTGAGTTCCTTGAACCCAACCACCTCAATCTGCATCTCTGTCAGCAATAGTTACCTTCTACTAAGAGCATCAGCAACCCTGTTAGACATTCCACTTCTGTGTTTCAAAACAAATGTATAACTCTATAAAAACTCAACCCATTTCAAATGCATCCGATTCAACTTTCCTTGACTATTCAAATATTGCAAAGCTTGATGATCAGTATACAAAAAAAACTCCTTAGAAAATAGATAGTGCCTCCACTTTTTCAATGCCTGAACTATAGCATAAAATTTTTGATCATAAATAGAATATTTTCTCTTGGCATCATTTAACTTCTCACTGAAATAAGCAACAGGTTTACCTTCTTGGCTCATAACAGCTCCTATTGCAGTACCACTAGCATCACAATCTACTTGAAACACCTTATTAAAATTTGGAAGTGCTAAAACAAGTTGTTTTGTAACTTTTTGTTTCAACAATTGAAAACTCTTTTCTACCCCATTAGTCCACTTAAACTCTTTTCTATCCCCTCTCATTGTTTCAGTCAAGGGTCCACAAATAATGCTAAAATTTCTGATAAACTTTCTATAAAAGCTAACCAAACCATGAAAAGATCTTACCTCAGTAGCACTCCTTGGAGTAGGCCATTCAAGGATAACTCATACCTTCTCTGGGTCCATTTTTAGACCTTCTGCTGAAACTACAAATCCCAAATACACTAACTCTTTCTTCACAAAATTGCACTTCTTCAAATTAATCAACAATTTCTCATCTCTCAATTTCTCAAACACCATACGAATATGCATCATATGTTCTTCCAATGTCTTGCTAAAAATCAAAATATCATCTAGGTAAACAATGACAAACTTACCTAGAAATTCTTTCAAAACCTCGTTCATGAGCTGCATGAAAGTGCTCGGTGCATTGGTTAGCTCAAAAGGCATGACTAACCACTCATACAGTCCTTCCTTTATCTTGAAGGTAGTCTTCCATTCATCTCCTTCTCTGATCTAAATCTGGTGATATCCACTCTTCAGATCTATCTTTGAAAAATGCATAGCTCCACTCAAATAATACATAATATCATACATTCATGGCAATAGAAACCTATACTTGATTGTGATCTTGTTTATTGCTCTAGAATCTATACACATCCTCCACTCTCCATTCTTCTTTGGTGCTAATACCACTGGTACATCACAGGGACTTAGACTCTCTCAAATCAACCCCTTCTATAATAACTCATGTATTTGTCTGTTCAATTCTTCACTTTCTGCTGGTGTCATTCTGTGTGCTGCCTTGTTTGGAAAACTGGCCCCTGGAATCAAATCCATCTGATGACTGATCTTTCTTACCGGTGG
Source organism: Chamaecyparis obtusa (assembly GCA_027943335.1). Lineage (NCBI taxonomy): Eukaryota > Viridiplantae > Streptophyta > Pinopsida > Cupressales > Cupressaceae > Chamaecyparis > Chamaecyparis obtusa. Next base: position 2,110,321 of record BSBK01000647.1, on the reverse strand, counting down.
TAATCCATTAGGTACATTATCAGATACAATATCCTAAAACTCATTCAACAAATCTGCAACCTCTATAGGTACATCCTCTACTTCTTCTTTACCAACTTTTGGAATTAAAGAAAAACACACATGCTCATGCCTCATACCATCTAGGAATTTTCTTCCATCAAAAAATGTTATTCTTGCATTACCACATACCTTTTCTTCAGTCTCCTTCAATGGCTTTAGCTTATGTCGCACTCCATCCTTTGTCAGGGAATAGGTATTTGCATGACCATCATGTACAACACATCTATCAAACTACCATGGTCTACCCAACAACATATGACATGCATCCATAGAGATGATATCACATAGTACCTCATCTTGGTACCCGCCGATCTTGAGCTTTACCAGGCACTGTTCACTGACCATGACCTTGTGGTCATCCTGCACCCAGGCAATCTGATATGGATGTGGGTGTTTCTATCTCTTGAGCTTCAATTTTGTCACCATCTCTTCTGACACTAAATTTTTAGTGCTTCCACTATCGATAATCACATCACAGTATTTACCCTCACACTTGCATCTAGTGCGAAACAGGCTCCTCCTTTGTTCGGGTTCATTCTCACCACTCAGCAAGACTCTTCTGTTAATTAGCATTTCTCCTCTTTTAGCATCTTCAGAATTTGATGATCTAGCATCTTCATCTACATGTGCAACTCTAGCCTGGCCTTCATTTCTCCTGTCTGTTCTACCTTGGCACTAAGGACATTCAAATGCCCTATGACCTTCTTCTCCACAGTGAAAACATGTTCCATGGAAGCCTCCTCTTCCAGATCCTTGTCCTCTTCCTCTTCCTCTCTGATCTCTATTACTCTAATCCTGAAAATGATTGGAATTATTTCCTCTCCGATTCTAACTGCTACTAGCCTCATCCTTCTTTTTCAGATCTTCATTTTGGCCACCATATGACCATCCACCAGATCTTCCACCACGACCTCTTCCATTTTTTCTGCTCTCAAACTTCTTGTTCAGTTTTTCCTCTACTTTTAAGGAAAACTGGTATGCCTCCTCAATACTGTTCATTCGAACCAGATTCAACTCCTGAATACTTGGCCTTAACCCATTAAGGTATCGAGAAACTTTCTCCTTATCAGCTTCTGCATGGCCTGTTCTAATGAGGAGTCGATAGAACTCCTCTATATACTCCTGAACAGATCTTCCTGCTTGCTTCAAACTTTGCATTTTTTTTATTAGGTCAAGCTCATAATCAACAGGAATGAACTGTCACTTCAATTTATCCACCATCTGATCCCATCTTGTGATTTTATCTTTCCCTCTTCTATTTCACTCCAATTGAATTTCTTGCCACTAGATCTTCGCATGACCTTTCAATTTGGCCTTCGCAAATTTGACCCTATCAGGATCCTCAACATCTTCATACTCAAAATATTTCTCACATTTATTGATCCAGTCGATCAATTCCTCTAGGTTAAGATTTCCAGAAAATGTAGGAACCTCAATCTTAGGTCTTTTCCCAATCTTGAAAATCACCCAAAAAAGTTTTTCTTCCTCCTAGTTCACAATTTCAACTTCTCCTTCTTGATATTCTTCTTCTGCTTCATCCTCGCTTTCATCTCTGACATTAAAATTCTTTCCTCTATGAATCTCTTCTTGCAATGCTTTCACTTGTCTCTGTAGCTCTCTAACCTCAGGTGTCATAGCACCAGCTCTTCTGCCACGTTCTCTTCATGGAGGCATTTTCATGATGCCCGTGGAAACCCTAACCATGGTCCTGGTGCAAACTACCTCACAATTAACAATCTATTTACACACTCAAGAACTCCTACTCTAATACCACTTGATGAAGGGTGCTCCCCTTAATACCACAAACACATAATAGAAAGAGAGAAACGACAACAATAATATGCAAGAATAGAAAATTGGCTTCTTATTATCTCCACAAATGTGGAATTACAAACTTTTAGAATTACAATATGCAAATCCACATGGGCATTCCCTTACAATATTCTATAGGATAAATTCTTGAATCAATACCCAGATCTACTACCCAAAACTGCCCTAGACAACACTACGGACCTTCTTTATATAGGCAATTTCCACCGCCCAAGAAGGTTCTAGAAATTTAGCCCTTAGGGCTGACCAAACTTAAAATTATTTTATTTTAAAATTTATTACATCAAATTCAGCTCAAAATGAGTTTTGAAACCCAAACAAAAATTTTGAAGAAAAATTATTTTCTGCCATTTCAGGTGACCCAACTTCCGAAGACCATAAGTCATCACCCGTTGACCTGATTGGCTATTATAACCCCATTCTGGAAATGCCACAAATCACTCTATAGGCTTGACCTATGTAAAGGACACGTGAACCAAATTTTCAACCTCATCTGGGGCCTCTAAAGCTTTCAAAACAAAGTTTGAAGTTTCTGTACCCTGCTGCCAATACCGAAAATCTTCAATATCTTCAAAACTAGACCTGATCTAGCCATGAAACTTTGCTAGCAGGCTGATATGACTGAGATGAACCTCCACATGTAAAATTAGAACATTCCAAGATCATAAGACCAACTTACTAAAAATAGCCACTTTCCATAAATAGCAACTCTACACAAGATAGCCCTTATTGCATACAAAAATAGAAATATTTTTGGGTGATGCAAGATTGCTCTTACACCCAGGATGCTCCTGCATCACTTGTGTGCCCATCTCTATACTGCATCTACTTGTGGACAAGCCACCTTGAACTATCTACCCCTCTGTAAATTGGACCTGTCATGAATGTTTGCAATTTGAAGTAAAGGAGGCCATAGGTGGCGCCAACCTCTTAATTATTTCTTCGACGCAACAATATCAACATGGTACCCTAAGAAATCATAAGAGACAGCCACCAGATCTTTCTCAACATTCCCTCAACTACAACCATTGTGGAACTATCAATTCTGAGCTACCTGTGCCACGCCATCGACCAATCGCAATGAACCAGCAATAAAACCTTGAAAGATATTTAAATTTGAAAAAAATGTCTAGTGGTTCTAATTTTAAAATGTGGCCATCGATATTATCCTTTCTCGATGGATGAATGGCCTAGATCATTCTTGAAATAGTCACAAGCCCCTTTGAAAATTCAAATGCCACATCACCAGCCCTTGGCCAATGAAAAGTGAACACTTCAGCATGATTGACACCTTGCTAGGCAGAAGAATCCTTGAATCTTCATCAAATGGTGGTCACATGATCTGATGGGGTCAAAAGATTCCATCAGATCATGTGACAACCATAGATCTTCCTTGATGACCACCTCATCTAAGGTTCCTAGACCCACTGACAAAATGCCAACTATTCACCCGACAACTAATGAGAAACAGGTGTGTCAATTCCTCTTGGAAACATGGACCCATGGCATCAATCTTAATCGGACATTTGTCATTATGCCACCTCCTTAACCTTCGCGCATCTTACTTTAATGATATAAGAACCATCATCGATCCTGCATGAGCCTTAACCAGCCACATCAGCCAGAAGACCTCAGGCCCACTGACAAGTTCCAGTCATCGTTCAACCAGCCAATAGAATTTGAGTGCATCAGAGTCTAAGGACCCACCTGACAGAGCCTTGGCAAAAGGTTAAATCAACAACTGGCATATGATCACATGGGCTTCAAATATTCCATGCAATCATATGACAGTCATTAGATCATTATTGACTGACAACCCACTAGGCCCGGTCTGACATGGCACCACATCACCAGCCTTTGACCAATAGGAAACACACACCTTGGACCATCTGGCATAGGACCCACCTGACAAGTGAACTTTATAGGCAATGAAGATCAATGACCATCACATGATTGCAAGGAATATTCTTGGCCTATGCGATCATGCGCCAGCTGTAGATTTTATATTCTTCACTTTAACTGCTAAACTGGGACCGTGAACCGAACCGTAACCACTTTCTAGATTGTTGGGTGTTAAGGGCTAAACCACCAGAAATAAGAGATTCCACAACTAAAGAAAGATAAAAGCACACATTGGAAAAGAACTCTTAAGTGGCCAAAAAAGGTAACAACAAATTAGAAGAGGCCTAGGGTTTTTTAGGGTTTTTTGGCTCCAATGGTCATTTTTTGAATTAAAGCCTGCAGACCAGAGAGTTGGAGATTTGCAGAGACTAGGAGAGCAAGCAAAAAACCATGAAATTTCTTGAGGTGCTTGGCAGGGTTAAAAATGCAGACCAGGGATTAAATTTAGCCTATGACCAAAATGAATAGATATGAAATTTTGGGCAATAGTAATAGACCTCATGGCCACAAGAGTACCTTAAGCATTCTTGCTCAACATTTTCCTCATGGTCACAATCCCACAAGTACTCACATTAAGCGAAGACAAGTTCTATGTCTACCAAGGTTTTGTGTCTTTGATAGCATTGAGTTTATAGTGGGTCAGAATAGCTAGCAAAAAGCTTGTCCCCACTTGGGTCATTCCTCTTGATTTCTCAAGAGTAGGCCCACTAAAGGATCCTAAACTACACAAATAGTGGATCAATCATTGAGGTTCAAGGTTTTTGGTTCACCACAAGGGTGAAGAGCATACTCCCATATCTCAAAAATTTCTCCCAAACACACCAAGCAAAGTTCATTTATCCTCTTGCTTTCAAAATCCAAAGATGGGTCAAGATTTCTAGTTCACCACAAGGATGAAGAGCATACTCTCCTACCACCAAAATATTTCTACAATAAGATATTAAGTGCCTAATGAAATGAAACAACTAGTATATGCCACACTTGAAATGAAATAAATAAACAAGCACTTGATTGTTTTTATCCTTTGGACAACCCTACAAAAACCATTAGTAGCCCTTATGCATTTGGAGCTTTGACATGCATTCTTTTAGGAAAATATTTCAAGCAATGAGAGCACCTACATCACAACTTGTTAGCCCCACAATGAGTTAGCACATCAAAACTAATAATAATCTATAAATAAACCTCTATTCTACCACAGTAAATCTGAAATCTGAGACAACCAAATCAAATTTTGCATAGAAATGACCAAAAGCAGTCACTGCCAGGCCTGTGCAATATTTCAGTCACCAGAAGAATCACGTGATACTTTCCAGTATAGTGGTGTGATATTTTCCTTCTGTGTGACAAATCATGCTACTTGCAGGCGATAGAGAATAATAGAACAATGTGACAAAATGTTGCAAGGTCGCACAATACTTTAATTGGTAAAGTATCACACTCATATATAGAGAACTATTGTATGACTCTGGCAAATTGTCATATGATAATCTATTAGAAAAAAAACAAATAAAATAGAGAGCCGAAACAACAAGCTAAATGATGATGAAAAATTGATGGAAATGCATAAAAAGAAGGACAAAACAAGAGTGTTCTGCCCCACGGTGGGTGCCAAAAATGTACACACTAAATAGTGCACTTCTCTAAGTCATTACTTCCAAGGGAATCCATGGATTGGAAACCTTGAGAAAGAGACCTAGAGCTCCCTATGCATGGAGTCACAAGGATATTTAAGAATGCTCTCAGCTAGAGCTATTAAGCCTATAACCTTGCTAGTAAACCACACAATGGGAGATTCAATGAAGACAAGGGCAAGAGTTCCAATATCTTCAAGAATCAAAATAAGAATGCAATGCAATGCTATACTAGAAATGAAGGTGCAAGGTAAGCTATGAAAGGAAATTAAAGTATTACAAGACCTTCCTAATTAAGCTATGTGAGCTAATCTAGAGCTTGAAAGGAAATCTAAACTAAGAAAGCATAAACATGAAGCTATGATGCAATAATAAAAACTAGAGTGCAATATGATCTCCAAAAAGCTCTAAAGTCTCCAAAAAATCCCGCAGCATAAGATTAGTATTCAAAAGATGGATCCTAAAATGAGAAGAGAGCTCTCCCTTTAAAGGGATTGCAAAGGAATGGACCATGGAGATTAAGAGGCAAGAGATTTAATCAAGGGTGGAGCTTGAAAGAGGAGAAATCTATGTGCACAAATATCCTTCAATGAGAAAATAAGAGTTGACTTTTGTGCCCATATGAGACAAAAAGGCATTTTCTTCTTTTTATAAAATAAGAATAATGCTTTATTTGTGCAACTTAGGATAAGAGGAAAAGTGGGGCTTTTTATTTAATAAAAGGGGAGGAAATTCCTTTTAATTAAATAAAGACTTAGGATAGAATGGTTAGCCCATAGAAAATGATCAAATAAATGATAGAATAGGATTTGATCAAGGAAATTGATATAATTGAAAATTTTGATTTTTAAAAATATTGATTCAGGGATTTGATAAATTGCTGAATTGGGGCCCAAAGTCTAGGTGGCCATTTTAGGGTGCATACAATTATGAGGAGAACTTTGGGCACTTGAATCATTTTTTTGTTAAGACAAGTGTTGATCTTCCTACTCCTCCACCTCCTGCTTCTTCAGACATGGGCTCTACTATTCAGCGGGATGATCATAGTGTTTCAGATCTTGCAGAATGTGATGACTATTTGGATGCATCTTCAACATTTGTTGATTCTCATGATGTATATTTGGAAGACATACATGAGGGGGTTTCTCTTTCATTTGATGATAGTTTCATCATAGCTAGGGACACTTCTTCATCTTCTTTGGATATTGGTGTAATTGATTCTTCTCCTTCTTCACTTGATTTGTCACATGAGGTGATATATTCCTTGAGCTTGGAGATACCTATTTAGTCTTCATAGTTTCATACATGGAGACCTACATATTCTTCCTCATTCCATTTGCACAAGATTGGATTCTTCATCATTTGATGTATCTATTTCTTCCTAAGGGGACACATGTTTCTTGTAAGCATTGGCTTTCTATTATTTGTAGGTACTCTTCATCAACATGGGAGCTTCTACATTATGGGGGGGATATCATGTCTCCAACTATCCTTCTTATGGGGGGATAATTATTTGAATATAGATGGTGTATGTAGTTCTTGGGGGGTCTTAATCACTCCATCCATCCATGCATCTTGTTTTCTTCTCTCCTTTTGGGGGAGGGTTTTTCCCATGAGGTTTTCCCTCTTTCTCTGCTTTATGAGAGTTATGCATTTCATGTATTTTGTACATGGGTACCTAACATGGCCTAGTTGTTGGGACCTATCTTTCATTATGAGTTTAAGTGCATTCTTCTAAGTTGCACTTAAGGGGGGGTGTTGGTGTAATTAAATATTCTTAATTAGACTTTACTTAATCTTACTTAGGTTAATGCATTCTATAGTATTTTATGGTTGAGACACCTAGGAGTGTGCACCTTAATTATGCTCATGGTGTAGGAGGAATTCTACTTTTAGTGGGAGATCCACCTTTAGTGTTCTTATCACATTATCATCCTAATCCCATTGCACATACTTCATGGCATAATGGAGGATGATCCACATTTGGTGGACATGTTATTACACCTAGCATAGGTAATAGCTTATCATCTCCTTATCTTTCTCTCTTATCGCATTTCTTATATAAAGAGGCCTATTATGTAATCATTCATCAATCAAGGTGAATGTATTAGATCAATTCAATATCATCATTACATTCATATCATCTCTCTTGTGCTTTTCTTTAACCTCTAGATCCTTGGCTCAATCTTTGCTATTTGCAAATTCTTACAATATATATATATATATATATATATATATATATATATATATATATATATATATATATATATATATATATATATATATATATATATATATATATATATATATATATATATATATATATATATATATATGTATATGCATGTATATGTATATATATGTATATCCATGTACATATACATGTATATGTGTGTATATTTATATACATATATATAGACATACATTTGTACACACACACACACACACACACATATATTTTATGTGTACATATATAAATGTATGTATGTATATATATATGTATACATATATATGTATTTATACATGTATACATGTCACATATACACATACATATATATGACATGTGTGTACACATGTATACATGTACACACACACACACATATATATATGTATGTATGTGTATATACATGTACATACATGTCATAGAGATGTACACGTGTATGTATATATATATCTATGTACTTGTGTATGTACATATACATGCACAAACATGTGTCATATATGTGTACATGTGTGTATATACATATACATGTACATACATGATATCATATATATGTACATGTGTATGTGCACATATACATGTACATACATGTGTCATATATATGTACATGTCTGTGTGTGTCTATATATATATATATATATGGCATACATGCATGTACATGTGTACATATATATACATGTATGTGTATGTCAATATACATGTACATACATGTCATATATATATGTACATGTGTATGTACATGTCATATATATATGTACATGTGTATGTACATTTCATATATATATGTACATGTGTATGTACATGTCATATATATATGTACATGTGTATGTACATGTCATATATATACATGGCATTAAACAGAATTGCCACTAGTGACAACACTTATTTGCATTCTGGGTGCAAACTGAGCAGACAGTGCAAACCGAGCAGACAGTGTAAACCGAGCAGACAGTGCAAACCGAGTAGATAGTGCAAACTGAGCAGACAGTGCAAACTGAACAGACAGTGCAAACCAAACAGACAGTGCAAACTGAACAGACAGTGCAAACCGAGCAGACAGTGCAAACCGAGCAGATAGTGCAAACCGAGCAGGATAGTGTAAACCGAGTAACATCATGTCTACTGAGTCACCAGTATTTACCGAGTTCAAAACCTACCGAGTGGTTAGTATGAACCATACCTTCACTTTTATCGAGTGCATGACGATGCCGAGTAATGCAGTGGACGCTGAGTATCAGAAAGTCACCGAGTTAGTTTGCAGGAACCGTGTAACCATACTTGGGCTGACTTAGTAGCACTTATGTTTATTTGTCAAGCCGACTTTGTAATTGTAATTGTAATTAATTGTTTAAGACTTGTATATAAACAATGTTGTAAAAATGTCAAGAGTAATGTAAGAAGAATATATGTGAAAAAGAAAGAAAGGCAGAGATAAGCGAATTACAAAGGGCTTCAGCAGTATAAGGAACAACAAAGACAAATTCATCACAGAAGGTGATCAGTACATCAGCGAATCTCAATCAGCAATCCAGTTGCAAAGCAAGAGATCTACTATTTCATCATAACAGGTGAATCAGTACTAAATCCTTTAACCGGGTAGACTTAACAGTCTTTTGTAAAATCTCTTTACCGAGTGCATACTTCATTGTATGTTTGTAAATCCTTTAACAGGGTGGATTTAGCAATCCTTATTGCTCCTAACAGGGCAGATCATTAGAAGTGATCAAATTGTAAGCCTTAACCGGCCAACTTTATTTTGCAGTATTAAAGCTTTGTGGGTTTCATCCCCACCCCAGTTTTACTTTCTTTTTGGAAGGTTTCTGGGTAACCAAATCTATGTGTCATTATTGTGAATGCTTTTAAGTTTCATGCTTTTGTATGCAAAGGTTAAATTAAATTACATGTTAATACATCTGTAATTGAAAGAAAATTTGGAGTTACTGATTCACCCCTCCCCTCTTAGTAACTCGGTTAATTCCTGAATATTTCCAACAATTGGTATCAGAGCAACATTGGTTCTCAAGATAAAGCTTAACTAGCTTGAGCAAAGATCCAGGACAATGGAGGTTTTCAAACTGAACAAGGTGATTGAAAATGAAAAGCTAGATCTAGAAATGGCCATAGCTAAACTCAAAGAAGCAAAAGAACATCTTTCCCAATCCCTAAGAAGAAGGAAGGAACTTTCAAATCAGATGAATGATCAGAATTACATTGAAGAAAAGATTGAAGATCTTTTTCCCTCAAATAACTCAGATGAAGCAAACAATGCTGTCAAAGAACTCCTAGAAAAAAATGGGTCTCTGTAGGAAGAAGTGAGAAAATTAAAAGGAGAACAAGAGCTACACTCTACAAGATTCTGTGAGATCTTGGAACAAAGAAACAAGTTGAAAGATGAATCAGATGGAAGGAACATTGAAGTCCAAAATAAAACCCTTCAGCTAGAAAACCTAATTGATCAGATCTCTCATACAAATGAGGAAATTCTAAATCTAAGATCAGAAATAGAAAGCACAAGAGAAGAACTAAGATCTGAAAAGGAAATCAATCTAAGATTGGTGGATGACCTAAACGCTGAAAAACAAATCAATGAAGGAATGCTAAAAAGTCAAGAAGACTTGAATCAGCTGTATGAGCGAAATCTTCATAGGCAAAAAGGAAAAGTAGGACTTGGATACAAAGGAGAAGGTGAATCTTCTAAGCAAGGTACTCAAAGGAATCAGAAACCTACTTGTAATCACTGTGGTAAAATAGGACATACTTCAAATAAATGTTAGAGCAATAAAAAGGCAAAATTCAATGGAAAATGCTACAACTGCAATCAACCTGGTCACAAAGCAAATGAATGCAGGGAAAAACCTAGATTCAGAGGTAATTGTCACAAGTGCAACAAACAAGGTCACAAAGCATCCGAGTGCAGATCCAAGACATTCAATCCAGCAGAACAAATCATGAAAGAAATGTTTGGATGGGACTACAACACCTGGTGTAGATGTCATTACTATGGAGAATATGGACACATTGGCATGAATTGCATAAAACATCATCTAAGGAAAAGAGATACTACCGTAAGATGCTTCAAATGCACTAAACTCGGTCACATAGCTAGAAACTGCATGAATGCTAGTGAATTTGAAGATGGAAAGAAGAATGAAGCAACTAAGGTCAAGAAACAGGTAAGACAAAAATGGATTCCTAAATCTACCGAGCAAACCAGTCCAAGTAATGGAATGGGTGGCTCTACCGACTCAAACTAAATTTCCAAGAAAGCACTGGAATTGTATTCTCATAGACCAATCTCAAGCAGTTCCAGAACTGAATTAAAAGAAAGATCTAAATCAGCATACAAGATGTAGTAAGATCATAGGGAGGTCAGTATCAGTCTTTACCAAGCAAGGTCGGTATCAGTCTTCACCGAGCAAGGTCGGTAGCCGTCTTTACCGAGTGAGGTCAGAGCAATATGAATTCTCGAGTTCATCGAGTTGTGAAGTCTTTACCGAGCAATTAATTCTTAGTGGGTGACAGTCTGTTAGAATTCATACCCTAATTTGTACTGAGCATTAATGACAGAGTTATAAACAAAAGGCAAGTAATCGAACTCATTCTTCACCGTGAACCTTTAGCACTTTGAGAGCAGAAAATTTCAAGAGCAACCCAGCGATTCAATACTTTTGCGAAAGGAATTTTCTATGAGCTACCATGGCATCATCTAGCACCGTAGCGAAGAAAGGATCTGATATGTTAGTCCAAGGGGAATGGAAAGCACCAGATTTCAAGATCGTGCCCATAATTGCAGTAGCCCTAGATCCAAATGGAGCTCAATCTTAGATTCCTCCTAAGGTACTACTTATTAACGATATCCGAAATCATTTCAATTATTCAATTCATGAAATGGGGAACCTAGAATTAGATACTATGTGTGAAGAACTGTGTGTGGATGGTATTCTGAAACCCAAGCACAAACATCTGGAAGATAAAGGTTTAGTTCACATTGCACATCTACCTCAAAACTTTCAAGATAAATGGGTTAGATACATTCTCAGCCGTGTACATGATGGCAAGATTTGGCTTGAGCAACCCATAGAGATCACAAAGAAGATGATTCATCAAATCACCGGTCTTCCCATGTTGAACAAAGCAAAAACTACCAAAACCCTAGGTCGAACAGAACTAGAGAAGAAAACCCTAGCCGAGTGGGATGGTAGAGGCATGAAAGTTATCAGCATTACCGATGCTGAACTAAAATTTGGTACACACATTATTGCCCATAAGATTTATAGTTCTAGTCGACAGAATAGTGTCTCCTGTGAAGCTATTGACCTAGCATACAAAGTGGTCAAGAATAACTTAACATTTGACCTAGCAGACTTATTGTTAAAGCAGTTTAATAAAAACATGGAAAGCATTCAAACTTCCAAAAACAATCCATGTAAGTTTGGATCCTTATTGGTCTGTTTATTCTTCTATGTTCAGAAATTCTTCCCTTCTAAAGGAAAAGTTGTATGGAGAAAAGATGTGCCAGCCCTTTATGAAATAAATGAATACATCTCAGAAATGGGTGAAAATTTTGAAAGCATCATGGATAATTATTTTGAGTCTTTCAAAGAGAAAATGAATGACAGATTCTGGATTCCACAGAAGTTGGTGGAAGATTACAAGGATGACATTTGTTTTATGGTGGACTATGACAATGTATATATTCAAGCAGCTAAACCGAGGACTGTATATGTAAAACCTCTTCCTTATGAGGTAAATATTGATGAAACCAAGAATATCATTGAAGCTCTTCTTAATCAGCCTGTCAATCCCAAAGCTCCATATTTTGGAACATATGATGAAGCTAAGGTGAGAATTGAACTAAGCATAAAGCTTTCACAGGCGGTAAACAAAGGAAAGAAGAGGATAGCCAAAATGCAAATGATAACCGAGGACAAAGGAGAAAAAGATGAAGAAGAAGAGGAAAAGGATGAGAAAACAGAGGAACCAGAACCTGCAAAGAAGAAAGGAAAGGTATTCATCACTAAGGCACCTAAGCCTCCCACTGTTGTATTTACAAGGAGAAATGCAAGAGGCAAGGCAGACAAGGTAGACAAGGCAGATAAAGACATAGTATTCAAAAGGCCTCCTCTAAACTTTCAAGAAAGGATCAAACTCTTTAGAGACGGATCAGGATCTGGAGTAAGTAACATAAAATCTTTTAAATATGAAACTAGATCGAAAATAGAACAGAAGGAAATAGAAGATGCTATTATTGAAAAGATGGGACAGTGGAAATACTCTCCTAAAGAAATAGCCCCACAGGTTCCAGCAGTTCTATTAAATCCAATAAAAATGAGATGGAGCAATGCAAAGCAAACTGTGATAGACATATTTGATCAAACCCTGAGACAGTTAATGCCGAGCTTGAAAAATGATGAAGTAAAGAAGGCATTAAAAGAAAATGAAAGTAAGATGACATTAAATTTCAATACTTGTTTGATTCTGATCAACAATATTGAATCGGTTGTGAAGGCTGCAAATGCTACATGGAAAAACATATACCATCTTCACCAACTGAGTATTGAAATAGTCATAATAAAAGACATTGAAGATGACAGTGATGAACAAGAAGAAGCCACTGAGGTAGATGATACTGTGAGGATAGCAGTAGAAGTCATTGCATCACTTCCTACCTCTCTAGTAAAAGTTTCTACATCTAGCCCGGAGACACCTTCAAGCATGGTTGTGACAACTTCAACATTTGTCCAATCATCTATAGCAACAACAGAAGCAACTACCATTTCTTCTACCGAGTTGTAGTCTCCCGCATCATCAAGTTTTCCAGCAGTAAGTTTTCCAGTTTTTGAATCTACAAGTGTAAATATTTTAAGCTCTCCAGTAGACAGTGTGCCAGTCTCTATAGCCAGTCCTACTATATCTATTGTCACTACTACTAAGGCATTAAGTACAGATAAGCCTAAGGCTCTACCGAGTATAAAATTTTTGGGTAAGAATATAGTAGAGGATATAGACCTAGATGAAAAGATAGAGATTCCAACATTAGATTTTGCAAATCTATCAGCGGACCAAATGCAAAATATAGGTGAGATCCTCCAAAGGAAAGCAAAACAAAAGAAGCTTAAAGAGGAGAGAGACAAGGAATATCAAATCATCAAGGATGCTAAGGACATTTTGTCTGATGCATTAGGTATTAAAGTAGACTCCTCCCAACATGTTTTGCTAGAATTAGCAGAAGCAGTTAATAAATACAATGAGGATTCATCTGGGACAAAAAAGTTAGTTGAAAGAGCCGAGAAGAGATTCAACAATAAAGTGCTTGAGCACATTTCTCAGCACATAGCTATTAACCAAGTAGAATTGTCTTCAGTTTTGTCAAACATTGAATCTACCTATTCGAATGCTACCTCTCTTTTGACCAGATTGTGCAATATTGCCGAGTTCACAAAGTATATTAAGGATAAAATGAATAAAATGGATGAGGATATGAAGATTAGCATACAGAAGCTGCAACTTGAACCAATTTCAAGCTCTACTCATCACATGAAAATCTCATACCTATCAAATATGCAGTCAGATCTACTGAAAGAAGACACAAGGATCCGGTCCACACTGCTAGACATCCAACACATGATCCTTCCCATCATGAATACCATGTATAAGCACATTGAACATTCCAAAACACATTGATTCATGACAATCAGTTCTCTATCGCAGATCACATGATTGAACTCTCTGCAGAAGTCCAAATTGCAATCCAAACATGCAAGATTCTGCAAGAAAGTCGGGACAGAACCCTGGCACTAATAATGAAGGTACATTCTAATTTTCTACCAAATTTTGGATTCTCTCTGTAAATAACTTGTATATACACCTTTGGCATTATCGTCAAAAAGGGGGAGATATGTATAGAGGGAGATATATGAATAGAAGAAGATTTGTATAGAAATAGTTAGCACATTGAAAGGGGGAGACAATGTATAAAGCCCTATAACAAAGGCAAATTTTGAAAAATCAAAATAAAACTCAGCATGATTCATGTATATAAGTTTTGGCCAATAAGTGTTTTTTTCACTAATGCCAAAGGGGGAGATTGTTGGCATTAAACAGAACTACCACTAGTGACAACACTTATTTGCATTCTGGGTGCAAACCGAGCAGACAATGCAAACTGAGCAGACAGTGCAAACTGAGCAGATAGTGCAAACCAAGAAGACAGTGCAAACTGAGCAGACAGTGCAAACCGAACAGACAGTGCAAACCGAACAGATAGTGCAAACCGAATAGACAGTGCAAACTGAACAGACAATGCAAACCAAGCAGACAGTGCAAACCGAGCAGACAGTGCAAACCGAGCAGGATAGTGTAAACTGAGTAACATCATGTCTACCGAGTCACCAGTATTTACCGAGTTCAAAACCTACCGAGTGGTCAGTATGAACCGTGCCTTCACTTCTACCGAGTGCATAACGATGCCGAGTAATGCAGTGGACGTTGAGTATCAGAAAGTCACTGAGTTAGTTTGCAGGAACTGTGTAACCATACTTGGGCCGACTTAGTAGGACTTATGTTTATTTGTCAAGCCTACTTTGTAATTGTAATTGTAATTAATTGTTTAAGACTTGTATATTAACAATGTTGTAAAAATGTCAAGAGTAATGTAAGAAGAATATATGTGAAAAAGAAAGAAAGGCAGAGATAAGCGAATTACAAAGGGCTTCAGCAGTATAAGGAACAGCAAAGACAAATTCATCACAGAAGGTGATCAGTACATCAGCGAATCTCAATCAGCAATCTAGTTGCAAAGCAAGAGATCTACTGTTTCATCCTAATAGGTGAATCAGTACTAAATCCTTTAACCGGGTAGACTTAACAGTCTTTCGTAAAATCTCTTTACCGAGTGCATACTTCATTGTATGTTTGTAAATCCTTTAACAGGGTGGATTTAGCAATCCTTATTGCTCCTAACAGGGCAGATCATCAGAAGTGATCAAATTGTAAGCCTTAACCAGCCAACTTTATTCTGCAGTATTAAAACTTTGTGGGTTTCATCCCCACCCCAGTTTTACTTTCTTTTTGGAAGGTTTCTGGGTAACCAAATCTATGTGTCATTATTGTGAATTCTTTTAAGTTTCATGCTTCTGTATGCAAAGGTTAAAGTAAATTACATGTTAATACATCTGTAATTGAAAGAAAATTTGGAGTTACTGATTCACCCCTCCCCTCTCAGTAACTCGGTTAATTCTTGAATATTTCCAACAGTATGTGTTGGGAATAGTCCCAAAACATAACTGAGAGGGGGGGTGAATAGTTTATCTAGAAGATTAAATACTTTATCCAATTAAGTATAGAAGAAAATTAATTATAAACACAATATAAGAACACTTAACACAACACCACAATTTTGGTTATAGGGAAACCCAAATAGGTAGAAACCCTAGTGGGAATTAACACCCACTATAAACATCACTAGTATATAATGATCCCTATTAGAAGATGTTACAACTCTGTTAGAAGTTGATCTTTACAATGCATTAAGTATAGTGACCTGGTCAAGGGTCTGACCATGTTAGGAGTCTTTTATAATTAACCCTGTTAGGGGTGACGATGCATTTTCTAAGAGCTCACTACTCAAATGGTGAAGGCTGCAACCTTTTGAATAATAGATACACACTATATCTAGATCTTGGTGAACTGTGAGGTAGACTGCTATCTTGATCAATTCCAATGAGTACCATACACTCTCTTCCATGTCATATACACCTTCTTCCGATGGCACAACACTTCACACCTTCTTCTCTACTCTTGTCTTTCAACTCTCATGCCATACTTAGCAATCACAAATGACTACCTATAAATAGCTTCCTCTAAATGATATAATCAAGTCAGAATGTTAGAACCATCTTGAAAACATGATAGAGAAACAATAAAACTCTCCAATAACATTGCAGTTAGCTATACTAAGCATGCAACACAAATTAGGACCGTGCAAATCCATATGAGTAGACGTGTTGCTTCACACTGTCAGCTCCACCAATTTAATCGATACTTTCTTCTCATACTGAAACATGTCATGCACTCTTAACCAAACATTATTAACTCTTATCTAAACACAATACCAAGCATGCATATCACACTGATAGGTGCAACTACTACAATAGTATAAACAATGTTGGCTCTGTCAAATGAACTCATGAAACTATAACTGTCAACTGGTAACATCATAACTTAGTATGTACTGCATAACTAACTCTTTGTCCATGAACGTAGCACCATACACATGTATACAACATAAATATAAATGCACAAGGATCCATTATAACTATACTAAAAATCACATACATAACTCTTCCTAGGACCTGTTAGGAACACTTACTGATACAAACAAATGTATTATTGTCTTCACTAAGAATCAACCTCTGTGCTTATGATATCATGCTGATAACATATCTATCTAGGAAACATATTCTCAAGGCTCTCTCCATTAGGCTTCCACACATGCTACTTACCATATGTTGTCATCAATGAAAAACATATAGTCAGCACTGGCTTGTTGGCAAATCTCCAACAATCTCCCCCTTTTCAATTGATGGCAACTTATCAAAGGAAAAACATCACCAATCCAAATGTATAATTATTTTATAATATTCTCCATTTCCTGGAGTAGAGCCCCAATATATACTCAAAATAATCACTTAGAGGTCCTTAATTCCCTCCACTTGCATACAAATTAGGGCTCTGACAAAGAGTTCCAAAAACCCACAAATCAAGATTGGTTCTTCAATCAATCCCCTACACCCTTAAGACACTAACTCACACAACTAAACCCTACCAATCTAGGATGGAACCATGGTTCACTCAAGGTTCACTATCAATTTCAAATGAAATGAAATGCCAATCTTGCACCAAGCAATCTTGGAACACAATTTAGACACCCAAACCCACTATAGGGCTACAAGGAGAAAACCTAATTTCTTGAGGGAAACCTACTTGGAACTCCACAAAAATAAGTCTTAACCACCTTCAAAGGTTTCAATCAACCTATCAATAGTACTCACCAAGTTTGGACCTTTGACCCATCACCAAACTCTTACTATCCTCAAAATCTCTCCTAGGCCTAATAGGGCTAATAGGCCAAATTAACAAAGGTGGTATTTCAAATCCTTGTCACCTTCCCATATAAACTATTGGAACATCTGTAGGATTTCATCAAATGACTAAATCCAAGGATTTAGATCGCCACTCCACCCCTGGGCTAAGTTGTGTCTTCAAACCCACAATTCTGGACAACCACATAGAGATGTCTGTCTAGAGGGTTTAATCATTCATCCTTTCTCCATTGGCTTCCCGACCTAAGACCTAAAGAATATTAAATTAAATCCTCCCTCCTTTCTTCCCACCAAGATTCATAATTTTTCCATTGTGGACTCTACTGGAAAGAGGAATTTTGTCTCAAAACCCTAGGTAGGGCCTTCCTACAACTTGTAAGCACTCAAAACTTGATAACTTTTGATCCCGATAGATTCAAGACCTAAAATAAATTGAAAATTAATATTAAGACATAGGACCAACTTCCAAATTCATTTAATGGAACATGTGAGATCGTACAGGTCCGTATACTTCAAAAACATAGTATATTTCTCTGGAAATCAATAAAGTTTTATTGAAATCAGATATCCAAACTTCTCCAAATCTTCCAACCAACTTGGATCAAATTTTTCCATCATGTTTATACATTCCTCAATCAGTTCCAACCAAATGAGATGGTTTGACTATTGAGATTTAAACTTAACAACTTTTTGGAAAATTGCTTAAAGCAATATTGACAACATTGATAAGTTTTGCCAAAGTTGTCAATTGTCAATCAAACTTATTAAACTCTATCCTAGAATACACCTAGGACCTTAGAAAGATTAAAATAAAATTATTTCAATATTTTCTTAGGCCAACTAGACCATCCTAGTTAGTTATTCTATTCTAGCCCTTCATAATCAAATTATCCAACAATGGCCAAGGTAGACAACTAGGTTTATAATAATACCTAATATTGTCACCTTGCCTTACAAAATAGGAATTATGTAGAACATTGGATTCAAGATCCAATTATTATCCTAACCCTTCCCATTAACCCTTCATGTTTGGGTCCTTTGATGTGCTAACCATGGATGAGTTTGAGAGTGCTCCTACACCATACTCCCGGGGTGCACTGATCTCAAGTCCTCTTGAGATGAGGTCCTACAAAGTTGAGCCATGCTTCTAAATCTCCATTCCATCCATCCACACTAATTATTCCTCAATAATTCCTTTCCATTTCACCAAGTACTTCTTATAAACATTATTCCAGGTCTTTTTGATGATCTTTGTATCCAAGATCCAGTCAATCTTTCTTGGTTCATGAGGGGGTATCCCTGCAACATCCTCTTCAGGTTCTTCCACCTGTACATTTGATCATGCATTCACATCACCTTTGTAAGGGGTTAGATCACAAATATTGAATATGGGAGAGATACCAAGATGAGATGACAACTCAATATCATATGCATTCAGTCCATGCTTGATGCAATAGCATCTTGGGTCCTTGGAAATCCTGTGTCATCAAAAATATGTTTGAAGTTTTCTATGTTGCTCAGTTTCTTCTTTGGCTGATTTGGTCAGTTTCCTTTGGTTACTGAGTTTGGTTGGCCATCTCCTAGGTGGTTGGTTGTTTCACTAGCACTCGGCGTTTCTTGTCTATTGCTTGGTCATCCTTTCTTACCGAGAAGTTTATTTTGAGTTCTTGTTGGGCTGACTTGTGCATTTATATTGGATCATAGATTTAATGTTGGTATCCATTATTAGAAAGTGTGTGGTCCTAGATCTGATCATTACTTCCATTGATTATGGATCTAAAGGTTGACTCAGTTAAGTATCCTCTTGTATAAATGTAGTTGTTTGGTTGTAGTTTAGGGAGTCAATTTTGGGGTAGATGATAGAAGATAGAAGGAGAACATTAGATTGGAGATTTGTAATAGATCCTCGCATGTTTGAGGACTTTTGAGATTCATCATAATATCTGGTCATAACCAGGAAGGCCTTACAGCTCGGCGTGTATGGTTTTATATGATGAAAATTAATGATAGATTTTGAATTCTCTCTCTCACTATTGTATTTGTTAGCTTCTACATGTGTTGAGTGGGCTTGGATCATCAGGGTGTGCCATCCTTTGGCCCCTCATGACGCCTGCCTTGTGTTAGGTGGTATCATAGCAAGGTGAGATCTTGATCTAGGTCTATGGATCTAGGTTTTCTCATTTCTCTTGAAGCCCTAGTTGATTATTTTGGGGTGGCAGATTGCAATCTGACCTACAATTATAGAGGGTTGTCAAGATGGTTCATGGGAGGTGAGATGAAGATCCAAGATTGGAAGATATGCTAAGGAAGATTGCTATAAGGTTAGAAGCAGTTGAAATAGCCCAAAGAAGAGGTAGACATATTGAAGATGTTAGTGATGATGAAATTGAAGAAGAACAAGGAAATACAAAACCTACACCTATGATGGATCAGGGTAAGGAAATATTTTTGAAGGCTCTGACAAGTCTGAAGTCTACACCACACTTCAATCCTCTAGAGTATGGTGGAAAACTAGATTTTGATGAATTGGTGGACTAGATCATTGAGATGGAAAAGTATTTTGAGTATGAAAACATACTTGAAGACAAGAAGGTGAAGATTGCAAGCACAAAGTTGAAAATCCATGCATCCTTATGGTGGGAACATCTACAATTGGATCAAAAGAGGAAAGTCAAAGATAAAATCAAGGTATGGAAAAAGATAGTAAATAAATAGAAAGGAAAATTCTTACCTTTTGATTATCAGATTGACCTAGTTAGGTGAATGCAAAGTTTAAAGCAGAAAATAGCTTGGTAAAAGAGTATACTGAGGAATTGTATAGACTAGATATCAGATCTGGACATGATGAAGATGATGTGGAAAGAATTGGTAGATACCTGAATGGTTTGAGGGTTTCCATCCAAGAGGAGATCGGCTTGGTTAAGCTAGAAAGCATTGAGGAGGCTTATCAATTTGCATTGAAACCTGAGGAGAAATTGAATAAAAGACATGAGCAAAGACAGAGTGGTTGAGGTGGTAGATTCCTTAGAGGAAGAGGTAGATCCAATAGTGAAAATGGTAGATCTGAACTTGAGAAGACAAATCTGGACAAAGGCAAGACTGAGTGGAAAGGTGAAAGTTCATCTAGAGGTAGAGGTAGTAACTATCAAGGTGGTTATAGTAGAGGAAGTTTTTGAGGAACTTGTTATAATTGTGGAGAAGAAGGACATAGATCATTTGAATGTACACAAGTAACTAAGAAGGCTGGTACCAGTAGAAATGCATTGGTACAAGAAGAATCACTGAATGAACCTGAGGAGGAAAGTAACCTGATGGTAAGGAGAGCATTATGGAATGAAAGAAAAAAGGAAGATCTAGTAAGGAAAAGTTTGTTCAAGACTAGATGTAGAGTTTTTGACAAATTTTGGAAGGTAATTATTGATAGTGGTAGCTTGGAGAATCTAGCATCTGAAGAGATGGCCACTAAATTATAGTTGAAAAGGTTGGAGCATCCTAAGCCCTATCAGATTTCATGGATCAAAGATGACCATACACTATTGGTAAGTGAAAAATGTTATGTGAATTTGAAGATTGGAAAATACTATGATAAGGTGTTGTGTGATATCATGCCTATGGACTGTTTTCATATTTTTTTGGGTAGACCTTGGCAATATGATAGACATGTTATATATAATGGAAGATTACATAAGTACACTATTTTGGCTGATGGAAAGAAACAAATCTTGTTACCCTTGATGGAAGAACCTATTAGTAATGTTTGCACATCTATAAGAGTTTTCTTAATGGAAGGAAGAAAGTTTGTCAAAGATTTGAAAATGAATGATGTATGTTTTGCTGTAATCCCTAACAAGCCAAGTAAGAAGACTGAGGATAGTGTTCCTGAAGAGATTGATAAGTTACTCACCAAGTATAGTGAAATCATTTCTGACAATGTACCTAATGGTTTTCCACCAAAGAGAAGTATTGATCATTGTATGGATCTAATCCTTGGAGCTAGTTTACCAAATAAGGCACCTCATTGGTTAACACCTACCAAGAATCAGGAATTGAACTGACAGATTCAAGAGTTGTTGGAGAAAGGTTTGATCAGAGAAAGTTTGAGTCCTGGTATAGTACATGTTGTATTGGCACCAAAGAAGAATGGAGAATGGAGAATGTGTACTAATTCTAGAGCAATCAATAAGATAATAGTGAAGTATAGGTTTCCTATACCGAGAATGGATGACATCATGGACAATTTGACTGGAGAAAAGTATTTCACCAAAATTGATTTGAAAAGTGGATATCATCAAATCAGAATCAGAGAAGGTGATGAATGGAAAATTGCTTTCAAGACAAAAGAAGGTTTCTATGAGTGGTTGGTTATGCCTTTTGCTTTAACTAATGCACCAAGTACTTTTATGAGGCTGATGAATAAAGTTTTGAAGAAACACTTGGATAAGCTTGTGATTGTATATCTTGATGACATTCTAATATTCAGTAAGACCAGAGAAGAATATCTGTTACATGTTATACAAGTTTTATAGAGATTGAAAGAGGAAAAGTTGCCGATAAATCTGAAAAAGTGTTCATTCATGAAGGAAGAGATTGTGTATTTGGGATTTGTTATTTCAACTGATGGTTTGAAGATGGATCCTGAAAAGGTTGGAGCTATTCTGAATTGGCCTACACCTGAAAATACTAGTGAGATAAGATCATTTCATGGACTGGCAAGTTTTTACAAAAAGTTCATTAGAAATTTTAGTGCAATTTGTAATGCTATGACTGAGACTATGAGGGGAGATAAAAGAGTATTCAAGTGGACATAGGGAGTTGATAAAAGTTTTGAGACTCTGAAGTAGAAGGTTGTTGAATTACCTATTTTGGCATTACCTAATTTCAGTAAGGTATTTCAAGTGGAATGTTATGCAAGTGGAAGTGCAATTGGAGCTGTGTTGAGTCAAGATGGTAAACCTATTTCTTTCTTCAGTGAAAAGTTGAATGATGCTAGAAGAAAATATTCTATGTATGATCAAGAATTCTATGCTATTGTTCAAGCACTGAAGAAATTGAGACATTATTTTATATCAAGTGAATTTGTGTTGTATACTAATCATAAGGATTTATAGTATTTGGGTAGTCAGAATAAGTTGAATCAGAGACATATGAAATGGGTTGACTATCTACAGAGTTATACATTTGTGATAAAATATAAAAGTGGAGTCACTAACTGAGTTGTTGATGCATTAAGTAGAAGGAGATCTTTGATGACTAAGATGAAAATTCAAGTTCTTGTTTTGATTAGATGAAAGATTCTTATGAGGATGATCTTGATTTTTTGGAGCCATGGAGAAAGTGCAGAGCACCTATACAAGATCAACAAGATACTAAATGGGATGAATATTTTATTTAGGAAGGTATGTTGTTCAAAGGTATTTAGTTGTGTATACCAAGAGGAGTAATGAGAACTAATTTGATAAAAGAAAAACATAGTAGTGGTTTGGCTGGACATTTTGGCATTGATAAAACATGGAATTTGTTGAAGGAAAAGTACATTTGGCTGCAGTTGTATAAAGATGTTCAGAAATTTGTGAAAAGTTATGGAATTTGTCAAGTTGCAAAAGGAGTAAGTCAGAATACTAGTTTTTATGTACCAATTTTCGTACCTGAGAAACCTTGGATTGATATCAGTATGGATTTTGTTCTTGGCTTACCAGAAATAGTAAAGGTAATGATTCTATATTTTTTGTTGTGGATAGATTTTCTAAGATGGCACATTTCATACCATTTAGAAAGACATTAGATGCAATACATGTAGCAGATCTTTTCTTTAAGGAAATTGTGAGATTGTATGGGTTACCGAGGAGTATTATCTCTAACTGAGATAGTAAATTTGTTGGATATTTTTGGAAGACCATTTGGAAAAATTTTGGCATCGAGTTGAAATATAGTTCTACATTAGACCCACAAACTGATGGATAGACAGAGGTTGTGAATAGAAGTTTAGGTAATCTTTTGAGATGCTTAGTTGGAGACACACCTAGTAGTTGGGATTCTGTATTAGCACAAGTAGAGTTTGCATACAATAATTCAATGAATAGGAGTACTAGAAAGACACCATTTGAGATTATGAATGGCACATAACTGAGAGGAATATCTAATTTGAGAGACATTAATGATGAGAATAAGAAAAGTGATGGAGTGAAATTTGCTGAATACATGAAGACATTGCATGAAGATGTGAAACTAAAACTGGAAGAAAGTAATTAGAAATACAAAGATAGAGCTGATAAATCAAAAAGACATAATACTTTTAATGTTGGTGATGGAGTGATGGTTCATTTGAAGAAAGGGCAATTTCTTGTTGGCACATATGGAAAGCTGAAAATGAAGAAATTTGGACCTTGCAAGATTTTCAAGAAATTTGACAATGGAAATGCATATGAGATTGAGTTGCCTGATGATATGGACATATCACCTATTTTCAACATTGCTGATTTGTATGAATATCATGAATCTAATGAAGAAATGATAGTATCAATAGAGTATCCTAAGAAGAAAAATGAAGAAGTGGAGCAGATTTTGAAAGAAAGAGTTGGCAAGAGCACAAGAGGAAAACAATATATGGAATATTTGGTAAAGTGGAAGAATAGACCAATGGAAGATAGTTCATGGATTTCATAGCCTGGGTTGGATGCAGCTTGGATCATACCTACTATATGATTCTGAGAATCATTTCAAATAACCCCAAGTGTCTAATGTAGGAGCATCTTGGGTCCTTGGCAATCCTCTGTCACCAAAAATATGTTTGAAGTTTTATGTGTTGTTGAATTTCATCTTTGGCCGAGTTGGTCGATAGTTGGTCAGTTTCCTTTGGTTATCAAGTTTAGTCAGTCATCTTCTGGGCAGTCAGTTGTTTCATTGGTGCTCAGTGTTGCTTGTCTATTCTTTGGTCATCCTTGCTTGCTGAGTAGTTTATTTTGAGTTCTTGTTGGGCCAACTTGTGCATTTATATTGGATCATAGATTTAATGTTGGTATCTATCATTGGGAAGAATTTGGTCCTAGATCTCACTATTACTTCTGTTGATTGTGGATATGAAGGATGACTCAGTTTGATATCCTCTTGTATAAATGTAGTTGTTTGGTTGTAGTTTAGGGAGTCAATTTTGGGGTAGATGATAGAAGATAGAAGGAGAACATTAGATTGAAGATTTGTAATAGATCCTCACATGTTTGAGGAATTATGAGATTCATTGTAATATCAGGCTGTAACCAGGAAGGACTTACAACTTGGCATGTATAACTCCATTTGATGAATATTTATGAAACTCTCAAAATTCTCTCTCTCACTGTTGTTTTTGTTAGCCTCTGTGTGTGTTGAGCAGGCTTGGATCATCAGGGTGTGCCATCCTTTGACCCCTCTTGACCCTGACCCTATGTCAATGCTTCTTCAAGATTATACAGGGTCCAATCTTCTTCATGAGTAGCTTAGTGTGCTTTCCCTTAGGAAATCTTTCCTTCTTCAAGTATTCCCACACCAAGTCTCCAACCTACAATTGTACATCTCTCCTATGCTTGTCTTTGGCTTCCTTATATTTCTCTGCACTTTTATCAAGTGCCAATCTGACTGAATCATGTATCTCCTTCATGCTCTCTACAAATTATTCACCATGAGAATTTATTGGAGTGTTTGATGGGAGTTCTCTGAGCTCCAAAATGCCTCTCAGAATTTTTCCATACACAATCTAAAAGGGGCTTTTCCCTATGCTTCTATTGGCTGAGTCATTGAAGGAAAACTCTGCCCATGGTAGGATTGAATCCTACTTGTCTGCATATTGCTTTGTCAGGAACCTAAGTAGATTGCCAAGGGACTTGTTGACAACCTCTATATTTCTATCCATTTTTGAATGATAGATAGAGTTGAAACTCAAATTAGTCCCCAAACTCTTCTACAAGGTCATCCAAAAGTGGCCAACAAACTTCACATCTCTGTCTGACAGTATGGTTTGAGGTAAGCCATGAATCCTCACAATTTCCTTGAAGAACAAATTGGAAATGGATGATGCATCATTGGTGCTCTTACAAGGGATAAAGTGGGCCATCTTACTAAACTTGTCCACTACAACATAGATGCTATCATATCCCTTTTGTGTTCTAAGAAAACCCATCACAAATTCCATGTTGCAACTCTCCCAAGGCCTTCTAGGAATAGGTAGGATTTGGTATAACCCTACATTTGTAGATGAACTCTTGGCCCTCTGAAAAATAGTACATGTCTCTACAATCTTCCTCACCTTCATTCTAAATCTTAGGCCAATGGTAAAATATTCTCACCTATTCCAAGGTCTTATCCAATCCAAAATGTCCTCCCATGTTACCTGCATGCTTCTCCCTGATAATGTTCTCCCTCATGGAACACTTGGGAATGCACAATTGATGTCCTTTGAATAATAGACCATTTTAGATCAAATAATATTCATATTCCACATGATAGGCTTTAGAAAAATTAGAACACACCTTTTAGATATCCTTGAAATCATCATCATCCTTGTACATGTCCTTCAATGAGTTTATCCCTACACTTTGAAGTTGGATTTGTTGCACAAGTAAATATCTTCAGCTCAAAGAATCTACCACCTTGTTGGAAACTCCCTTCTTATGTTTAATTGAAAAAGTGTAGGCTTGGATTGAATCCACACACTTCATGTGTTTTTGGCTTAGTTTCTCTTGGCTATTCAAGAAACTCAAGGCTTGATTGTCTGTAAAGACAACAAATTCCTAAGGCAGGAGGTAGTGCCTCCATTTCTTCAATGATTAGACTAAGGCATATAGTTCCAAATCATAAGAAGACTACTTCCTATTTTCTTCATTCATTTTCCCACTAAAAAAGGCCATAGGCTTGCCTTCTTGGCTTAAGATAGCCCCTATGGCTAGATTTGATGCATCACATTCAATGGTGAAAAGATTTTTAAAATCAGGGAACACTAGTATAGGTTTTGTTAGGAATAGTCCCAAGAGATAACTTAGAGGGGGAGGGGTGAATCAGTTATCTACAAGTTTCAATTCCTTATCCAATTAAGTATACTTAAACATAAGCATAAACATAATTAAAGAACAATTGAACACAACACCAATATTTTGGTTACAGGGAAACCCAAATAGGTAAAAACCCCGATGGGAATTGACACCCACTAATATTTTGCACTAGTGTATTATGATCCTTAACCCTATTAGGAGTTGTTTTACAATATATTTAGTATAGTATACATAGTCAAGGATCAAACCATGTTAGGAGTCTTTTAAAATAGTCCCTATTAGGGGAGAGGACACATTGTCTGAGAGGACACTGCTCAAAGGGGTGAAGGCTACAACCTTTTGTTTAATAGATACTATTGGAGATTTGCCAACAGGCCAGTACTGACTGTATGTTTGTCATTGATGAAAACATATGGAAAGTAGCATTCATAGAAGTCCTATATAGTAATATTTTTGTATATGATAGATGGACATGATATCAGCATGATATTGTGGGTGCAGAGGTTGAATGTGAGTATAGACAATTATACAGTAGCTTGTGTCAGCAATGTTCTTGACAGAGTTACAGACAATGTTCTATGTATGGTTATCTATACAGTTGTCCTATGGGCATGCACCCTTGGATATATGTTGCAGACATGTTAGTGATGTTAATTTCATGGATGCATGGTCTGATGATGAATGCAAGTGAAGTTATGTAGTTGTTATTCACAAGTAGCAATTTCCTATGTTTATTCAATAGAGCCGATAGAGATTTTATTGGTTCATGATTTGTGCCTATATTTATGGTATGCGTCGATGGAGTTAAGCTTAGAGATGAGTTGGTGATGTTTGGTTAAGAGTGCATGAGTTAATTCAGCTTGTAGAGAAAGTTCCAGTTGTTTTGGTAGAGCCGACAGTGTGTAGCATGCGTCTATAATTACCTTATTTGGATAGGTCCCAGTTTATGTTGTGTGCATAATAGAGTTGATGAATGTTTGTTGGATTTTACTATGGTTTCTCTATTATGATTTAAAATTGGTTCTAATAGGCCGACTTGATCATTTCATTTAGAGGAAAGATATTTATAGGCAATCATTTTTTATTGCTGAAGTGTGGTTCATGGTTGATTAAGAGCAAAGCAGAGTGTGTGAGTTGTGGAGCCATCAGAAGAAGGTCAATGTGACCAAGTAAAATTTTTGTGCTATACATTGGAACTGATCCAGATAGTAGGTCAAAGTGTAGTTCACCAAGATTCAGATATAGTGTGTATCTATTATTCAGAAGGTTGTAGCCTTCACCCCTTTGAGTAGTGAGCTCTCGAATAGTGTGTCCTCTCCCCTAATAGGGATAATTGTAAAAGACTCCTAACAGGGTCTGACCCTTAACCAGGTCTACTATGCTTCATATATTGTAAAGCTACTCCTAATAGGGTAAAGGATCTTCTAGCAAGGATCATTATACACTAGTACATAATATTAGTGGGTATCAAGTCCCACTGGGGTTTTTACCTATTTGGGTTTCCCTGTAACCAAAATATTGGTGTTGTGTTCATGTGTTCTTTCATTTTGTTTATGCTTTATGTTTAAGTATATTTAATTGCATAAAGAATTGAAACTTGTAGATAACTGATTCACCCCCCCCCCCTCTTAGTTATCTCTTGGGACTATTCCTAACAATTGGTATCAGAGCCAAGTGCTTTGGAGAAAAGTTTAATAGCTTGAGGTTGATCAAATGGAATACTTTAGGAAAGAGATTCCTAAGTTTTATTGAGAAAATTATCTTGATTGGAAGAACAATATGGTGACCCATTTGCAATGCATTGCTTTTGAAGTTTTTAATGTAATTGTCAAAGCAGCCAACATACCTACCCTAGAAGATCTTGGAAAAGATGATGCTACTGAAAAATAAAAAGAATTGTTTCATCATAATATTATTGCCAAAGAAGCCCTTATTAGTGCACTATCAGATAGTGAGTTCTCAGAGTTAAAGAAAGTAGACACCACCAACAAGATATGGAAGCACCTTGAAGACATGTTTGAAGGAGATAAGCAAGCAAAGGATGCACACAAAAAAAATTGGAAGAAAAGATACAATGCATTAGAGATGCTACCTAAAGAAATAATCAGAGCTTATAATCAAAGGATCAATGAAGTAGTTGCTAGAATTAGGAACAATGGTGGAGAGCTCTTAGAAGAAGATATTATGGACAAGTCGATGACCACTCTCACTCCAGAATATGAAAGAAAGATCAATATCCTTGATGAGACCATGTAGCTTACATCTAACTTCAAGAGAGAGACCTTGATCAGCAAAATCTTAGCTTTTGAGATTTCAAGATTGAAGATAGAATCTAAAAGTGAGACAGCCTTCAAAGCAACAGTTCATGGTAAGAAATTTGCAAACACTTCTGGTAATTTTGATGATGATGATGAAGAGAAAACTTTAGATGATTTTATTGCTATGGTTGCTAAAAGAGAAAAGAAAGGAAAAGGAAAATATGAAGGTCAATTGCCTTTCAAGTGCTTTTCATTTAATAAGATAGGTCACTTTGCATCTAAGTGTCCTACTAGAGTTAGAAAGTTCAAAAAGGATTACAAGCCTAAGTACTCTAAGGAATGTTACTTTGCTGGAGATGGAGTTTCAGATGATGAATTAGATGAAGAAGAAATTGAATTCATTTCTATTGTAGACAAAAATGAATAGTAAGTCAGTTCCTAAAGATGAGAAAGTAAATCAAGAGCTAACATTGGTTTCCCAAGCAGACATAAGGACAAACTGGATTATAGATAGTGGTTGTTCACATCACATGATAGGTGATAAAGGCATATTTGTTCATCTAGACAAATACAATGGTGGTATGGTTATATTTAGAGACAACACTCCTAAACCAATAGTTGGTAGAGGAGCCATCACTTTGGATGGAAAGAACAGTAATGATGATGTTCTCTATGTTGATGGTTTGAAACATAGCCTTCTTAGTGTTGGATAGTTACTTGGAAAAGGATATCAATTGGAGTTCAAAGATGACAAATGTATCATTGACAACAATGATGGTGTTATGATTGCATTAGGCTCAAAGATAAGAGGTAATGTTTTTGAACTCAATTCAAAAGCAAGTTATTTTTTTGCTAAAGTTGATGATAGTTGGTTGTGGCACAAAAGACTATGTCATATCAATTTTGATAACATAGTGAAGATAGGCAATGTTAAGGCAGTAAGAGTACTACCTAGCATAGCAAAGCTAGTTGATACTATATGTAGGGAATGTGTGATAGGAAAGCATGTGAGGAATTCATTCAGGAGAAAGCACAATTCAAAAAATAAAACAAGTTGGATTTGATCCATACAGACCTATGTGGACCAACTCAAACAAGATCATACTATGGTGAGAGGTATTTCATTTTATTTGTTGATGATTATACTAGGATGATGTGGCTTGTGTTCTTGAAAGATAAGTCAGAAGCATTTGATAAGTTCAAAATATTCAAAGCTAAAGTTGAGAATGAATTTTGATTAAAGATAAAATGTTTGAGATCGAATAGAGGAGGAGAATTCACCTTTGATAGATTTTATGAGTTCTGCGAAGAACATGGCATAAAGAGATAGTTAAGTGCACCTAGAACACCTCAGCAGAATGGTATTGTAGAGAGAAGGAATAGGATCATTCTTGATACAATGTGCACCATTATGATAGAAGGAAAGGTTGCCCACGCCTATTGGAGAGATGTGGTTAATATAGTAGTCTACACAATCAATAGAATTCAGCTAAGGCCAGACACTAACAAAACACCTTATGAGCTATGGTTTGGTAATGTTCCCATAGTAAAATACTTTAGAATCTTTGGAAGCAAGTGCTACATTAAGAGGGATGAAGCAATAGGCAAGTTTGATGCAAGAAGTGATGAAGGTATTTTCCTTGGTTTCTCTACTAAAAGTAAAGCTTATAGATGTTTCAATTTAAGATTGAAAAAGATCATTGAAAGTGCTCATGGGAAGATTGATGAAAATTTTATGATTCAAGAAAGTGTTAGAAATAGGGAATACTGAGGGGGGGGGGGGGGGGGGGGGTGAATCAATATTCTGCAAACTTTATCTTTTTCCCAATTATGGATATAACAGATTATCTTTAAACATGCATAACATAAGAAGCTAAACAACTTGCATAGCAATAAAACTAAAGAACTCATAACACATGATTTGTTCTTTAGAAAACCCTGGCCAAGGGAAAACCCCAGTGGGGATGGTACCCACAAAGATCCACTAATCAAAAGTATCTTGTTAAGGATGTTGACCCTGTTAGGATTCTATTACATACATATAGTGTATCAGTCACGATTAAGGGACTATAGGCCTTGTTAGAAGCCTCAACCCTGTTAGGAGTTGGTAGTACAAAATGTGATTACCAGTTAAGCCCACTGCCCAAACAAGTAATGTACAATATATACTAATTACAAAATAGGTCAAGGTACATAAACTTATACTTCTTGCATCAATATCTCTTCACTGATCTTTCACTATCGCTATTACATATGCTTCATAAATTTCGCATCATACTTCTACAAAATACTTTCTACTTATTACAATCACAACCGTTACTTCACTTTAAAATTACAATTACATATATACAAATAGATTTAACCAAGATTAAACATCTAATATGTCATCCCTTTATATTATTAAGACATTATTTTGATAAACAAAATAATCCCTTAACTCTTTACCAATTCTGCCTTCATATACTGTCTTGTCGGCTTCACATTGTCTTCGGTAAAACTATCATAACTTCTTCTGTACATGTCATACTAACTTTCTCTCTAAGATGGGTCATCATTAGTCACCATATAGTCTATGTTCAAGTGCACAAGCATTGAACTCACTCCAGTCAATGTCGCAAACAAAAACTGTGTCCAGGTATACTAGTAAAAATATTGTCTCATACTTAGATTAATATGCAATGTGCTCTGTCATAATTTCTCTCTGACTTGTGCAATATTCATGTGGATCATATGTTTCCATAATGACAACATCTATGCAATCAACTCAGCCAAATTGCCAACAATCTCCCCCTTTGTCATTGGTGGCAACATATGAGAAAATTGGCTAAGTGTGGAACTCCAAAATCTCAAAATTGACAAAATTGTGGCCATAGTATAACATATATATACTATCATTATAACTCCTCAAAAATATTATCTATAATACAATACTCCCCCTAAGAGTATTAAATCTTATCATATACTATCGATTTTATGCTAAATATCTCTCCCCCTTTGACAACAATGACAAAATAACGGTAGGGAGGGCTACAAAATTGTATCAAAAAAAGTTATACCTTAATCTTTTTATTGCAAAGTCGATAGACTTGCA
Organism: Chamaecyparis obtusa; assembly: GCA_027943335.1. NCBI lineage: Eukaryota > Viridiplantae > Streptophyta > Pinopsida > Cupressales > Cupressaceae > Chamaecyparis > Chamaecyparis obtusa. The sequence goes on along the minus strand of BSBK01000647.1, from coordinate 2,078,205 downwards.
ACACAATCTGAAAAATCTATCTTAATGTTTTCTATCTCCTTTTCCCATGACTTCTTAATGGAATCAGCCACATTGAGTAGTGCGCTCAGTCCATAAGATGCTATTTGACAAGCTTGGAGGTTTTCAAAGTTGAATTTATGAAAAGATGTCGTAGCTATAAGACAATCTTCTAACTACTCTTCAATAACACTTAAATTCATAGAAACATGTTCTCTCAAAAGAGTATATGTCCTTAACTTCCTATCTTTCTCATCTTGTAAAATTTTGATTTCATCAAAAAGTTTCCTAACTTTCTTCTCAACATCATAGACCTTCACATTAGGGTTAGATAGAAGGTTTGTTTCATTCAAAATCTCAGCTTCCTTCAATTTTATCTTCTGATCTTCCTCAGCTACCAAAGTTTCTAATTTTGTACACTGTATGTACAAAGATTTTCCTATCTCCAAATGTTTCCTCAAATCTTTGATATAGATATCAAGAGTACTGATATCATTGTTGATGTACTGACTAATGTTTAACAACATTATAGCCTCATAGTCTTCCTGTGCTTTCACTTTTGCAATATCAGCTAGGTTAGTGAACTCATCATCAAAAGTGCTCATTACTTTCTTTGCCTTATCCATAGGGTCTGCTTCTACAATCTATGTGCTCTGATACCAATCATTAGAAATAGGGAATACTGAGAGGGGGGGGTGAATTAGTATTTTGCAAACTTTATCTTTTCCCCAATTATCGATATAATAGATTATCTTTACACATGCATAACATAAGAAGCTAAACAACATGGATAGCAATAAAACTAAAGAACTCATAATACATGATTTGTTCTTGAGGAAACCCTGGCCAAGGGAAAACCTTGGTGGGGATGGTACCCACAAAGATCCACTAATAAAAAGTATCATGTTAAGGATGTTGACCCTATTAGGAGTCTATTACATACATATAGTGTATCAGTCCTGATTAAGGGACTATAGGCCTTGTTAGAAGCCTCAACCCTGTTAGGAGTTGGTAGTACAAAATGTGATTACCAGCTGAGCCCACTGCCCAAACAAGTAATGTATAATATACACTGATTACAAAATAGGTCACGGTATATAACCTTATACTGATTGCATCAATATCTCTTTATTGATCTTTCACTATCGCTATTACATATGCTTCATAAACTTCGCATCATACTTCTACAAAATACTTTCTACTTATTACAATCACAACTGTTACTTCACTTTACAATTAAAATTACATATATACCAATAGCTTTAACCAAGAGTAAACATCTAATATGTCATCCCTTTATATTTTTAAGACATTATTTTGATAAACAAAATAATCCCTTAACTCTTTACCAATTCTGTCTTCATATACTGTCCTGTCGACTTCACACTGTCTTCGATAAAACTATCATAACTTCTTTCGTACATGTCATACTGACTTGCACTCTAAGATGGGTCATCATTAGTCACCATAGAGTCTATTTTCAAGTGCACAAGCACTAAAATCACTCTAGTCAACATCACAAACAAAAACTATGTCTGGGAATACTGGTAAAAATATTGTCTCATACTTAGACAAATATGCAATGCACTCTATCATACTTGCTCTCTAACTTGTACGATCTTCATGTGGATCATATGTTTCCATAATGACAACATCTATGCAATCAACTCAGCCAAATTTCCAATAGAAATATATCATGATTACTCACCCATGATTGAGGAAGAACCTAGATCCTCTACTAGTGAGACAGTTATTGAAGAAATGTTTGATAGCATTGATGTGTTATTCAATGAACCTAAGACAAGTGAAGAAGAGACTCCTAAGGCTGATGAGTTAGAAATAGCTAAGATCCCAAAGTTTACATCTAGAAACCATTCCAAGAAAGACATCATTGGAGATCAGAGTGGGAAAATCTTAATAAGATCACAAGAAAAGAACTCAGCTAGCAATGATGCAGTATATTTACTATCTCAGATTGAACCTTTAAGTGTTGAAGATGCTTGTAAAGATTCAGACTGGCATGATTCTATGAAAGAAGAGCTTGCTTAAATTATCAAGAATGATACTTGGGAACTGATTCCAAGACCTAGTGATAAGAATATGATTGGTACAAAGTGGATATTCAAAAATAAGATGAATGAAGATGGTACAGTAGTAAGAAAAAAAGAAAGGTTAGTATGTAAAGGATATGCACAAAGAGAATGCATTGATTATTCAAACACATTTGCACCTATGATTAGATTAGAAGCTATTAATTTGTTCCTAGCTTATGCAATAGTTAAAAAATTCAAAGTTTATTAGATGGATGTCAAGTTAGCATTCCTAAATGGAGATCTAAAAGAAGAACTATACATTGAGCAACCATAAGGATTCACCTTATCAGATAGACCTTATATGGTATGCAGATTGAAGAAGGCCCTCTATGGACTTAAGCAAGCCCCTAGAGCATGGTATGAAAGACTAGATGGATACTTAAAAAATATTGGATTCAAGAAAGGAGCAGCAGATTGTAATCTATTCATTAGAGAGACATTTGAAGGTTTGTTACTTGTAGCTATATTTGTTGATGACATTATCTTTGGAGGTAATGATAAACTTAGTCTTGAATTTTCTAAGGAGATGAAAAATGAATTTGAGATGAGTATGATTGGTCCTATCAAATACTTTTTAGGATTGAATGTGCAGTAGACAAAGAAAGGTATTTTCATTAATCAGTCCAAGTATGTGAAAGAAATATTAAAGAAATTCAAGATGGATGATTGCAAGCTAGTAGGGACACCTATGATTACTGGATGCAAGCTTACAAAGAAAGATGACTCACTATTAGTTGACATAACATTATATAAGTCTATGATTGGAAAATTAATTTATCTTACTCAGACCAGACCTGATATTTCAAATGTAGTTGGCATAGTTGGAAGATTTGCAGTAGAACCTAAGAAAAGTCACCTTATGGCAGTAAAGAGGATATTTAGATACTTACAAGGCACTATAGACTATGGTCTATGGTATCCTAATTCAAAAAGTGTTGAGCTTCATGTGTACACTGATGTAGATTGGGTAGGATGTGTAGATGATAGAAAGAGTACATTAGGAGGAGCAGTGTTTTTTGGTGATAGACTTGTCACTTAGACAAGCAAGAACCAAAATTACATTTATCAATCAACAACAGAAGAAGAATATGTTGCAGCATCCTTGAATTGTTCTAAAATTGCATGGATCAAGTAGATGATAAAAGATTTTGGAATTCAGATTGATTATCCTATTGTTATTCACTATGATAATACTAGCACTATCAACATTTCGAAGAACCTTGTGATGCATGCAAAGACAAAGCACATTAAGATTAAGTATCACTTCCCAAGAGAGAAAGTGGCAAAGAAAGAAGTTAAGTTGGACTATATAAATACTAAAGATCAGTTGGCAGACATATTCACAAAGCCCTTGCCTATGGATAATTTTGAGTATCTCAAGGAGAAGTTGGGAGTAATTCCCTTCCCTGATTCTGCTTAGAAGAAGTAGGAATGGCATCAGTCCTCTGGGACTAATAGAAGGTTGACTACTCTACTTCTGGAGTAGTACAATGCTTAAAATGAATGGCACCCTTTTCCATTTATGTCAAAGGGGTGGTAGTATACAGAGTCATGAAAAATAGGAGTAATGAACTTAGGGCGAGTAGTATTCAGTTATGACAACAGTTCAATTGAGGAAATGGAGAATGTTAGATAATATTGCAGCATATGAAGGATTCATCTTTAGGGGATTTTTGAAGAGGAAATGGAGAATGTTATAAAATAATTGTTCATTTGGGTTGATGATGGTTTTTCATTCCACATGTTTCCATCAATGCCAAATGGGGAGATTGTTGGAGATTTACCAGCAAGCCGGTACTAACTGTATGTTTTTCATTAATGATAACATATGGAAAGTAGCATGTGTGGAATTCCTATATATTACAATTTTTGTATATGATAGATGGACATGATATTAGCATGATATCATGAGCACAAAGGTTGAATGTGAGTATAGACAGTTATACAGTAGCTTGTATCGGCAGTATTCCTGACAGAGTTATAAGGTGTTCTTTGTATGGTTGTCTGTACAGTTTTCCTATGGGAATGCACCCTTGGATATATGTTGTAGAAATGTTAGTGATGCTAAGTTCATGGATGCATGGTCTGATGATGAATGCAATGTTGAGAAAATAGTGTTGTACACCTTGCATAATAATGTTTATTAGTGTATTATCTCTTTTATTATGTAAATGTTGCACCTAGATGGACGTGCAACATGTAGGGATTCCATTGGAATATTCCTTGAGAGTTGTATTGTAACATTGTGATATCATTGGATGTAATTATTTAATATTGGGGAAATAAAGTAAATAAAGTACCCAATATTAAATGTGGGTCAATAGGGTTTGGTAGCACATGGTTTTAGCACATGGTTTATGTAATACCACTTGGTGGTTTTGTGGGAGCTTGTTTCTATAAAAGCAACCACAAGGGTAGTTGTTGGGGTTAGACAGGTTAGCCAAAGGTAGCATTTGTGAAGGTTGGAAGCATGGCATGGGATGTGTGGATTCATGCTTGTTCACATGGATTGCTTGGTTGTGGCTAGGGCTTTGAAGGCTTCCATAGTTGTATTGCAATGGTATTTTTCTGAATAATACATGGTGGTGGATGCTTTTGGAGGCTGGGTTTTTCCCTCATGAGGGTTTCCCAGGATATATCTTGTGTCACAATTTTGTGGGTATGTTGTCTATTCTCTTGCATGTGGATTTCTAAGTGTTTATTTTCTTCAGATCTATAATGGGTTATGTGGAAATGTCATATTGTTGCATGCAAGTTTCCTATCAAGTGGTATCAGAGCTATGGTTGTGGTGTTGTAACCCTAGGTTGAATCCATGGGAATGCATGAAAGAATGAAAGTTTGGGAAAGATATATGGATTTTGTAGGTTGTTTATTGCAGATTTGAGGGTTTTGGGTTTGCTATTTTGATGGGTTGTTGGCAGATTTGGGCATGGAAAAATTATTGGTGAAAAGGGTTTTGAATTGCTTCATTTAAATAAGGGTTTTGGAGGGGAGTTTGCATAAATGACCTCCTGGACAAAAATGGATCTCACCATTGGATTTGGGTTGGCCTTCCGACAGATTTTGATATAAAATATGCCCATTGATCTTTCATTATTGATACATATTCAGATTGGTGGCTTGGATTTGGGTTGTCTATGCCCATAGTCACATGGTTTACTGACTTGCTTTCATGCAGAGGGGATGATATGTTGTTGCCAGGTACAGTCATGGTGGAGGATTGTGGTTGACTATGTTATGCTGACAGGTTGAGTTAGATGCTTGTTTCGTGATTGAGATCATGGTGCCATGGATTTGGCATGTTATGTTTTGATTTATAGATATTCAGTTTATGATCTCTTGTTTGGATTCCTGATTTGGTTTTGGCAGCTTATCTTCTTTGTTGAGGATCATGGCTATAGGTTTGATGCTTTGGTTGATTCTCATGTTAGAGAATGGTTTCATCATGATGTCATGGATAGCTTGGATATATAGTTTAGTGGGAGCTTGTGACAGTGATGGTGTGGTGGTGTGGGATTGGTTCCTGGTTTTGTATCTTCTTGGTGTAGGAGATGGATATCATGATGCCATTGGTGACTTGGTACCACGGTTGAGTGGGAGTTGTTGGCAGTGATATGGATTGAGTGCTTGTAAATGTTGGAGGGTGACTTAGATCCTATTGCTGCAGAAGCATCTTTGACATTTGCTAGTGCACTTGTAGGTGGTGGTTATCTTCATGGTGTGTGGAGATGGTTGCATCTTGGTAAAGGTGTGGTTTATGCTTTCATTTGACATGTTATCCTTGGTGTTAGGATGGTTTCATTATTGTGTCATGGTATACTCTTGATGTGCACTTAGAGTTTTGACATGGTGTGTTCATTTGGAGCATGTTATCTCTTTAGTTGGGATGGTTGAGATCATGGTTGTCATGATTATGATCCTGATTCCTAGGTTGGATTTGTGACATTGATCTTGGTTTAGTTTCTTGGTATTGAGTACATAGATCATTTGCTGGATACTTCATGATATTGCTATGTTGCATTTGGAGTTGGCATGGATGGATTTGTTACAGGTGCTCATGGATACCTAGAGATGGTGGTGATGCTGATTTCTCTTGGGATTAGAGATGAATGTGTTGAGACAGTTGATGGTTTCAGCAGGAAGACCGAGGAGCATTCACCTGATATGGACTTGAGAGGAGAGTGTTCTTAGATTAGTCTTGGTTGGAGACTTGGATATCTTGATGAGCATTCTCATTCCCCACTCTTGGTCTACTCGGTGGTTTACTACTTGAGAGGTATAGCCCTTTGTTTCTTCTCAGGTGTATTATGTTTATGCTTATCTTTCATGGATATGGATCTTAAGGTATGGTATGAGTTAGTTCTGGAGGGTTCATTTGAGAGATGGTTTTAGCATTAGTTATCTCCTTGTGCATATGTTGCTATTATGATATCATCATGGTTGAGTTTTGGAGATGGTTTTATTGGGCATGTTCCTTGGATTAGGAATGGTTATGAGTTTGATCTTCTTGTGAGAGGCTTACATCCATGATTGGTTATATGGTATGGTTTGGGTGTTGTTGTGGCTTCTTGTTTGGGGTTTCATGGAGGAGATCATACTTGGCACAATTTACATCTAGAGGTGTGTGTAGTAGGACATAGTACATGTTATGATTTGCATGGTCTCTTTGATGTTGGTTATCTTCCTGGATGTTCGGTTTCACTTACTTTGGTTTTGAGATTGGTTGGAGTTTGTGATCACTGGTTTGTGTTCATGTGTGTCATGTGAGAGATGACATGGTTATTCCTTTATCTTTTTACTTTGTTGGTTGTGGAGAACTTGGGAGAGTGTTGGAGACTTGTGGTGAGAGTTGCTCTTGTAGGATATTGGTTTTTATGTTGCACATTGTTGTGGATGTCCTTGATACTACATGGATTCACTTCTATGAGATGTTGTGAGTGGATTGTTTTCAGATTTGACATTACCTTTTGCAGTGGGAGCTTCTTGGTGTGTATGTGGCAGGTATTGCTCTTAAGGCTTGTGATTGCAGGTTACAGGTTGGATATGTTGGTTTGAGATTCACTTGGTATACCTTAGAGGTATGGATAGTTGGATTGGTTAGCCCTTGTTGTGGGTGTTATTTCAGCTATGGATTCGATAGCTACAGATACATGTGATCACCTTTGGACCGAGTGTTTGTGCTTGGGATATCAGTTGGTACAGGATTTATTTTGTGATAGGTACTTAGATGGAGCACATGGTGTACTTTGGTTCATGATGGTGTATGTGCTAGGAGGGATTGTTCCCTTGATCATTTATGTGGCTACTTATTGATCCTTATGCAATGTATACAACAAGTGGGAGATTGTTGAGAAAATGGTGTTGTACACCTTGCATAATAATGTTTATTAGTGTATTATCTCTTTTATTATGTAAATGTTGCACCTAGATGGACGTGCAACATGTAGGGATTCCATTGGAATATTCCTTGAGAGTTGTATTGTAACATTGTGATATCATTGGATGTAATTATTTAATATTGGGGAAATAAAGTAAATAAAGTACCCAATATTAAATGTGGGTCAATAGGGTTTGGTAGCACATGGTTTTAGCACATGGTTTATGTAATACCACTTGGTGGTTTTGTGGGAGCTTGTTTCTATAAAAGCAACCACAAGGGTAGTTGTTGGGGTTAGACAGGTTAGCCAAAGGTAGCATTTGTGAAGGTTGGAAGCATGGCATGGGATGTGTGGATTCATGCTTATTCACATGGATTGCTTGGTTGTGGCTAGGGCTTTGAAGGCTTCCATGGTTGTATTGCAATGGTATTTTGTTGAATAATACATGGTGGTGGATGCTTTTGGAGGCTGGGTTTTTCCCTCATGAGGGTTTCCCAGGATATATCTTGTGTCACAATTTTGTGGGTATGTTGTCTATTCTCTTGCATGTGGATTTCTAAGTGTTTATTTGCTTCAGATCTATAATGGGTTATGTGGAAATGTCATATTGTTGTATACAAGTTTCCTATCATGCAAGTGAAGTTATGCAGTCGCTATTCACAAATAGCAATTTCCTATGTTTGTTTAGCAGAGCCGATAGAGATTTTATTGGTTCATGAGTTGCACCTATCTTTATGGTATGCACCCTTGGAGTTAAGCTTAGAGATGAGTTTTTGATGTTTGGTTAAGAGCACATGAGTTAATTCAGCTTGTAGAGAAAGTTCTAGTTGTTTTGGTAGAGTCAACAATGTGTAGCTTGTGTCTACAATTATCTTATTTGGATAGGTCCTAGCTTATGTTGCATGCATAATAGAGCCAATGAATGTTTGTTGGAGTTTATTATGGTTTCTCTATTATGATTTCAAGTTGGTTCTAATAGGGTGACCTAATCATTTCATTTAGAGGAAAGATATTTATAGGCAGTCATTTGTGATTGTTGAAGTGTGGTTCATGGTTGATTAAGAGCAAAGAAGAGTGTATGAGTTGTGGAGCCATCAGAAGAATGTCAATGTGACCAAGTAAAGTATTTTTTATATACATTGCAACTCATCAAGATAGTACATCAAAGCGTAGTTCACGAAGATCCAAATATAGTGTGTATATGTTATTCAGAAGGTTGTAGCCTTCACCCCTTTGATTAGTGAGCTCTCAGACAATGCATCCTCTCCCCTAATAGGGACAATTGTAAAAGACTCCTAATAGGGTCTGACCCTTAACCAGGTCTACTATACTTCATATATTGTAAAGCTACTCCTAATAGGGTAAAGGATCTTCTAGCAAGGATCATTATACACTAGTACAAAATATTAGTGGGTATCAAGTCCCACCGGGGTTTTTACCTATTTGAGTTTCCCCGTAACCAAAATATTGGTGTTTTTTTCATGTGTTCTTTCATTTTTTTTATTCTTTATGTTTAAGTATACTTAATTGGATAAAGAATTGAAACTTGTAGATAACTAATTCACCCCCCCCTCTCAGTTATCTCTTGGGACTATTCCTAACAGATACACACTATATCTAGATCTTGGTGAACTGTGCTTTGAACTTCTATCTGGATTAGTTCCAATATCTAACACAAATACTTTACTTGGTCACATAGACCTTCTTCTGATGGTTCAACACTTCAGGCACTCTACTCTACTCTAACTATCAACCATGAACCACACTTCAGTAATCACAAATGACTGCCTATAAATATCTTTCCTCTAAATGATATAATCAAGTTGGCCTATTAGAACCACCTTAAATTCATATTAGATAAGTCATAAAAAACTCCAATAACAATTCAGTCAGCTCTACTAAGCATGCAACACATGCTAGGACTTGTCCAATAAGATAATCATAGACACATGTTACACACTGTCGGCTCTACCAAAATAGCTAGATCTTTCTCCTCAAGCCGAACTACATCATGCGCTCTTAACCAAAAATCACTAACTCTTCTCCAAGCTCTAATCCAAGGGTGCATACCAAAGTGATAGTGTAATGTCAGTGCCAGGGAACCCATAAGGAATCAGGTCTTTGACCTAAAATTACAACTAACAATTTTCTTCTTAATATTCTAACATTACATCATTTGTTACATTCACAAGTACATTCCCTAAGGTTCCCTTAATGAATTCATTTATCATTATCAAGCATTGAATTTTACTACTTAATCAAATGAAGTTCATTTCCTTTTCTATTTGTTTACTCCTTAACCTTATATACGCACAACTCAATTGCATTAACAATACATAAATAAGCTTTCCATTAAAAGACCTCACTTTCCATTTTCTCTTAAGATCATAATAGGAGTGTAAAGTACTTAAAAAACTATTTCCAACCAACATAAACCATTCATTGAATCATTTTTGCCACAAGTTTAACTTCCATAAATTATCATCTATAGCCTTTTATAAATCTAGTTAAGAATTGAGATCAAAACCTAGTTTAAATATCCTTACATCATACACATTGAGCTTATACATTAAAGAAATCACATCTCATTACTACTTTCAATAACATACATATTTCATTTCCCTTATAATTTCACTTAGAGATACCCTTCAACCCTAAGCATATCATTTCACTATTCCACATATCAAAACAAGTTTCCTTTTAGAAGTTTTCATCTATTGTAATGCCAATACTTACATATTACTTTCAATTTCATTTTAAAATAAATAAGAGATAGGGTAGGAATTAATTAAACATAATCCATGCCAAATTTACCAATATTCAATCCCCTTTTTGAAATTCCTCAAACTACCCTTCCCAAATACCTAACTTCTTTCTTACAATTTCAACACAATTACAATTAGAATTGTTGCACATGGCCCGAAGGCATATAGAAAGATAATTACATCAAGTTTCCCAAAGGCTTACATTACATCTTTACACCTTGATTTCAAAAGACACAGATACATGATACAAGATAGGATAAGTTCATCACTGAACAAATTACAATCCAGGCCATGACATGAACCACAAATAATACCTCAAAAGAGATTTTCCACCCCACCATGTGAAACTGATAAAGTTCCACCCCATGTGCTAGGAGATAGAACCAAGGTACTCTCAAGACTGTAAGGCAATCTAAGTCTCAAGAGCCAATAAATCCAAGACTCAAAAGAATAAGAACAAAGCACATAAAATATCATCATACTATAACATCGAGGTTAATATTCTAGGAGACCACCTAAGTGAGTGTCATCACACAACCTGTATATTGGGATCCTTCCTGGAAACCATGTAACCCCAATCCCCCCTTTATGAATAGGGATCCATCCTGGCAGTTATCCCTGGTCCCGATACTTCAATAAGGTCTATGTGACCATTATTATATTTTCTTTCATTATCTTTTGAATAACCCCTTCCCAGGTTAATTTTTAAGGTTATCACTTTTTAAGAACCCACCCATAGGATCATCTGGAAACCACTTTAGGGTCCCAAAACCTATGGTGAGCCACTCACTTAGGGTTCCTAGTCCCTTACCCCATCACAAGCCAAAGTTACAAGATAACATTTCCAAGTCCTGAACCATAAGTTTAGGAAACTTCCCTGCACACTCAGGCCCTCAGAGTGAGTTCTAACGTTATCCATATACATAATAGGAACAATTGGAAGAATGTCTATCATAAGACATCTCAAAGAAATGCATAAAACTTTCCACATGCATAATTATAACTTTCCATGACTTATTTATAGGTTTAGGGAACCCTCCCGTGCACACAGGCCACCAAGATGAGTACTAGCCTCATAAAGTAAGCTCAAGTATATGCCAAGTGTAGAAACACCATATCAAAAAAACCAATAATGAATATCTAAGGAAACTCAGGTGTGGAAATAGCTTCCTACGCTAATCTCTATAGGAGAGTATTGTGCAAATTCTTATAAATCCTTACAATTTCAGATTCGTTAACTACTTTAACAAATATATTGCAACCACATACCATGCATACAAAAAATAGAGAATGACAAAATGATATACCCTGGGGAAACCTTTTGGTAAAAACTCCAGCACTCCAAAACTGCACAATGTATTGATCAAGACTATTACAACTTACAATACACTTGCAATGCAAGTTCTTTCAGAAGATTTCCAAAACCTTGAAGACAAATCATAGCAACATAAAAATGTTCCAACCATACACTCACAATACATCTCTTCACAACCCTAAAAAAGCTTATATCATGCGCTTCACTTTTTAGGGCTACTCCCAAAGATAACCATATTAGGGTTTTACCATTCTTTGAGAAAATAGGAACCCCGAACCCCATGATTGGGGAAGAGTGTACAATACTCAAATTTATCAGTTGCCACATGTCTTCACCTATCATAGAATCTTCTTTACATAACTCTTTCATGTCATAGGAATCTATCATAACCGTTTTAGCCATGATCTCCTTACACACAATTCAAGATGCCGACACATCAACATTATTTGCAAGAAATACATTTTACAAAACAAATAATAAGAATAGGAATTATCTAAGGTTGAGACACCTTATTCCTAATAGAACATACATGATAAAAATTTCCACATGAATTAACACAACATTATGTAAAATTAAAGAAATAAAATGAACATTAAGAGAGGTGCAAAGATGTGGACAAAGATCAAGATCAAGGTTGAAAGATACAAACCAAACCCCAAGCCAAACAATTATCCAACACTAAAATCCATGACTCTAAAGTTTCCACATTAGGTCCAAAGAGAAAATAAAAGTAATATAAATTATAAATCAATAAATATTGATGAATAAAATATTGTACTATAAACTAATGAACCTGCAGGGATCTATGCATGACTATTTCTAGAAACATTTATATGACTATCACCAAAATACAGTCTCAGTGTGGTAAGCATAACCTTTTTTTGAACTATTGGATCTTCCTAATTTTGATATATGTTGGACAAAACCTAATTATGCACATTCTCACAAGAGAGATTTTCAAAATAATTTTTGGTTCCAATGTTATTTATAACATAGTACAAGTATAAAAAAACAAACCAGAATACTTTGTCTAATTCCTATTAATATATATTTTTATTATCATCCTATTTACAAATCATTTCACAACATAAAATTTTCAGATCATATGAATAATATATGTATTTAAGAACACACACACATCTTAACAAATAAATATACCAAATTATAATCATAAAATTAATTATAGACTTCCAGGAAGAGTTTTTACAAAGAAAATAAACTATGTCATGAAACTTCCTGCACACAGTATGTTTTTTTTTTACAATATTTAAAGGATAGAGATACATGATACAAGATAGGATAAGTTCATCACTGAACAAATTAGAATCCAGGCCATGACATGAACCATGAACAATACCTTGAAAGAGATTTGCCACCCAACCATGTGAAACTTATAAAGTTCCACCCCCTGTCCTAGGAGATAGAACCAACGTACTCTCAAGACCCTAAGGCAATCTAAGTCTCAAGAGCCAATAAATCCAAGACTCAAAAGAATAAGAAAAAAGCACATAAAATATCATCATACTATAACATCGAGGTTAAGATTCTAGGAGACTGCCTAAGTGAGTGTCATCACACAACCTGTGTATTGGGATCCTTCCTAGCAACCATGTAACCCTAGTCCCCCCTTTATGAATAGGGATCCATCCTGGAAGTTATCATTGGTCTCGGTACTCCAATCAGTTGTGTGTGGCCATTATTATATTTTCTTTAATTATCTCTTGAATCCCCCCTTCCCAGGTTAATTTTTAAGGTTATCACTTTTTACAAACCCACCCATAGGATCATCTGACAACCACTTTAGGGTCCCAACACCTATGGTGAGCCACTCACTTAGGGTTCCTAGTCCCTTACCCCATCACATGCCAAGGTTGCAAGATAACATTTTCAAGTCCTAAATCATAGGTTTAGGAAACTCCTCTGCGCACTCAGGCCCTCAGAGCGAGTCCTAACCTTATCCATATACATAATAGGAACCATTGGAAGAATGTCTATCATAACACATCTCAAAGAAAAACATGAAACTTTCCACATGCATAATTATAACTTTCCATGACTTATTTATAGGTCTAGGGAACCCTCCCTTGCACATGGGCCACCGAGACGAGTACTAGCCTCATAAAGTAAGCTCAAGTATATGCCAAGCATAGAAACACCATATCAACAAAACCAATAATGAACATAGGTGATACAAATTTCTGCATGCCTTAACACAACATTATGATAAAATTAAAGAAATAAAATGCACATCAAGAGAGGTACAAAGGTGCAGACAAACCAAACCCAAGCCAAATAATTATCCAACGCTAAAATCCATGACTCTAAAGTTTCCACATTAGGTCCAAACAGAAAATAAAAGTAATATAAATTATAAATCAATAAATATTAAGGGAGGAAAGATTGTACTATAAACTAATGAACCTACAGGGATCTATGCATGACTATTTCTAGAAACATTTATATCATTGTCATAAAAATACAATCTCTGTGCAGTAAGCATAACTATGTTTTGAACCATTGGATCTTCCTAAATTTTATATATGCTGGAAAAAACATAATTACAAACATTCTCACCAGAGCAATTTTCCAAATAATATTTGGTTAAAAAGTTATTTATAACATAGTACGGGTATAAAAAAACAAACCAAAATACTTTGTCTAATTCCTATTAATATATTTTTTTATTATCATCCTATTTACAAATCATTTCACAACATAAAATTTTTAGATCATATGAATAATATATATATTTAATAACATACACGCATCTTAACAAATAAATATACCAAATTATAATCATAAAATTAATTATAGACTTCCAGGAAGAGTGTTGATAAAGAAAATAAACTATGTCATGAAACTTCCTGCACAAAGTATATATTTTTTTAACAATATTTAAAAGATAGAGATACATGATACAAGATAGGATAACTTCATCACTGTTCAAATCCAAATCTAGGCCATGAGATGAACCATGAACAATACCTTGAAAGAGATTTTCCACCCAACCATGTGAAACTTATAAAGTTCCACCCCCTGTCCTAGGAGATAGAACTGAGGTACTCTCAAGACCCTAAGGCAATCTAAGTCTCAAGAGAAAATAAATCCAAGACTCAAAAGAATAAGAAAAAAGCACATAAAACATCATCATACTATAACATCAAGGTTAAGATTCTAGGAGAGAACCTAAGTGAGTGTCATCACACAACCTGTATATTGGGATCCTTCCTGGCAACCATGTAACCCCAGGGTCCCCCCTTTATGAATAGGGGTCCATCCTCATAGTTATCCCTAGTCTCGGTACTCCAATTAGGTCTATGTGGCCATTATTATATTTTCTTTCATTATCTTTTGAATCCCCCCTTCCCAAGTTAATTTTTAAGGTTATCACTTTTTACAAACCCACCCACAGGATCATCTAGCAACCACTTTAGGGTCTCATCACCTATGGTGAGCCACTCACTTAGGTTTCCTAGTCCCTTACCCCATCACAAACCAAGGTTGCAAGATAACATTTCCAAGTCCTAAATCATAGGTTTAGGAAACTCCCCTGGGCACTCAGGCCCTTAGAGCGAGTCCTAACCTTATCCATATACATAATAGGAACCATTGGAAGAATGTCTATCATAAGAAATCTCAAAGAAAAACATAAAACTTGCCACATGCATAATTATAACTATCCACAACTTATTTATAGGTCTAGGGAGCCCTCCCATGCATACGGGCCACTGAGACGAGTACTAGCCTCATAAAGTAAGCTCAATTATATGCCAAGCATAGCAACACCATATCAACAAAACCAATAATGAACATACGTGATACAAATTTCTGCATGCCTTAACACAACATTATGATAAAATTAAAGAAATAAAATGAACATTAAGAGAGGTACACAGATGTAGACAAAGACCAAGATCAAGGTTAAAAGATACAAACCAAAAACCAAGCCAAATAATTATCCAACACTAAAATCCATGACTCTAAAGTTTCCACATTAGGTCCAACAAGAAAATAAAAGTAATATAAATTATAAATCAATAAATATTAATGGAGAAAATATTGTACTATAAACTAATGAACCTGCAGGGATGTATGCATGACTATTTCTAGAAACATTTATATGACTGTCATAAAAATACAGTCTGAGTGCAGTAAGCATAACTTTGTTTTGACCTATTGGATCTTCCTAATTTTGATATATGTTGGACAAAACCTAATTATGCACATTCTCACTAAAGTGATTTGTCCAAATAATATTTGGTTCAAAATTTATTTATAACATAGTATGGGTATAAAAAAACAAACCAAAATACTTTGTCTAATTCCTATTAATATTTTTTTATTATTATCATCCTATTTACAAATCATTTCACAACATAAAATTTTTAGATCATATGAATAATATATATATTTAAGAACACACACCCATCTTAACAAATAAATATACCAAATTATAATCATAAAATTAACTATAGATTTCCAGAAAGAGTTTTGACAAAGAAAATAAACTATGTCATGAAACTTCTTGCACACAGTATGTTTTTTTTTAACAACATTTAAAAGATAGAGATACATGATAAAAGATAGGTTAACTTCATTGCTGAACAAATCCAAATCCAGGCCATGACACGAACCATGAAAAATACCTTGAAAAAGATTTTCCACCCAACCATGTGAAACTTATAAAGTTCCACCCACCATCCTAGGAGATAGAACCAAAGTACTCTCAAGACCCTAAGGCAATCTAAGTCTCAAGAGCCAATAAATCCAAGACTCAAAAGAATAAGAACAAAGCACATAAAATATCATCATACTATAACATCAAGGTTAAGATTCTAGGATACCACCTAAGTGAGTGTCATCACACAACCTATGTATTGGGATCCTTCTTGGCAACCATGTAACCCCGGTCCCCCCTTTATGAATAGGGATCCATCCTTGCAGTTATCGCTAGTCCCGGTACTCCAATCAGGTCTGTGTGGCCATTATTATATTTTGAATCCCCCCTTCCCAGGTTAATTTTTAAGGTTATCACTTTTTACAAACCCACCCATCGGATCATCTGGCAACCACTTTAGGGTCCCAACACCTATGGTGAGCCACTCACTTAGGGTTCCTAGTCCCTTACCCCATCGCAAGCCAAGGTTGCAAGATATCATTTCCAAGTCCTGAATCATAGGTTTAGGAAACTCCCCTATGTGCTCAGGCCCTAAGAGTGAGTCCTAACCTTATCCATATACATAATAGTAACCATTGGAAGAATGTCTATCATAAGACATCTCAAAGGAAAACACAAAACTTGCCATATGTATAATTATAACTTTCCATGACTTATTTATAGGTGGAACCAACCCGTGCACACAGGCCACTGAGAAAAGTACTAGCCTCATAAAGTAAGCTCAAGTATATGCCAAGTGTAGAAAAACCATATCAACAAAACCAATAATGAACATAGGTGATACAAATTTCCACATGCCTTAACACAAAATTATGATAAAATTAAAGAAATAAAATGAACATTAAGAGAGGTACAAAGATGTAGACAAAGACCAAGATCAAGGTTGAAAGATACAAACCAAACCCCAAGACAAACAATTATCCAACATTGAAATCCATGACTCTAAATTTTGCACATTAGGTCCAAAGAGAAAATGAAAGTAATATAAATTATAAATCAATAAATATTGATGCAGAAAATTTTGTACTATAAACTAATGAACCTACAGGGATCTATGCATGACTATTTCTAGAAACATTTATATGATTGTCATAAAAATATAGTCTCAGTGCCGTAAGCATAACTTTTGTTTGAACCATTGGATCTTCCTAATATAGATATATGTTGGACAAAACTAATTATGCACATTCTCACAAGAGTGATCTTCCAAATAATATTTGGTTCAAAAGTTATTTATAACATAGTACGGGTATAAAAAAACAAACCAGAATACTTTGTCTAATTCCTATTAATATATATTTTTATTATCATCCTATTTACAAATCATTTCACAAAATAAAATTTTCAGATCATATGAATAATATATATATATTTAAGAGCACACACCCATCTTAACAAATAAATATACCAAATTATAATCATAAAATTAATTATAGACTTCCAGGTTGAGTTTTGACAAAGAAAATAAACTATCATGAAACTTCCTGCGCATAGTATGTTTTTTTTTAACAATATTGAAAAGATAGAGATACATGATACAAGATAGGATAACTTAAAAAATGAACAAATCAGAATCCAGGCAATGACACGAACCATGAACAATACCTCGAAAGAGATTTTCCACCCAACCATGTGAAACTTATAAAGTTCCACCTCCCGTCCTAGGAGATAGAACTGAGGTACTCTCAAGACCCTAAGGCAATCTAAGTCTCAAGAGCCAATAAATCCAAGACTCAAAATAATAAGAACAAAACACATAAAATATCATCATACTATAACATTGAGGTTAAGATTCTATGAGACTGCCTAAGTGAGTGTCATCACACAACCTGTGTATTGGGATCCTTCTTAGCAACCATGTAACCCCGGTCCCCCCTTTATGAATAGGGATCCATCCTGGTAGTTATCCCTAGTCCCGGTACTCAAATCAGGTCTATGTGGCAATTATTATATTTTCTTTCATTATCTTTTGAATCCCCCCTTCCCAGGTTAATTTTTAAGGTTATCACTTTTTACAAACCCACCCATAGGATCATCTTGCAACCACTTTAGGGTCCCAAAACTTATGGTGAGCCACTCACTTAGGGTTCCTAGTCCCTTACCCCATCACAAGCCAAGGTTGCAAGATAAAATTTCCAAGTCCTGAATCATAGGTTTAGGAAACTCCCTTGCGCACTCAGGCCCTCAGAGTGATTCCTAACCTTATCCATATACATAATAGGAACCATTAGAAGAATGTATATCATAAGACATCTCAAAGAAAAAACATAAAACTTTCCACATGCATAATTATAACTTTCCATGACTTATTTATACGTCTAGGGAACCCTCCCATGCACACAAGCCACCGAGATGAGTACTAGCCTCATAAACTAAGTTCAAGTATATGCCAAGTGTAGAAACACCATATCAACAAAACCAATAATGAACAAAGACCAAGATCAAGGTTGAAAGATACAAACCAAACCCCAAGGCAAACAATTATCCAACACTGAAATCCATGTCTCTAAAGTTTCCACATTAGGTCCAAAGAGAAAATAAAACTAATATAAATTACAAATCAATAAATATTGATGGAGAAAAGATTGTACTATAAAATAATGAACCTGTAGGGATCTATGCATGACTATTTCTAGAAACATTTATATTACTATCATAAAAATATAGTCTCAGTGCGGTAAGCATAACTTTCTTTTGAACTGTTGGATCTTCCAAATTTTGATATATGTTGGACAAACCCTAATTACACACATTATCATTGGAGAGATTTTGCAACTAATGTTTGGTTCAAAAATTATTTATAACATAGTACTGGTATATAAAAAAAAAACCAGAATACTTTGTCTAATTCCTATTAATATATTTTTTTATTATCATCCTATTTACAAATCATTTCACAACATAAAATTTTCAGATCATATGAATAATGTATATATTTAAGAACACACACCCATCTTAACAAATAAATATACCAAATTATAATCATAAAATTAATTATAGACTTCCAGGAAGAGTTTTGACAAAGAAAATAAACTGTCATGAAACTTCCTGCACACAATATATATTTTTTTAACAATATTTAATTCATATCATATAAAACCTGAAATAATATTGAAATATCATAAGAACAGACTATTAATTTCTAGAATACACACAAACACCCAAAAATACACACAGGCAAGAAGGTGTTTGTTCTTGGATCCAGATCCTACCTAGAGTCCTGTAGAGAAACTTCACAATGTTTGGAGCACACCTCTACAAGTCCTCCAAACCTTGAGTGAGATGGTAGCCTCCTAGAAAGCTTTTTTTGGAAATCAGAATCCATGCAATCCACACACTTCCCTCCAAACTAAAACACTCTCAATCTCACAGAAAATTACAAATAAATTCCAAAAAAAATATCAATGTAGAAAACTTTTAAAAACCTTCCAAAAACTCCAACTCCCAAAAATCTTCCAAAAATTCTCCCTCCCAAACCACACAGAATTGTAATTATTTATCCTCCAACTATGTGGTTGGGGGAGTTGCTTTACGGGAAGCAACTTCTCTAACTTCCATAGTTGGTTGGAAAATTAACCAAAACATTCTCGTAAAAGACTTAATAAAGTTTTAATAAATTTAATTAAAATAGCTTAAAAAGAAAACCATAACAAGAAAGTCAAACAAATAACTTTTAAGGAAAATACATAGCACACATGGAAACCAACTAGCCTAACTCCTAGGAGGTGTTGAGTTTAACTCCCTCCTAGATAGCTAGTTTTACTACAAAGAGCATTTATTTTATTAATTACTATTATTACTTATTATTTTCACTTTTTATTTAATACACTTCATTCAATACACTTGTTGGTGTTTAAAAATACTTATTCCAATTAGGGCTGCCAATATGCCTTGAGACTGATGTTAGGAGTGGTTAGTTCCAAGTATGAGAGCTCTGCAAGACAACTGGACCAACTATAGGGTCTTAATATGCCTTCTTTTTCTTCTCGCTCTGCAAAACCAAGGTGGGTACACCTAACCTAGTATAAACTATACTTCACACACCAAAGACTAGGTTTGAATAACAGATAAAAGGATAGTGAGAAAGTACTAAATGATAGCCACACATTCTTTGACTCTCTATTACTATGGGGTGGAACCTTACACAACCAAATACTGAAAACTTAAGGATGGTTTTTAATTTCATGTGTTTGAATCATAACAACCTCTATCAGGACATGTCAACAAGGAAATACTTATCTAGGCCAGTGCCTCATCCATTGGGCAAGGTTTCTTAGACAGACTACACACACACACCAGAATATATCTGAGATCCAAAGCCATAAAAACATTTACAATCTCCTTTACTACTTACAGAGTATCCTTACATAGACAAAAGATAAATCTATGTCCCATCTAGAGCATCATTGCATCTAATCCTGAATTAGAACTCAAGAATGAAGGCATATACATAAAATGGTTATGCAATGAATTAGAAAGTTCAAAATTTATCTATGTTGACACAAAGGAGAAACAAGAATCAAGTGCTTGCCTTAAGTATGAAGAATCCTCAAGTGTGTACAATCAATCCAAAGGAACCATGCTTGCAAACTACAGCTTAGACCTGCAATTTTCTTTCTATTGTCAAAATATATCAAAATAGGTCATTACAATTCAGACTGGGCAGAAGACTCACAACTAGAAAAGTTTGAAAACCTGACTCCCAATAACTCAAAAATGATCACAAAAATCCCTTTATACCAGGGTTACAATCCAAGCACAATGATCATTTCCAACTCAAAATTCAAATCCAACTAACCCCATCAAGGAGTTAACACAAACAAGACAGGGATCAAGCCGCAGCATGCTAGCCCAAAAAGTCCATTTCAATAGCCAACTAGCCCTGTACTGGTCCAAGTACCAAATTATCATCAAACCCTAAGAAATCTAGCCACATTTGACCTCTGCAACACATTTCAGGGTATTGTATCATTTACTCCCCTACAGCAAGACACTCCTTTGCAACTATCATGGTAGCCTGGACCACTCCACAATGTTTGACAATCCATTCTACCCACTCTGGCCACTCAAAAATTGAATTTTGGGTACTTTTGTCATTGTACACCCTCTACAGAATTTGAATTTGAAATCCAACGGTCATATCTTGGCGCCTGTAGGGAAACGGTGGTCTAAATTTGAATCCAATCCAACTTAAAATGCTACCGTCAGACCACACATCTTCTCTAGCTCTAAAAATTTAACTGCAACAAGAACCCTGATTATATTTGTGCTTTGTCACATGATCACAAGGCACCATACTAACCTTTGCGATCATGCAACTGTGGTCTCTCAACTGCACAATGTGATCACAAACCCCTCTGAGAAGTCCTCAGACCCATTACCAATTAACAACCATTCAAAATCAAACACGTCAGCATCGCGGGCCCCATGGACCCACCTTTAACAACATCGATCCTCACAATGCTTGTCACATGAACGCATAGCCAGGAGACGGGCTATGCGAACATGCAACAACCTACCAACACTGCAACTGCTGCCTGCCCTTAAGTATCAGACCGCCAAGCATATCCACTTTGTCACCCTACCGACCAATCAAAAACCTTACACACTAGCACTGAGCAAGTGGCCCCACCAAGAAACTGCCACATCACCACCACATCGACCAATCGGGAAAGTCCATGCCACCACCTGCTACCGGACCCCAGGGACACGTGTTAACCGATCGCATGATCACATGTCAGAAAACTCTGACATGCAATCATGCGACAACCAACCCCAGGCTGCCACATAACCACCAGCGGGACCATTGCTGAAGAGGCCTTAAACTTAAAAGCATGAAGACCCGGGCCCACCATTACATGATCACGTGACTAAGGCAAAGTAAACTGCCAACCAAGTCACCAGATGTTAAGGGCCTAACCACCAAGAATTAGTGACCAAGAGATAACCGCGAGTCACCAGATCGCGGAAAGAAAAACTTAACCGCCAGGCAGCTGAACACCACTAAGAACTAGGACCCACATGGACAGGTGGCAAGTGGTCGCATGATCGCATGTCAAAAAAGTCTGACATGTGGCCATGCGACAACCAATCAGGAAGAGCTTGCAAACCTAGACCCATGACACGCCCACACAAGAAAATCCAACGGCTGTCGCAAAAGCGTAAAGGATAAACATCATGCATCTTCACCATGCGAACATGCGACAACCACCAATTATGTCTGAACTTTAACTATGCTGCAAGCATCAAGAACTGGGTCCCATCGATGAACTGCCACCTCACCACTGTAGACACATGTCAACTAGTCGCATGATCGCATAGCCAAAAATTGGGCTATGCGATCATGCGATAGCCAACCAAAAGCCACCACATGACTGCCAACAGGACCACACCCTTTCCACCAACCCGCCCCATGGGCAAGAAGTAACCAGTCTCATGGTCACATATCAGAAAAATCTAACATGCGATCATGCTACAACCAATCATTTTGAAACCTTTGAAGACCCGGGCCCACCATCCATTGCACTTGCGCAGTTAGGGAATGCCACCAAATAGGAAACTGTCAGGTCAAAAACACACAGGGTTTTCGATGGAAAAGATCGAAAACACACAAGGTTTCTGATACGAAAAGATAAGCACACAAAAGATAGAAGGCACAAGGTTGAAAATAATGAGGTTTTCACATAGACCGAAAACATCATGGATTTTCAAAAACACTGTGGGTTTTTGACACTATGGTAGATTCTAAAATTTGTTTCCTGCAAACATTAGAACTTGAATAACTCTCTGGGTTTTGTGATTCAGCACGTGTGTTTTGAACTGGAGCAAGGTGACACAATAAATTACCAGGGGCTAAGGGCACACACCATGAAACACTATGGATTTTCAATGCAAGACAAAACTGTGCAACAAGGTGGGATAACTTCAAAATTTGTAGGGAAAAAGCCATTTTCTCAAGATTTTCCATTGACAGGAAAATGGACCAACAACACTTTATCTAATTATTAAACTACCATCTTCACAAGCAATTTGAAATATACAAATAATATTATTTATATATGCATGGGTAAGTGCGTGTGCACCCACATATACACATACATTTATAATATACAATCAATTATAACATAGATATAGAATAAATTTTATATATATATATATACAATTCTAACTCACAACATAAATCTCAGAATAACATCAAATTATAAATCACAAGACCACAACACATACTGCATTCAAATCCTCTAACTAGGGTAACCTCCTAAATAGAAATCTAATTCCATGGGTAACCTTGAGAGTAATCTTGGTAATATCTCCACACAGCAATAGTTCAAGGATTTTTAAGGCACGCTCATACTTGTGTAGCTAGGTGGAGTCGATGTCTGGTACCTGCATCCTGCAACACTAACCAACATGCATACATATATATTTATATATAAACAGATAGTGGTAAACAAGGAGGGAGAGTGCGACATCGTGTGGACCTCCTAGAGGAGTAACTATGTCTACCTCCCCTCATCCTACACTCACATCAGACAGTGACACCAACAAAGAATAATTGTATTAGTGTGGTTAATACAAAAATAATCTCTTTTCCATATTATATAACAAGAATGCATCATAACATAATCACATAAATGTTAATCATCAATTGACTTTCACAATCCAATTAAACCATCAGGCATGAACTCATAATGTCTTATTATCAAATCATGATAAACAAATCATAGAATCCTTAATACAGAAAACCATGTCTAATCTTGAGTATAACAAGTAACATCATTAGATTAAGTAACACATCTAATCCCTTTAAGTGATTATAATTAATTAACCTAAGATAATTTTAAACATTAATAATGAGCATCTCGCATATAAGCATATAAGTCTATCAGGTGATCCTTTTAGCATTAAGGTCCTAAACTATCATTGACACACATGAAGATATAAAGGAACATACTTATGTAATTTTTATTATTTCCCAAATTAAAATATGAAGTTATCATGATTAGGAAGCAACCATCTCAAGAAGGATCATTCTCTTACAAAATAACCATTAAATCACTTATAGCATGATCTAACTCCCTAGTGAGCATAACCAAGATTTGTTATGGTTGGAGGGGCATTACATCATCCCTCCCTAAGATTCGACTTACTCATAGAAGTTTGGAGTTTCTAGCCATTGGTCAAACATAAACTAACCATATTACATACGTTTCTACTCTAGTCTAACATAAATATATTAGGTAGAATTTTCACCTCGCGATTTAGGAGTTATTTTAATAGAAAAATATATTTTAGGATTCTGAAATGCAATTATGAATTCAAATTTCATTCTCTAAACTAGATACAGAATGATACAAGGATTATTTCGTCTTAATGTGTATACATAAGATACTACTATCATACTACTACCTTGGTTAATATTTTCAAACTAAAAATCGTTCAAATATTGAATTGCCACATATAACAACACACAATTTTATGAGATAAGACAAAAATAATTCTCTTGATGCAAATAGTTACTTTTTCTCATAATGCCTATGGTAAAATTATAGGAGAATCACTAATATCAAACTTAGGCACAAGATGGAATACACGTCATTTTCAAAGAATGCAACCTAAGCTACCTTTTATGATTCTATTATAACAATTTATTAGTCTTGTATTACAACAATACACATAAAGATATTCCTAAGAAATTTAACATGATTTATTAAGTTAGAGTTTCCTCAACATTACTTATTAACTAACTTATTTAACCAATTCCATAGTCTATAAGTTCATAATAATCTTCTTATGAGTATATCTATTCCCAACATTAATAAGTTTGTATAAATTTACCATTTTCTCAAAATAAAATTCATAGATTCTTTAATAAAGAGAGGGAGGAATACATGAGTCCTACAACTACCCTCTTATTCAATCAAATTATTATGCTCAACCTACTAGCCTTTTGTACATACATTTCATATTTTATCTCCATAAAAAAAACATTTGAGTAACTACAAGTATTGTTATCCTTATACATATCTTCAATATGAAAACCATTTCCTACAAATTCCCATTCTTCTAGCATTTCCATTTTAGGACAGTTAGAAACTTTGACTTAACTCTTATTCTAATAGAAATATAATTATTCCTTCCATAATAACTCATCGTTCCTATATACTAGCAATGTTGTTAGCTTCCACTTTCATTTCACACACAAAATACGAACAATGTAAATAATTACTACACAATTTTTTTTAATATCATATTATTTCCTTATATTTGATGATTTTCATTGGTTCAATTCACACCACTTACGAGGATCATATATAATTCAGAACTCCTACCATATAATCAAACATTTTTCCTTTCAACAATTATGTAGTATAATCCTACTTATTACAAAACCTTGGGGACGTAGGTCCTTGACCCAAGGGTTTCCTCTAGCTAAGCACATTCTCCTTAATGACACATTAATTTTACCTTATAAAAATTTAGCCTTTTAAATATATTTCTTGAGAAAAGAAGGGAGAACACATTTGTTAAAATGATAAAAAACAAAATATGGAATTGCAGGAAATTGTTTAACTCAAGAGCTAGGAGTAAGGAAAAATATCATGAATTTGCACAAGAACTAGGAGCATGCACCAAAAAATAAGTAAAGAGGAGACAAGATTTTGAAGGGGAAAAGTATAAAAAAACCCCTGTGAATTATGAATGAGGCATGAAAAGCCTAGAGAGAGAGAGAGAAAGAATATGAGCAAGTAGCTCAATACAATATGATAGAACTACAAGATGATAGAAATTGTGTGAGAGAAATATGAGAAATTGGTATGTAGTGTGTGGAGAAATATCTCTTTAAGTAGAGATGAGTGAAGGAGTTTTCATGTAACTCCCTATGTGTATGAGTGCCACATTCATACTTGTGTGAGAGACAAATGTGAGATTCCTCTTAAGGAGGAATATCTATTTTCCTTATTAAAGGAATTACAAATATGACATGTCCTCCCACTTGGACTAGAGGACAAAAAAAAATTAAGATACCTTGGTCTATCCTATTAAATGTTAGAGTAATCATACTTTATGCTTATTAATTAAATCACTTTGGTTTAATTAATTAAGTCATTTATTACTCTATTTACTTAAGCTATCTTTTAGGTGCATTATAATTAATATATTTATTAATTATAATGTGCAACCTAGCTTTATTTTTTGCTTTATAGCTTTAGGGTTTTATTGTTCACCTATATGGTTGAACCCTTTGTACATTCTTTTTAGATAATCTAGGAATACAATTGCTCTTTACATGTCCATAAGATGTCTCTGGCTTTTTGGCCTCCATAGATTTTTTTTACTTCTGTTCTTTACTTCTTCCATGTGACAGGGTTATGCATGCTGGTGTTCTTGGGAGATTAGTATTTCACCTAATCTAACATGGTATCAAAGCCATCTTGCTGCTCGCTGTTCGTGTTTTGTTGAAGTGTTTCAGAAGCAGGAGGTTTTCAAGGGTTTCAGAAGTTTTTTTTGTGGATCTGAGGGGGAGCCAAAATTTGGCTCACCTTGGGCAAAAATAGACACCACCATTGTGTCCGGAAGGCCCAAGAACCCCTAAATCCATATAAAACTTGTCCATTTTGGACACAGTGGCATCTGAGGCAAAATTTTTTTGCATACCAGGGCCATACGGCCCTGGCACGCACTCCGAGGTGGGTACAGTCAGCAATTTTTAAAAAAAATATTAAAAAAAAAATAATGTTTTGGGCGGCCGCCTAGCGGCCACCAGCGCACCCCAAGCGGCCACCACAGAGCCGCGGCCCAGCTCCGCCGCCCTCCGCCGCCCGCTGCCCGCCGGCCCAGCTCCGCTCGCCCGCGGCCCCGTCGCCCTCCGCCGCCCGCTGTCCGACGGCCCCCGCTCAGCTCCGCCGCCGCCCGCAGCATCCTCCGCCGCCCCGCTGGCCTCCTCCGCCAGCCCCGCTCCGCCCACCGCTCCGCCTGCCGCTCAGTGGGTTTTTTAAGCCCTGTGGGCCCTAGTGGCGGTCACATGGGTGACCAGGAGCTCTAGCTCCAGCCCCCTGCGCGCACCATGCGCCCAGGGGCTTTGCATTTCCAGCCCTAGGGGCTTTAAAAAAATTTTTTGAAGCTATTTTTAGGGGTAATTGGGCCTTTTTTGCCATATCTTCTTCATCTGGAGGCGTATTTGGGAGTTTTTTATATCATCGGAAAGCTCTTTCCGAGACGAACGCAATTATGGAGGTTTCTTTTCGAGTTTTTTGCCTCGGCTTTCATACCATGCCTTCAAAGGTAGGACTACTTTTTTGCCTTCCTAGAGCACCTGATGTTTTTTTTGGCATAACTTGCTCATACGGAGGAGTTAGTGGGTGAACAAGACATCATCGGAAAGATGATTCCGAGACGGTAATTTTAGATGGACTTCTTTTTTCTAGATTCTTCTTCCATTTTTCGCACCAGGCTGTTGAATTCAGAGGTTTTCTTTTTCAGGTGCCTGCCAGAGCACCTGTCACTATTTTTGCCGTAACTTGAGCATACGATGGTGTTTTTTGCCAAACAAGATATCGACGGAAAGTTGGTTCCGAGGCCATTCTATTTTTTTAGTTTGGTTATTTGATTTTTCTATTTGCAGGGGTTTTCTGCCAGTCAAAGTCATGGGTAATTTTTGCATTCCGGACACTATATCTCTCACATTCGGGCTCAGTTTTCAGCAAACTTGGTTTTTTCGGAAAGCTTGTTCAGTGTACTTTTTAGTTTTAGAGGTCTTATTTCCAGATTCTATACCAGGTTCTTCCTCCATTGAGTTTTGCTTTTCTGCACTCAGATGGACTACTTGGCTTTTACAGGTCCACGGATCTCCATTCTTGGGATGACTTCTGCTTCTGTTCTCACTGTTCTTCTTTCCTTCTTCTTTTGAGTATTGTATATATCTCCACTGTTACATTCTTTCCAGTAGTATTCTTCTGACAGTGTTTGCAGCTTCATGCTTCGGAGATGCTTCTTGCTCTTTCTTGTTCCTTTCTTTGGGACATTCCCTAGATTGGAAGCTTTGTTTCCTTCATCTAGTTTATTTTCTTGTACTGGGTACCTGATCAAGCCTTGTTGCCGGGACCCATTTTTCTGCTTTCATAGCTGTGCTAGGTTAGCTTCCCTCTTGAGCTACGCTTAAGGGGGGGTGTTAGAGTAATCATACTTTATGCTTATTAATTAAATCACTTTGGTTTAATTAATTAAGTCATTTATTACTCTATTTACCTAAGCTATCTTTTAGGTGCATTATAATTAATATATTTATTAATTATAATGTGCAACCTAGCTTTATTTTTTGCTTTATAGCTTTAGGGTTTTATTGT
Organism: Chamaecyparis obtusa; assembly: GCA_027943335.1. NCBI lineage: Eukaryota > Viridiplantae > Streptophyta > Pinopsida > Cupressales > Cupressaceae > Chamaecyparis > Chamaecyparis obtusa. The sequence goes on along the minus strand of BSBK01000647.1, from coordinate 2,049,631 downwards.
TCACCTATATGGTTGAACCCTTTGTACATTCTTTTTAGATAATCTGGGAATACAATTGCTCTTTACATGTCCATAAGATGTCTCTGGCTTTTTGGCCTCCATAGATTTTTCTTGCTTCTGTTCTTTGCTTCTTCCATGTGACAGGGTTATGCATGCAGGTGTTCTTGGGAGATTAGTATTTCACCTAATCTAACATTAAATACATAAAATACCAAGGGAAGATTAAATTCTAACACCCCCCTTTAATCTTTACTCAGGGTAATTACATCAAGGGATATCTAACCCAAATTATGACAATGAAATTCAAATTTCTCTCTAGAAAGAGGCTTTGTTAAAATATCTGCAACTTGATCTTCACCCTTGCAATGAATGAGGGAAACTTTCTTTTCTATAATGTGTTCTCTAATGAAGTGGTGGTGGAGAGAAATGTGCTTGGACTTTGCATATTAAACTGGATTCTTTGCCAATGCTATTGCACTTTGATTGTCACAATACAAAGGTGTAGGTTCTTGTTGATGTAGACCCAAATCTTCAAGTATTCTTCTAAGCCATAAAGCTTCTTTAGAGGCATGAGTACAACTTTTATATTATGATTTAGTAGAGCATAGGGACACAAATTATTCTTTTTTACTTTTCCAAGAGATAGAACCTGAACCAAGAGAAAAATAGTATCCAAAAGTAGATTTCCCATCACTGGGGTCTCCACCTAGATCTGAATCAGTAAAACCTTTTCAAGAAAAATCAGAATTTGCATCATAAAATATTCCTAAATTAATAGTACCTTTAATATAACGTAATATTCTTTTAGCAATTTTGAAATGAGTTTGTTGGGGTTTTGACATAAATCTGGATACTAAACCAACATTAAAAGATAAACCAGGTCTAGTGAGAGTTAAATAAATTAGACTACCTACAACTTCTCTATAGGGAGTAGCATCAATAAAAGGAGATTCCATATCTACCATTAATTTAGTTCCTAAATCACATGGAATTGAAACAGGATTAGCATCATTCATATGAAATCTATCTAGAAGATCTTTAGCATATTTACTTTTAGATATAAAAATACCTTTAGAGGTTTGCCAAATTTGCATTCCTAAGAAATAATGTAACAATCCTAAATCTTTCATTTGAAATTTTTGATTGAGTTGAAATTTAATATCAGAAATTAAATGGTTAGAGTTGGAAGTAAGAATCAAATCATCAACATACAGAATGATAATAATAATGTTATCTTCACTATGCTTAATATACAAGTTAGGATCATTTTTACTTCTTTCAAAACCTTGAGAAATAAAGAAAGCATTAATTTTGGAATACCACTCTCTAGGAGATTGTTTTAAACCATAAATAGACTTCTTTAGTTTTCAGACTAAATGTTCATTACCTTGTTGAATAAAACTAGGAGGTTGAGACATGTAAATTTCTTCATGCAAATCACCATTCAAAAAAGCACTTTGAACATCCATTTGGTGAATAGGCCAATTCATTTTAGCAGCTAAAGCAAGAACAACTTTAATAGTGGGCATTTTAGCAACATGAGCAAATGTTTCATTATAGTCTATTCCTTCAATTTGAGAAAAACCACGTGCAACTAATCTGGCCTTAAATTTACTAATTTCATTATTGGAGTTTAACTTAGTTTTATATAACCATTTACAAGAAACTAGATTCTTACCATGAGGTAGAGTAACTAAATCCCAAGTATTATTAGAAATTAAAGTCATATTCTTCTTGCATAGTAATTTGCCAATGAGGTTGATTTTTAGCTTGAGAAAAAGTTTGAGGATCATTAGAATTAGATAGAGAAGACATAAGAGCATAATTACAGTAATTTATCCTTCTAGGTTTAAGTCCACCCATTCTAGCAATGTAATCATCACCCTCATTAAGTAATTCTTTAAACCATTTAAGATTTCTCCTAGAATTAATAGAAATATTACTAGGAGGAGTAAACAAATTATTATCACCATCATCATCATCACTACTACTACTAGAAGGAACAAAATCATTAGAGGGAGTATCATTACTATCTATTTGTTCAAGATTATCCTATTTATTAGTATTATCATGAGCTGAAATAGAAGGAACAAAAACTTTAGGAACAGAAACAGAAGGTGCAAAAATAGAAACCTGAGGAATAGGGTTGAGAGAAGGAGGTTGGTCCTCCACAAGACCAATGTTGCTATGAGTAAAATCAAAATCTGAAATTTGAGAATAGTCATGAACACCATTTTTAGCAATGCAAACATCTCTAGCTATTTGAACTTTATTAGTAAGAGGATCATAAACTCTATAACCTTTAGTATTTTCAGAATAGCCAACAAAAATATGAGGTGAGGACTTAGGATCTAAGTTTTTCCTTTTCTGTTTACGTGTGTGAACATAAACAGTGGAACCAAAAATTCGTAAATGAGACAAATTGGGTTTTCTTCCTAACCAAACTTCTTCAGGAGTTTTATTGGGAAGGGCCTTAGTAGGAGTTCTATTAATAATATAGGTAGCACATGCCATAGCTTCAGCCCAAAATTTATAATCTATATTTCTAGCATGTAAAAAACATCTAGCCATTTCTACTATTGTTCTATGCTTCTATTCTACCACACCATTATGTTTTGGTGTATAAGGAACAGTAAGCTCATGTTTGATACCAAAAGATCTTAAGTAAGAATGAAAAGCATGATTCACATATTTAGTACCATTATCAGTCCTAAGAATCTAAATTTTACAACCGCTTTGTCTGTCTACAAACACATGAAATTTAGAAAAAGTATCAAGGACTTTATCTTTACTATGTAAGAAATAAATCCTAGTTCTACGAAAATAATCATGAACAAAAGTTAAAGCATATTTAGAGCCTGATAGAGAAGTATTTTCCATAGGACCTAAAAGATCACTATGAATCAAAACTAACTTATTATTAGCTCTCCAAGATGATTTATGAGGAAAAGATTCTCTATGCATTTTACCACTCATACATCCATTGCAATCAAACTTAGAAGTAGTAAATTTAGGCAACCCATCTACCATATTTTCTTTTTGCATTAATGAGATATTATCAGAATTTAAATGTCCTCTCATGCCAAATATGAAAATCAACAGTAGTAAGTAAAGAGTATCTAGGAGAGGAAAATTGTAAAATTTAAAGAGATTATCAGTATCTAATTTAGCATTAGCAACTATCTAATGAGTGTTAGGATCAATGATATGACAATTCTTTTTATGAAACTCAACCTTATAATCTTGACATAATTGAGGAATAAAAATAAGGTTAGCTTTCAAATTAGGAACATAAAGCACATCATGTAATTTACCATTTGGAAAATAACATTACTAGTTCCTTCAACTTGACAGAAATGATTATTAGCTAAGGAAACAAGAATATTCAAAGAATCAGGTTGCAAAGAATCAAAGACTTCCTTATGAGATGTAACATGTTGAGATGCACCACTATCTACAATCCATTCAAGAGGTTTAGAAGCATTAAAACTGACAGTAAAAGAAGAATGAGATTGATTACCGTTGGGTTTGTTATTTGAGTAATTTTGAGAATTATATTGATCATCTTTTTGTTTCTTAAAATAGTTATGAATCAAATGACCATCTTTACCACAATATGTACAATAAGGCCTATTAGAATGATTATTATTATTATGATAGTTATTGGAATTATTATTATTATTATATCTTTGATAATTGTGGTTATTAATTGAAGTATTAGTATTGTTAGGTCTTTGATGATTTTGATTATTATTTGAATTGTTAGATCTTTGATGATTTTGATTGTTATTTGAATTATTATGAGAAGATCTATTATTATTATGAGATTGAGAGACATAAGCATGTTCATGAGATTTAAGTATGCCAAATTGAATTAATTTAGCTTCCTCTTGACGCAACATATTTTGAAAAATAACATAAGTTAATTGAGTTGCTAAAGAAGGAATAGCTAATTGAGAATAAATATTTGTTTGATAAATTGCTGAAACTACCTAGGTAAAAATTTACGAATTATTATGTGAATTATCCTTAAATCAGATAAATTTACTTGTAACCCAGTTAATAAAATTTTAATGGAATCAAATTTAAGAAAAAAATCATCAACAGAGTTGAAATCTGTATACCTGAGATCTTCAAGTTGGTCTTGAAGCTAGATTTTATGTGTCTCATCTGCACTGTCATAGGTGTTTTTTAGGATGTCCCAAGCCTGATGGGATTCTGAACAAGACAAAATTAGAACATACAATTCAAGACTTAAGGAGATTCCAATTAAACCAAGTGCTTCCTCATTTTTAGTCTGCCAAGCATCTTGGTCAGCTTGAGAAGCAGTGGTTGCTAGTTTTGAACTAGCATTAGTGGCAATATCTAAAATGTGTCTAAGTCTAAGTATGAAAGTCATGTGAATTTTTCATGCATGGTAGTTGGTACTGGTTAATTTAATTTCTGGCATCAGGGTAGTCATGATGAAACAGTTAAACTTAAAATGAAACTTTTAACATAGCTTAGACCAAAAAAATAGAGAAACAAAGAGCAGGAAAGAACAAGATTTAATCTAATTGATCTTGCATGCAATAGCAGAAAGCTATATCAGCTTTTTCCATAGAGAAATGCAAAAAAAAAGCAAAAAAAAACTATTTAAAAAATTTTTAACTTAAGGCCTACAAGAGCAAATAGATCCCGATTAATCTGTTATGGATTAACAGATAACAACGAGAGTTGCTCGAAAACTAATGCATGTAAAAGAAACAATGAACCTGCAAAATAGATGTTAGGAAACTTAATAGATTTCAAACCTACAAGTAAATGTTAAAAAAGATACTAGGATAGAAACTAGAATAAATATTGAATCTAAGACTTTAATTTAAAAAAATGAGCTAAAAAGCTAATTGGAATCACAGCTAACCTATGCAAAAGTAAAAAAAAACTTAGTGCTAAAACCTTTAATGTAAATAATACTGAGAATAGAGAAAAAAATTTCAGAGCTGCAAAAAAGATTACACTTTTAAATTAAAAAGATTCTATATAGAAAGAGATTATATGACTAATTTCCAAAAAAAATTGAGAATTGACCATATACTGAAATGAAGAGAATAATTTTTTTTTAAAAAGGTTATAAACCTTAAACCTAAAAAAGCCTGCAAGAAACTGTTAGCTAAATCAAATTGAATCTAAACAAAACCCTTAATAAAGAACTTGAGCTGAAAAAAGAATTGAATCTATTGAAAAAAAATGACTTGCTAATACAAATTAATATAATGAATAAAACTAAATCTATTGATTCCTGCAACATAGAAGTTCCTGTAGCACATAAACTAGATCAATGATTCCTGTAGCATAATCTATAGATCTCTGCATAATAGAAGTTCCTGTAGCACATAAACTAGATTAATAATTCCTGTAGCATAATGCTTCTTGTAGCGCTACCATGCAAAGTAGATTAATCGATAAGTAAAGGAGAGATACATAAATGAGTTACAATGCGGTGCTATAGTAACTACCAAAAGCTATTAATAAAGATGATGCGATACACTATTTTAATAAAAAAATAGCATGCAACAAAGAACAAACCTCTATACTAACTAAATAGTGCATGCAAAGAACAAAGGTTCCTATAGCACAAGATCCCTACCTTTAATATGAAACCAGATCGGTATGAGAATCAAATTTATTTTATTTTATTTTTAAAAAAAAGACAGTAATATAGCACCAGGTCTTTATAAAAAAAACTACAGCAAAAAGGGCCAAATTCGAAACTAGTATGAAACGCAGATGAAGTTCCTGCAGCAGTTTAATAGAAAAACAAAAGATTAAAGAAAAAACCAGTATCTAACAATGGTTTTTTTGCTTCAATCAGATGCCTGAAAGCTTTCAAATCTGCAGATGCTATAATAACTAGAATTTTTAAAAGAGTTACAACTCTTCCAAGAAACAAGATCATGTACAGAGCAAGCATGCAAAGGAAAAAACCAAAGGGAATAACTAGGAGAGAAATTCAGAAGTAGTTAATAGCAAGAAATGCATGCAAGGAAAGAAGAACCAACTCAAGCAAAAAATTAAAGAAGACCGCTAAAGGAAATAAAAAAGCTATGTAGAAAATAGTGACAGGAAAAAGCAACAGTTCCTATAATTTAGGAAAAAAAAATGATTAAAAAACTAAATAAAACCAATAACAGCGCATGCAATTGATGATATTCCAAAAGAAAAAAATGCCTGCAAGAACTAAGATTAGAAACTAATAATTACAATTTGAAACTGAATATTATGCAAATATGAACGGAAATATAGAGAAAGCTAACCAAAAATATAAAAATCACATTGATATAGAATATAATAAGCAAAATTTTAATATTAAACCCAGAAGAGAAAAAATGAAGTAATTACTTTATCAAATAAGGTATTAAAAAAGATTTACTATGAGATATATAATGAATCTAGAAAAATAAGAGTTAGACAAACTTAAGAAGATTAAAAAAACAAATTAATGAGAACTATATATATAAATTACTTTTAAATAATTTAAGATAATATAACCTGCACAAACCAAAATAAGGATAAAATATTGATATTTTGATAACAATGAATTTGCATTAAATACGTAATTAAAAAATTAACCAGCTATATAAATCGGGTTTGGGGGTAAACCAGCCAAACCCAATTTTTTTTTAATTTTTTTACTTAAATGGATTAGACAAAAAATATTAGTAAAATCTCTCTCAAGAGTCTCTAATTTGGAGTGCTCCAAAATATGGTAGCTCCTTCACCTGTACACTCAAAATGAGATTAAACCAACCTGCTCTGATACCATGTTAAAATGATAAAGAACAAAATATGGAATTGCAGGAAATTGTTTAACTCAAGAGCTAGGAGTAAGGAAAAATACCATGAATTTGCACAAGAACTAGGAGCATACACCAAAAAATAAGCAAAGAGGAGACAAGATTTTGAAGGGGAAAGGCATAAAAAAACCCCTGTGAATTATGAATGAGGCATGAAAAGCCTAGAGAGAGAGAGAGAAAGAATATGAGCAAGTAGCTCAATACAATATGATAGAACTACAAGAGGATAGAAATTGTGTGAGAGAAATGTGAGAAATTGGTATGTAGTGTGTGGAGAAATATCTCTTTAAGTAGAGATGAGTGAAGGAGTTTGCATGTAACTCCCTAGGTGTATGAGTGCCACATACATACTTGTGTGAGAGACAAATGTGAGATTCCTCTTAAGGAGGAATATCTATTTTCCTTATTAAAGGAATTACAAATATGACATGTCCTCCCACTTGGACTAGAGGACAAAAAAACATTAGGATACCTTGGTTTATCCTATTAAATACATAAAGTACCAAGGAAAGATTAAATTCTAACAACATTTGATTTCAATAATAGATTTAATTTCTTACTTTGAGGGGGTATATAAAAAAGAGACACTTCTTAATCTTGTCATATTTTGAAATATCAAATATTCCCTAATTTCAACACATTATCACATTTTCAAGAAAATATAAGTTCATAAATTCCTAAGTTCTCAAAAAGATACATTTACTAGACATGTTTAAAAACCATCTAATATTACAATCATTTATGTCCTAGGAACATGAGTATCCATATAATCATACCTCATTTCCTAACATGATTCAAATATTTCTTGAGATTTTATATTACTAGCTTTAAATAATCAGGTATAACATTCATTTATATGGAAGTAAAGTATAGAACTTTTCAACCTATTTTGGCAGTCATTCATGGTAATCATCATAAGATCAACAACGTTCCTTACAATTCTTTAAGATTTTCTTGTACAACAAGGATAATAACACAATGTTCAAGTATCAAGAATTCTTGACCAACTATTTGAACCACATGAATCTTATAATGCAAAACATAAATAATCCTTTCAGACAGTCCTTTCTTGCAAGATATTATGGTAGAAATATAGAAAACATACCTTTTATGTCTAGTGCTCAAGTTTGTTAACATAAGGAAATCTTAAAAAGAAGACACACAATGTATTCAAGTTTGGTAGGTCAGAAGAAAATATCAGATGGAGAAACATGATAGACTCAACTATTGCGAGTAGGCCAAGTATGATTCCCAAGGTTCTTAGTAGAAAAACCTAGGGCTTATACTCTATCCCTATCATGATGGTCAGCACAAGTCACCTCCTTAGGGCTAACTTTGCTTCCGATGGGTTCTAGCTTAGCAAAAATAGTATCAGAGTTGTCTCCTTTGAGCTCCCTGCGAGTCGTTACTCAAATTTTGTTCTCACACATATTCACATGGGAAAATTCTTTGTTGAGATGATGAGGGATAATTTTGAGCTTACTCCTAAGAGACTTTATGATGTTGGAAAGCATCTTGGAACAATGTTACAACCTAAGTATAGGTATAGAGTTGACATTAATTAAAAAGAAAAAGAAGAGACTAAGTTAAACAACAATAGACCCTAGAGCTCCCAGTGTAGGAACCTAAGGCTCTGATACCAAATGTAATGTCCTCGCCAAGGAACCCATAAGGAATCAGGTCTTTGACCTAAAATTACAACTAACAATTTTTTTCTTAACATTCTAACATTAAATCATTTGTTACATTCACCAATACATTCCTTAAGGTTCCCTTAATGAATTCATTTATTGTTATCAAGCATTGAATTTTACTACTTAATCAAATGAAGTTCATTTCCTTTTCTATTTGTTTACTCCTTAACCTTATATACACACAACTCAATTGCATTAACAATACATAAATAAGCTTTCCATTAAAAGACCTCACTTTCCATTTTTGCTTAAGATCATAATAGGAGTGTAAAGAACTTAACAAACTATTGCCAACCAACATAAACCATTCATTGAATCATTTTTGCCACAAGTTTAACTTCCACAAATTATCATCTATAGCCTTGTATAAATCTAGTTAAGAATTGAGATCAAAACCTAAATTAAATATCCTTACATCATACACATTGAGCTTATACATTAAAGAAATCACATCTCATTACTACTTTCAATAACATACACATTTCCTTTCCCTTATAATTTCACTTAGAGATACCCTTCAACCATAAGCATATCTTTTCACTATTCCACATATCAAAACAAGTTTCCTTTCAAAAGTTTTCATCTATTGTAATGCCAATACTTACATATTACTTTTAATTTCATTTTAAAATAAATAAGAGATAGGGTAGGAATTAATTAAACATAATCCATGTCAGATTTACCAATATTCAATCCCTTTTTGAAATTCCTAAAACTACCCTTCCCAAATACACAACCTTTTTCTTACAATTTCAACACAATTACAATTACAATTGTTGCACATGTCCCGAAGGCATACAAAAAGATAATTACATCAAGTTTCCCAAATGCTTATATTACATCTTTACACCTTGATTTCAAAAGATAGAGATACATGATACAAGATAGGATAACTTCATCACTGAACAAATCAGAATCCAGGCCATAACAAGAACCACGAACAATACCTCAAAAGAGATTTGCCACCCAACCATGTGAAACTTATAAAGTTCCACCCCCGTGCTAGGAGATAGAACCAAGGTGCTCTCAAGACTGTAAGGCAATCTAAGTTTCAAGAGCTAATAAATCCAAGACTCAAAAGAATAAGAACAAAGTACATAA